>CAWUFW010012603.1:0-530581 GCA_963921515.1 Calotriton arnoldi
GTCATCAGTGATGTCATTTGAGATGTCATCAGTGATGTCATCAGTGATGTCACTGACCATGTCATGAGTGATGTAATATGTGATGTCATCAGCAGTGCGTTGCGGGGGCGCGAGTTATAGTTAGCTCATCTAACTATAACGGCCGAATTTCCCTTGGTTTTGTATGAGTGAAATGTCAGCCTAACTATAACGTCCTTGAAACCTGTGGTTTTTTCAGTAAATATATATATATATATATATATATATATATATATATATATTATCTACTGGCGGTCGCCAGTAGATAGTTATAGTTAGGACCTATTTTCCATAGGAAATCCACAACATTCTATTTGAAATAACTTTGGCGCCGGTTGACGAATCTTCACGAAATTTTCAAAACTTATGGCACGCTCCGGTCCGCTCCTATCCTGAAAGTCTCGGGGTGATTCATCAAGTGGGGGCCGAGAAAAAGGGGTCCCAAAACGTGTTTTCCCCATGCAATTTTCCATAGGAACCTTTAGTCGCAGCTACAGCCCGAACTGCTGAACGGAATTACACCAAATTTGGCAAAAGGTAGCCCTTGGTTCAGAGTCGTGCCTTTTGGTTAAATGGTGTAAATCCGTTCAGTAGTTCCTGAGAAATTTGAAAAAGAAAACACATATATATCTGGGCGGAGCCTAACCACACATGTCATCGTGAGATCTGATTGGCTGTCAGCACTTCATCCTGGAATTGCTGGCAGCCATCTTGGGACCAATATAAATGATAGTACCCCATTGAAATGCATTGTAGTGAATCGAAGATTTTGAGGGTTACCAAAAGGAGAACTATAAAGGGTGATAACAGACTATAGTTACATTAGAATTCATTTGTTGATGGTACCATACTAATTTCAGGAATTGTGGTGTGTTCTAAGGTGATTTTACCCTGTGAAAAACCTTCTGATGGGATATCATGAATCATGTTTGAGAGAAAACTATTTTCACATGCTTGTCCCATACAGTTTTGGAAGGTGCTCCAGAAGCTAAAATGAGAGCATATTTTCTGTAAATTCACATTATCTTTCTCAGTCATGTGAGAATGAAGTCTGACATTCTCAGTAAAACATGTACATCCAACAAGGGCAGAGACTGTCAGTTGATTCCTTTGTGTTCTACTGCAGCTTCCCAGAGTGTTATAAAGAACAACTAGAGTGCTAACAGCCTTACTTATGACAAAAGTATGGCACACCTGAAGCCATCTTGATTGGAATAAACTGGTAACACTTAAAACATTTAATTTAAAAAGGAACAAAATGATGGGGTTCATTTTGTCATAGAAATTATGGTTAGTACTGTAGAAAGAAAAATTAGGACATGTTTCAAGTGTGATCTCAAATATCTTCCTGTTATATTTCAACAGGAGCAGCCTGTCAGTTGATGCCTTTGTGTTCTACTGCAGCTTCCCAGAGTGTTCTAAAGAACAACTAGAGCGCTAACAGTCTTACTTATGACAAAAGTATGGCACACCTGAAGCCATCTTGATTGGAATAAACTGGTAACTCTTAAAACATTTAATTCAAAAAGGAACAAAATGAGGGGTTCATTTTGTCATAGAAATTATGGTTAGTGCTGTAGAAAGAAAAATTAGGACATGTTTTAAGTGAGATTTCAAATATCTTCCTGTTATATTTCAACAGGAGCAGCCTGTCAGTTGATGCCTTTGTGTTCTACTGCAGCTTCCCAGAGTGTTCTAAAGAACAACTAGAGCGCTAACAGTCTTACTTATGACAAAAGTATGGCACACCTGAAGCCATCTTGATTGGAATAAACTGGTAACACTTAAAACATTTAATTTAAAAAGGAACAAAATGAGGGGGTTCATTTTGCCATAAAAATTATGGTTAGTGCTGCAGAAAGAAAATTTAGGGCATGTTTTAAGTGAGATCTCAAATCCTCTTCTATTTCATTAGAAAATTCTGACATGCTGACTGAAACAATCACTTTCAATACCAGCAGTAGACTTCCAGTTAACTCCTGGTGAGCTGTAGCTTTACTACAGTGATCTAATGAACAACTAGAGTGCTAACATTCTGAATTTATGGCAAATGTGTGACACATCTGAATGCCTTCTTGATTGAATCAAAGTAAAAAACTGAAAGCATTTCCTACTGAGGAGACTGCAGTAAATGACGAAATTAGGAAACCTCATAACAAATAAGTCTCCCAAGATGGCCACCAGAGAAAAAAGAGCCCAAATGTAGCACAAATATCACCCAGATGTAGCCCACATATAGCCCAATGACAGAAGTGTGCAAAACACTTTTTATTTTTAGTTTTTCTGCAGTTTTATATAGTGCAAACTGGTCAGGTATTGGAGCGTTACATCTTACTTGGACCCCTTATTGCGTATTTTGCACGAAGTACATGAGATTGATCTTGCGAAACATTGAACTTTACGATTCTGTTAACCTGAAGTTGCTCTGAACCGGGCTTTGTAACACCCGTTTTTACCTACTGGTTTTAATTAATTCTCACTGTATTGTATTAGGAAAGAGGATTTACTGTTTTTATGTACAATTTTATGATCTATGTTTCTAAATCAGATCAAATAAAGTTTAATGAATTCTATGGCAGGACGGACGCGAGGATTATGCATATATTTCCTCACTTTATTTGCATAGCAGTTCAAAGAAAACGTAACACAACAATCATTAAACAAAAGACTACACAACCCATGAACCATTAGGGGATAGTCTCCAAGGCAACTATAGTCCAATCATATCACAGTCCATCGTATATAATATCGTGACGTCCCTTCCGCTTCCTCTTTCTTCACTGCTCGTCAGTTAAGTGCATTCCTTACATTCTTGGCTTAATCTGACGTTGTTGCTGTTTGTATAGCGGTTTCTTGTGCACGTTATTAGCATTACTGCCTTGGTATTGTTTCATATTCCCTGCGCAGCAGGCTCTTGCCCGAGCGCATTCTCCCCCACGCAGTTTCTCCCGCTGTGTGCTCTGCACGCGGTGAGATCCTGTCAGGCGTGTCTGGTCCGAGCGAGGCAGCTCCGTCGAGCGCTCCCGCTGGTCTTTACACGCGTTTGGGAATCCGGTCACTCCTTTAGTGTCCGCTTGATTCCCGACCAACCCTCGCCTAATTTTGACACCGCTACGCGGTGATTTCCCCACACAGCCACGTTAGTGACCAGCGCCACCTGGTGGTGGTAATTGGTATTGCGCCTCAGTCTATTCTTATAACAGCTTAAGGGAAAGCCCAGCTGTTGGAGCACCGGCGAGGGGGCTGTCTTAAGGATTTTAAGGGCATTTGTTCTGTGCTCACACCTTCTGCTATCATGTCTTCTCCAGAAGACCATTTTTACTCCTCCTACCAGGAAGTGGAGGAGGAATGGCCCCCCCAACTTCTCCCTCCAGCAGTGGACCAAGCCCTCTCTCTGACTATTTCTAGGGCGCTGGCTCCCCTTAGGGATCAGGTTGATAAGCTGGCTAAAAGCATCCCTGGGGTGTTCAGTGACCCAGATCTGGTGGTGGCGGGTCCAAGTAGCTCCCAGATGGGGAATAAAAGGGCCGTTAAGCATAACGCGGGGCACTTGGAAGGATTTGATAAACTTACGGAGACCTTCCTCAAGAGTGCGCGAATGCTAAAACATGCACCCTGCCGGGAGGAGGAGAGGTCCGGGGAAAATCGCGACACTGTCACCACTATTGTAGACCCCGACGGCGGGTTTCCCTTAGAGGGAGAGGGTGTATCGGAGGACGATTTCTCCTCCGATGAGGATAAGGACTCGGGGCGTCCCTGGCGTCCAGAGTCCCACTCCTCTCAGTCCCCGGTTGGGGACGGGGTCCACTCGGACATGTTCGAGCCTACCCAAATTTACCATCCTAGGTCGGCAGAGTGGACACCTGACGCCAAAGTGGCAGAGTATGTGGTGGGGAAAATCCATCAACCCCTTGAAAGGGAGGTCAGGAATAGGATGAGGGAGAATGCCCCAGGCCCTCACTGAAGGGGAAGGTGGCACACATGCCTGAAATTGATGAGAAACTATGTACCTTTTTCTCCAAGTATATGAGGGATCCCAAGAAAGGAAATGATAGGTCTTGGACGTGGTAGGGCCCTTGACCCAAATTATTCAATTGACGGAGCGTTCCAAAGAGTCAGGATCCCCTTTGTCCACAGATATTGTGGCTGGTTGGGCGCACTACCCTAAACCCTAAACACTACCCCCTCCACTACCCAAACACCACTGCACTACCCTAAACCCTAAAACACTACCCCCAGCATGATACCCTACACTACCCAAACATAACCGCACTACCCTAAACCCTAAAACACTACCACCAGCACGACTCCCTATACTACCCAAACACCACTGCACTACCCTAAACCCTAAAACACTACCCCCAGCACGACTCCCTATACTACCCAAACACCACTGCACTACACTAAACCCTAAAGATACCCCCAGCATGACCTCCCACACTACACAAACACCACTGCACTACCCTAAACCCTAAAACACTACCCCCAGCACGACCCCTACACTACCCAAACACCACTGCACTACCCTAAACCCTAAAACACTAACCCCAGCATGACCCCCTACACTACCCAAAAACCACTGCACTACCCTATACCCTAAAACACGACCCCCTACACCACACAAACACGACTGCACTACCCTGAACCCTAAAACACTACCCACAGCATGACCCCCTTCACTACACAAACACCACTGCACTGCCCTAAACCCTAAAACACTACCCCTACACTACCCAAACACCACTGCACTAACATAAACCCTAAAACACTACCCCCAGCACAACCCCCTACACTACACAAACACCACTGCACTACCCTAAACCCTAAAACACTACCCCCAGCACGACTCCCTACACTACCCAAACACCACTGCACTACCCTAAACCCTAAATCTACCCCCAGCACGACCCCTACACTTCCCAAACACCACTGCACTACCCTAAACCATAAAGCACTACCCCCAGCATGACCCCTATACTACACAAACACCACTGCACTACCCTAAACCCTAAAACACTACCACCAGCATGACCCCCTACACTACTCAAACACCACTGCACTACCCTAAACCCTAAAACACTACCCCAGCATGACCCCCTACACTACCCATACACCACTGCACTACCCTAAACCCTAAAACACTACCCCCAGCACAACCCCCTACACTACTGCACTACCCTAAACCCTAAAACACTACCCCCAGCACGACCCCCTACACTACCCAAACACCACTGCACTACCCTAAACCCTAAAACACTACCCCCAGCACGACCCCCTACCCCACCCAAACACCACTGCACTACCCTAAACCCTAGAAAAGAAACCCCCACCCCATGCCCAATCCCCCTTACCTCTCACTCCTCATGGTTCCTCTCTCCTCGTGGTTCCTGCTTCACGTCATCTCTGAGGGGCGGTGCACGTCGTTGTGAGGAAACGGAACAGCCTCTGTTTCCTTACAACGACTTGGATCGTCTACATGTTTTTAGAACGCATGGTCATTTACCATACATACCTTTACAACAAAATTCATTGTAAAGGCATGCGTGGTAAATGACCATGCGTTCTAAAAAATGCGTAGTAATGACTTTGTGATGTACAACGCATGCGTGGTAATGCATGCGTTGTAATGGTATCGCGAAGTAAAAAGTCATCGTAACGGCTGTTTACCGATCGAAGCTGGCCCCTGTTCTTCAGTGAGACGTTTATTTGATTAATTAGGAGGAAGGAATGTGGTTTTTTACCGAAAAGTGCATTCCCTGCTGTTGTATTGTGAAAGTGTCCGCGTGGCCTGGTTTCACTTCCGGTGAGAGAGTGGAAGAGTCTGTTTGGATCTAAAGGAGTTCTGTTGTTGGACGGGGCCGGCGCGACATGTCATCAGAAAACATAGCTAATGGAAAGCGTCCTCCCTGAAGTGTGGAGCAGTGCCATGAGAGTTCAACGAGTGTGCGTCCCACCGCAGTATGACAGTACCGTGTGACCCATGTGCCGCCTCCAGGGTACGGGAGGCAGAAGCGGCATCGCAGGTCCTCTTGAAGACCGTTGTAGCACTAATTCTACATTTTGGTACTAGGGCATTTTAACTTCGTTGTTCCTGCCAGATACAAAGAGAAGATCCTGTGTTATTCAGTGCCCTCGTTACCTTTTTTGTGGGTTGTGGTGCTTGTCACTTCGCTGCCCCGCCGGTGCACACGACTGGGCACCCCACCTCGTGTGCCATCTGCAGGGCCTCTGCCCTCGGATCACTGGTTTCGGTTTATGGAACACTTAGGTGAATATCCCCTGCACCAGCATTCCACGGAAATTCTTTCCTAGCTCTCCCACATCAACGAGCTCGGCTCCGCTCGCGACACCGTATGACGTCATCGGAGCCATAAGAGGACCTCGTCGGTGTGCTGACGTCAGTTCCACCCATTTTTTCCGTGCCACCGAGGCAAACAGGGGACCGAGACATTTTCACATGTATTCATAGTATAATAAATATATATATATTCACTGAAAAACCATAGGTTTCAGGCACGTTATAGTTAGAAATTAGCATATAAAAACCTTAGAAATTCACTGAAAAAACCATAGGTTTCAGGCACGTTATAGTTAGAAATTAGCATTTAAAAACCTTAGAAATTCACTGACAAAACCATAGGTTTCAGGGGCATTATAGTTAGTTGGACATTTCACTCGTACAAAACCATAGAAATTCCCCCGTTATAGTTAGTTCAGCTAACTATAACTCGCGCGCACCGCAATGCACTGCTGATGACGTCACATATTACTTCACTCATGACATGGTCAGTGACATCACTCATGACATCACTGATGACATCTCAAATGACATCACTGATGACATCACTGATGACATCATCCAGTGAATGTGTGTTTTTCTGAAAATTAAATATGTTTTCTATATGTATATCTCAAGGTCGATGGAAGAATAAATGGGTATATAAGTGTCTAAATGGATGATGTTTTTTGTAAAATTGATTGTATAACTGACTAAGTGTATCTTAGTGAATACATGGGTTAGTGAGTAATGTTTAAATATGAAAATATCTGTATCAGTCTCTCACTTTGTGTATAAGTGGCTGCATGGGTTGGTGAGTAGCTACATGAGTGCCTATATGGGTTATTAGTTGGTTTTTTGAGTATCAGTATGAGTGTCTGAGTGTCTGTATGGTTCGGTGGGGGATATTACTTAGTGCATAGATGCATGAATGAGTGACTCACTGTTTGTATGTGTTGAAGACAGCATAGGTGGATGAGTATGTGTATGGGTGTGTTAGTGAGTGAATGACTGTCTCAATAGTGTCTTTATGAGTAACTACATATGTTTTAAACTAGTATATGTGAGTATTGGTGTATATAAGTGAGTATATGTGAGAGTGAGCGATTGGAACAGTTCCTGTACAAATAAGTAGGTGTTTCTATAAGTGATTGTTTAAGAGAGTAAGTATGTGTAAGTTTCTGTAGAAGTAAGTGTGGTAGTGTGTGTATAACTGTATATGCAAGTAAATGGATGTTTGATACTTTGTTTGCATGTGTGACTATGTGTGTGAGTAACTCTATGGATGAGTGGCGGTGTGTAACAGGATGTATAGGTGTATGAGTACATATGATGAGTGAGTACATGTATGAGTGACTGTATAGGGACTGTTGGGTGAATGAGTGGATGTGTGTGTAGATCTTGGAATTACTGAATAGGTGTGTTGTAACTGGTATTGGTATGTCCATTGTTTTGAAAATGTTAGTTTGTATTTTTGAGTGTGTGTATCAAAGGTTATATTAGGGTGAGAGGAGGTCTGCCACTCTATCACAATGATGATGTCATCAGTGATGTCATCAGTGATGTCATTTGAGATGTCATCAGTGATGTCATGAGTGATGTCACTGACCATGTCATGAGTGATGTAATATGTGACGTCATCAGCAGTGCATTGCGGGCGCACGAGTTATAGTTAGCTGAACTAACTATAACGGGGGGAATTTCTATGGTTTTGTACGAGTGAAATGTCCAACTAACTATAACGCCCCTGAAACCTATGGTTGTTTCAGTGAATTTCTAAGGTTTTTTAAATGCTAATTTCTAACTATAACGTGCCTGAAACCTATGGTTTTTTCAGTGAATATATATATATATATATATATTCACTGAAAAAACCATAGGTTTTAGGGACAGTTATAGTTAGTTGGACATTGCACTCGTACAAAACCCGTGAAATTCTCCCGTTATAGTTAGTCCAGCTAACTATAACTCGCGCCCCGCAATGCACTGCTGATGACGTCACATATTACATCACTCATGACATGGTCAGTGACATCACTGATGACATCACTGATGACATCTCAAATGACATCACTGTTGACATCATCCAGTGACTGTGTGTTTCTGTAAAGTTTAAATATTTTTAATATATATAGGAAAAGACGTATTGAAGAATGAGTGGGTGTGTAAGAGTCTGTATGGATGATTTAGTAGGTGCGTGACTGACTGTATAAGTGAGTGATTTAACGTATCTTACTGAATGCATGGGTTAGTGGACTAAACTGGGTGAATGTCTGTATCCGTCTGTCTGTTGCTGTGTAAGTGGCTGCATGTGTTTGTGAATAGCTACATGAGTGTCTATATGAGTTATTGAATGCTTGTGTGAGTATCTGTTTGGGTGCCTGAGTGTTTATGTGAGAGGGGTGTGTGCGACTCTGTGCATAGATGTGTGAGTGGGTGATTCACTGGGTGGATGGTTTCAAGAGTGCATCTGTGATAGACTGTATGGGTGGGTAAGTGTGTGTAAGAGTGTGTTAGTGAGTGAATGTATGTCCCAGTGGTACATGTGTGAGTAACTACATATGTGAAAGGCAGTATATATGTGTGTTGGAGTATATAAATAGCTATTAGCGAGAGTGACTGATTGTGATAGTGGCTGTATGGATGAGTGTGTGCTTGTATCAGTGATTGTATAAGAGCGTAAGAATGTGCTAGTATTTGTATGAGTAAGTGAGCTGGTGTGTGTATAACTGTATAGGTGAGTAAATGGTAGTGTGTTTAATTATTTGCATGACTGACTAGGTGTGTGAGTACCTCTATGGATGAGTGGCGGTGTTTGAGTGTCTATATAGGAGTATGAGTGCATATGATAGTCCTGTACTGAGTGACCGTAAGTATGAGTGACTGTTCGGGTGAGTGAGTGGATGTGTGCGTAGACCTAAGAATCAGTGAGTGGGTATGTAGTTATTGGTGTTGGAGTGTCTATGGTTTTGCGAATGGCAGTCTTTACTTTAGAGTGGGTGTATCAAAGGTTATATTAGGGTGTGAGAAGATGCATGAAATTATCACATGGATGATGTCATCAGTGATGTCATCAGTGATGTCATTTGAGATGTCATCAGTGATGTCATGAGTGATGTCACTGACCATGTCATGAGTGATGTAATATGTGACGTCATCAGCAGTGCATTGCGGGCGCGAGTTATAGTTAGCTGGACTAACTATAACGGGGGAATTTCACGGGTTTTGTACGAGTGCAATGTCCAACTAACTATAACTGTCCCTAAAACCTATGGTTTTTTCAGTGAATTTCAAAGGTTTTTTAAATGCTAATTTGTAACTATAACGTCCCTGAAACCTATGGTTTTTTCAGTGAATTTCAAAGGTTTTTTAAATGCTAATTCGTAACTATAACATGTCTGAAACCTACGGTTTTTTCAGTGAATTTCAAAGGTTTTGTAAATGACAATTTTTAAATGTATTAATTGTTATATAAATTTTTTTAATACTGATTTACTACATTTTTAGAAACAATTTTTTTTTACAGATTTTATTTTTTAAATTACATTGTAATTACATTATACATTACATTACAAAAAATACTTTCTCAGAATGAATTACTTTAGTTTAAATACTTTGCACATAGGCAATAGACTTTTAGGTACAGTAGTTACAGTTGTTGCAATGGGCAACACATTTTCAAACACAATGCAACATTCAGCTCAATGTGAATTTCTAGTTAAATGCAATTAGTTACTTTATGGATTACTTTTCTAACCACAGGACTGGATCCTAGATTCAGTCCTGGCACATCTCCTGTAAACAGTTGAGTAAAAGCGTTTGGTTACAGTCGTGATTTTTAAGGAATATTATTGTACTTTAAAAGTTGACACTTAGAAACTTTTTCTCATAGAATCACCAATGTTATCCTATGGAAGGAAATTCACTTAGCAGGTAAAAACTGTTATCGTTACTTTTTCTTACTCAGTGTTGGATCCTGGATCCAGCACTGGTGCATCTCCTGTAAACAGTTGAAAGAATGCGTTTAAGTCATACAGGCGATTTTTAAGGAATATTTGTAGTTTGTGAAAATCGACACTTTGAAACTTTTCTGCTGAAAACCAGACAATGGATTCCTATGGAAGAAAATATAAGTTACTGGTAAGTACGGTTAAAATTACTTTTCAGGGTCAGTGCTGGGCTAAAAGATGCAGCACTGGGTTCTCTCCTGATAACAGGTGAGTAAATTGGAATTCGTACTTTGGTTGATTTTAGAGGAATATTATAAAGTTCCAAAACTCCACACTTAGAAGAATTTCCAAGTGAAACCAGTCAATGTTAGCCTATGAAGGAAATTCAAGTTACCGGTAAGTACGGTTAAAATTACTTTTCAGGACCAGTACTGGGCTGAAAGATGCAGCACTGAGGTCTCTCCTGATAACAGGTGAGTAAATCAGAATTCGGATTTTGGCTGATTTTAGAGGAATATTTGTATGTTTCAAAAATCAACACTTAGAAACTTTTTCAGCAAAAAGCAGGCAATGATATCCTATGGAAGGAAATTCAAGTTACTGGTAAGTACGGTTAAAATTACTTTTGAGGATCAGTACTGGGCTGAAAGATGCAGCACTGAGGTCTCTCCTGATAACAGGTGAGTAAATCGGAATTCGTATTTCGGCTGATTTTAGAGGAATATTTTAAAGTTCCAAAACTCCACACTTAGAAGAATTTCCAAGTGAAACCAGTCAATGTTAGCCTATGAAGGAAATTCAAGTTACCGGTAAGTACGGTTAAAATTAATTTTCAGGACCAGTACTGGGCTGAAAGATGCAGCACTGAGGTCTCTCCTGATAACAGGTGAGTAAATCAGAATTCGGATTTCGGCTGATTTTAGACGAATATTTGTATGTTTCAAAATCAACACTTAGAAACTTTTTCAGCAAAAAGCAGGCAATGATATCCTATGGAAGGAAATTCAAGTTACTGGTAAGTACGGTTAAAATTACTTTTCAGGACCAGTACTGGGCTGAAAGATGCAGCACTGAGGTCTCTCCTGATAACAGGTGAGTAAATCGGAATTTGTATTTCGGCTGATTTTAGAGGAATATTTTAAAGTTCCAAAACTCCACACTTAGAAGAATTTCCAAGTGAAACCAGTCAATGTTAGCCTATGGAAGGAAATTCAAGTTACTGGTAAGTACGGTTAAAATTACTTTTCAGGACCAGTACTGGGCTGAAAGATGCAGCACTGAGGTCTCTCCTGATAACAGGTGAGTAAATCGGAATTTGTATTTCGGCTGATTTTAGAGGAATATTTTAAAGTTCCAAAACTCCACACTTAGAAGAATTTCCAAGTGAAACCAGTCAATGTTAGCCTATGGAAGGAAATTCAAGTTACTGGTAAGTACGGTTAAAATTACTTTTCAGGACCAGTACTGGGCTGAAAGATACAGCACTGAGGTCTCTCCTTATAACAGGTGAGTAAATCGGAATTCGTATTTCGGCTGATTTTAGAGGAATATTTGTATGTTTCAAAAATCAACACTTAGAAACTTTTTCAGCAAAAGCAGGCAATGATATCCTATGGAAGGAAATTCAAGTTACTGGTAAGTACGGTTAAAATTACTTTTCAGGACCAGTACTGGGCTGAAAGATACAGCACTGAGGTCTCTCCTGATAACAGGTGAGTAAATCGGAATTCGTATTTCGGCTGATTTTAGAGGAATATTTTAAAGTTCCAAAACTCCACACTTAGAAGAATTTCCAAGTGAAACCAGTCAATGTTAGCCTATGAAGGAAATTCAAGTTACCGGTAAATACGGTTAAAATTACTTTTCAGGACCAGTACTGGGCTGAAAGATGCAGCACTGAGGTCTCTCCTGATAACAGGTGAGTAAATCGGAATTCGTAGTAAGGCAGATTTTAGAGGAATATTTGCACAATGGTGAAGGGAGGGGGCGGGGTCTGAGGTGACATCTGTGCAAACGCGCCCGTGGCGCGTTTTAAGTTGGGGGATTAAGTCCCCTTGAATCATGAGGTTCCCTAGGGGCCAACTAGCCCACCATGAACCTCCAGTATGCGCCAGGGGGCTGCGTTGCAGAGACGTGTAGAGAGGCCACACCCCTTTTTACACCTCTCTGCAGCTCTGTGGCGCTTTCTGGATGTACCTGTTGGGCTAGTTGGCCCCCAGGGACCCTCAGGATTGAAGGGGATTTAATCCCCCATCTTAAAACGCGCCACGGGGCCTGTTTGCACACATGTCACATGAAGCCCCGCCCCTCCCTTCACCACTGTGCAAACGCGCCCTGTGGCGCGTTTTAAGTTGGGGGATTAAGTCCCCTTGAATCCTGAGGGACCCTGGAGTCCAACTAGCCCACCATATACCTCCAAAAAGCGCCACAGAGCTGCGTTGCAGAGAGGTGTAAAAGGGGCGTGGCCTATGTACACGTCTCTGCAAGGCAGCCCCTGGCGCATACTGGAGGTTCCTGGTGGGCTAGTTGGCCCCCAGGGACCCCCAGTATTCAAGGGGAATTCGCTCTCCTCTGCAAACGCGCCAGGGGGCGCGTTTGCAGATTACTGCAGGGAGGGGGCGGGCCTCCGGCACGATGCCGGTTGTTGTTTTTTTTTTTTTTTAATGGGAGGGGGCTGCGTGGCCCCCTTTCCTTGCCCACTTTTGGCCCCGGGGACCCCATACCCCGGGGCCTGAGCATTTTTTTTTTTTTTAATTTAAAAAAAAAACGGGAAGGGGGCCGCGTGGCCCCCTTCCCTGGGCCTGTATTGGCCCCGGGGACCCCATCCCCCGGGGCATGGCCTCGATTTTTTATTTTTTATTTGGAGGGGGCTGCGTGGCCCCCTCCTCAGGCCATTTAAGGCCCCGGGGACCCCATCCCCGGGGCCGGCCTTTCCCTTATTTTTTTCTTTAAATTTTTTTTGAACTTTGGGGAGGGGGCTGCGTGGCCCCCTCCCGGGCCACTTATGGCCCCGGGGACCCCATCCCCCGGGGCCTGGCCTCACGTTGGAGACTGTGGGGGTCCCCAATCCCCCACAGTCCCAGCCGGCTCCCCGCCTCCTGCGGAAGCCGGCATTGCTTTTCCACATGGGGAGCAGCTAACATGCTGCTCCCCATGTGGAAAGCATTGGTTTGCATTTTGAAAGAGAGAGCAGGTTTCCTGCTCTCTCTTTCAAAATGCAAACCAAGTTTGCTATGACAGGACGGGAGCCGTGAGACTCCCGTCCTGTCATAGCAAACAGCAGTGTCCCGGGGGTAGGCACCCCGGGACACTGCAGGAGCCGGCCCTGGGGGTGGTGGTCCCCAGGGCCATCAAGGGCTCCAGGAGGGGGCCGCGCGGCCCCCTCCCATTCAGTGCACAGCCCCGGGAGGTGGTGGTCCCTGGGGCTTGGGGTCCGTAACGGACCCCCATATTTAAATGTTTAGTGCCCCGGGAGGTGGCGGTCCCCGGGGCATGTGGGGGCTGGAGCCCCCACACAGGTTTAAAAAAAAAAAAAAAGAAGCCCCGGGAGGTGGCGGTCCTCGGGCTGCGGGAGGGCTCAGAGCCCTCCCGCCATCATTTTTAAATAAAGCCCCGGGGGTGGCGGTCCCCGGGCTTGGGGCCTTAGAGGCCCCCTACATAAATTAAAACCCCCCACCATGCCCCCGGGACTTGGGCCACCCGGGGGCCAATTAACATCGAAGCGCGGGAGACCGCGCTCGATGTTTTCGGCAGGATCCGCGCTCCCTGAGCGCATCCTGCCGATTTAAAAAAAAAAAAAAATTTTTGCCCAGGGGTCCTTGTGGGACCCCTGAGCAGACCTAGGGGGTCAGGGTGTTTCTACCCTGCCCCCTTTGTGTGTTTTGCGCACTTGTTTCTGTCCCTCGGTTCTACCGAGGGACAAAATGGCTGCCAACACTTCCTGATTTGGAGTGTTGACAGCCAATTAGCATGCAGCTCGTGATCGGGAGGGTGCGCGAATCCGACGCGGCCATAGATATATATGTACTTTTACTTTTGATTTTCTCAGCAACTACTGAACGGATTTACACCATTTAATAAAAAGGGTTCTTTCTGAACCAAGAACTACCTCTTTGCCAAATTTGGTGTAATTCCGTTCAGCAGTTCGGGCTGTAGCCGTGTCTAAAGTTTCCTATGGAAAAATGAATGGGGAAAACGCGCTTTGGGACCCCCTTTTCTCGGCCCCCGCTTGATGAATCACCCCGAGACTTTCAGGGTAGGAGCGGACCGGAGCGCCCCACAAAGTTTGAAAATTTTGCGAAGATACGTCAACCGGCAAGAGAGTTATTTCAAATAGAATGTCGCGGATTTCCTATGGAAAATAGGTTCTAACTATAACTATTTACTGGCGACCGCCAGTAGATAATATATATATATATATCTACCTCCAATCCCGCTTCACACGTCAAAGAAGGGTCTGACACAGCTCGAGTCACCCCACAGTAAGGTATTTATTCTACCACTTGGCATATCAGAAATAGCGCGTACTCACAGTCGTAACACCTGGCAAACGCGTTTCGGCGAATACCTTCCTCAATTCCAGCTTCGTGCTCGACAGTTCATTTCTGAGTTTTCGCAGGGTTTATTAAATACTCTCAGATGGAACCTCATAGGATCACTATGGTGTAGTCACAGAGAGAGGACTGAGAAGTCTCCAAACAGTTAGTACTGTCCTCTTTCACTGTATTCAATGCCCCCGGTGCACAGCAAAATTTGCCTAAAATCCTGCCAAAAGGAGAAAAAACTGTCCAAATCCGCGAGCATGGTTCAGTAACCTGCTCGTGCACACGATGATGCCCTGACCATCGTCAGCTGCTCAACTGTCCTCTCCTTACTACGGCAGGGTCACTGGCGGTTTATGTATATATATATTCAATGAAAAAACCAAGGAACGTTACAGTTAAGTTCATGTTTTATTCACGCAAAACCATAGAAATTCGGCAGTTATACTTATACTTATGTTAAGAAACTATAACTTGTGGCCTAAAGTTACTTAATGCCATTAGTTATAGTTTTTTTATATAAATATAACTATAAGTATAACTATAACTGCTGAATTTCAATGGTTTTCTATGGGAATAACATCCCTGTAACCTTTGGTTTTTTCAGTGAATTACTATTGTTTTTTTAACGTAAAGTAATATAGAATTACTGTACGTTAATACAACCACTGCCCTGCGGCCAGGCCCTGAAGCCAATCCCCCTCATGCACCCAACCCCATGCTGCACACGGCCTTTGGCTGTGTGTGGCAGGGGTATGGTGTGTGAGTTTTTTTTCCCATTGGGCTTCGAATCTGCAGATCCCCAATTCGGGCCCAATACAGTTTATGGGCTATTTCCTGCCAGAGGGATCCCTCCATATGTCCTATGGGGTGAGAATACCTGTATCCTGACCCCTTATGTGTTTAAATACTTTATTTTCCCCTCCCCTGGGCCAAGTGACAAACAAAATGGTGGCTTCAGCTTTCCTTTCAGGTTGCGGGCAGCCAACCAGGGCTCCCCCGGATCCGCGGATTCCCCGCAGGGTACTATTGAATCCCCTGCAAGTAGATTCACGAAGGATCTGCATCCCAGATATCTATACATTTCTTTCTTTAATAACTCCCAAACTACTGAACAGATTTAGACCGAATTACAGAAAGCACTCTTTCTGGACCAAGATCTAGCTTTCTGACAAATTTGGTGTAATTCGGTTCAGATCAGAAGTTTGGGCTGTTGCTGTGTCTAAAAACTGCAAAATCCCCATAGACATTTCATGGAGAAAACATGTTTTGGGCCCCCACTTTTTCTCAGCCCCCTCTTGCAAGATCATCCCAAAACTTTCCATGCGGAACTAGAGAAAATAGGGCACTTTTAAAAAAAATGTTCGTGAAGATTCGTCAAACGGCGCCAAAGTTATTAGCAAAATAAAAAACGCTTTGTCTATGGGAAAAGTTGGTCCTAACTATAACTATATAAAAATATAGCTAGTACTTCCAGCGATTCTTCAAGTTTAATCCTTAAGAAAGCAACAAGAAATGCTCCCCCAATGGAGCTGAACAACTTCCAGGAATACAAAATTTGAAGTGAACAATTAATAGAAAACAAGAAGTTAGTAGGAATCACAAAATCTAATCCAAACCCTTCTCAGATATTAATCTCCCAGCACATATCCAAATAAGACTCAATAAAGAACCTTTCCTACTGTGTGGTAACAAAGCTAGCCAAAAATGTTTACTTATTTTGTTCCACTACAGACACCCGATAACCCTCAAAAGAAGCAGTATTTGGATGATGGATAGTTCTTTTAAAATATGTTTCCATTCAGCCACATAAACACCATGCATGGAAAAATTAACAGCAACAAATTACCCTTGGGGGTCATTAGCATGGCGGGCGGACTTTGTCCGCCCGCCATTCCCCTGGGAAATGGGACCGCCCGCAATGCATGCGGCGGTCCTGCACATCCCATTAGGATGCGCCCGCCACACTGGCGGGCGCATCCCGCATTTCTGACATTGCGGCGGGCGGTGCTGAAAGCACCGCCCGCTGCAATGCCAGAAATGCAAGTTGTGCTTTTCAATGCACAACGTGACAGGCACCGCGCGGTGCCTGCCATGTTGTACATTGAAATGCAGGGGGGTACCATAGGTACCCCCATTTGCACCGCCCACCCCCAGAATCCCTGGGGGCCTGCTACGGGCCCCCAATGTAGAATACCGTATGCCTTTCCGTGGCGGCGTTGCCGCAGCGGAAAGGCATGTCCTCGCATGCATCATTATATGGATGGCGGTGTCTACTAGACACCGCCACCATAGTCAAATGTTTCCGCCCGGTCGACTCATCGACCGGGCGGAAAACCGGCGGACGGTCTTTCCGTCCGCCGGGGTCCCCCTGCCATAGTAATATGGAAGGGGGGAAATGTGTGGCGGGCGGAGGAAAATAGCGGGCGGATCGCCACCGCTATACGGGCGGTGGCGATCCGCCCGTTATCATAATGGGCCCCTTAGTGTATGGATCAGCAGAACATTCTTTCACCTACACCATATTTTTAATGGTAGTTGCTGAAAGAAAACAAAAATCATCACCCTGAAAACAAATTGACTTTGAAATGTTGGTGATAGCAGTCATCAAAATAGGTCTCCATATTTTCAAATTCAAGGACAATTGTTTTTTTTTTTCCAATGGATCTGGCACAAAATGCTAAAACGCTCCCTATGAGAAGAATGTATATCTTTAGAGTAAATTTTAATTTGCAATAAAAAAAGAATTCTGTATTAGTATTTGTATACCCATGTTGATAAACATTTTATATTTGACCTGTTAGTCAAATTCAATATTTTAATGGCAATGAAATAAAGTTAGCACCATTGTATCCCCTGACCTTCGTTCTGTACTCCACCCCAGGCTCCAGGTACCTTGATGTGGCTATCAATCAGAGGTTATGTCTATATGTAAGCTCCCTTTTATGGCAAAGTTGTGCAACATGCAGCAGGCTATAATAGTCTTACCCACAAATTGTGGGGAGTACACAAAACTACTACTCCTGTATGTTCAAGACGTCTGACTTGTGACTGATCCCAAAAGTGCATTTTATGATGGCTTGTGTACATGTGTGTGCTATATTGTACCTCTGTTCAGGTTATGTGTTTGGATGTCTGTAGGGTGTGAGGAGATGGGCGAAGAGCGCATACCTGGCGTCACCTACAACACAAATATGTTTCAGTTGAAAATGTGGCTGCATTGGAAATGTAATGCATTATACATATATACATACATTGGCTGAAAACGTAGTGTTTATCTGTTTGTGTTTGTAATGAAAATGTTTGAGATGTCATCTCCCACATGCACATCAGCCCTAGTGTGAGATGCTCTTACTTATCAAAGAGCCATATCTCACTGAAATCCGCAGCATTGAATTGACGTGCAATAGGTGAGTGGCAGAAGATATTGTTGTTGTGTGTGCTTCCAAGAAAGGTAGCGTACACTACAGTGAATCAGCTCCTACCATCACAGACAGCTTGCGCATTGACCAAATGTTAGAGATGTCTGTTACTGAAAAGGTATGATGGGTGTTGGGAGGTGGCTGAAGTGGCACATGGGTGCAATCAGTGGCACCTTACCTACGGTGGAAGTCTATTTATAAATTGGTTTAAAAACAAATATAAAATAAATAATTTCCCATTATTTACTATATGATCCTATTTGCATTTGGTGCCGTCATTATTTCCTATGGGAGCGTGTTGCAGTACCTGTGAGTGCCATGTGTGGTGCTAGACATACGAGAAACACACAAAAGGTGATGGGAGGCTGCTTGCAAAAAGTCTAACCACTGGCAATCGCTCGGGGTAGCACTCCAACCCATCGTTCTTTTGCTCACCATGCCACCTCAGATTGGACCCTTCCATATGCAAATCAGTCTTCACCCGGTTCCTCATGGGAACAGTCCAGCCAAACTGCCAAGCCAGGTCCTCCCTAAACCGGAACACAAGCAACCCAGGACTGGTTTCGCTCTGGTGCTAGACTTACTCCAAGTCTAGGCTGGACTATACTTGCTGCTGTTTTCTGCCCTTTCTAGTTATAGTTACTTTAAAGGTGTAGATTGTTAATAGAAATTGTCTTACTCTTTTGTTGGTATGTTCTGATTTGTGCTTGTCCCTCCCAAAAAGCCAGTTCTTGCCCCTCCCTAAACCCCACCATTTAGAAGTATTACACATTTTCAAGCCACTCTCCCTTGTCCCTCCCACATTTACTACTAAAACATTGTAGTGCTAGAGGCACTCCTATGCTTTGAAACCACGTGATGACATTTGATTACCATCATTTTAACCCCTTCCCTGCGGGGGTAATTCCCCCACGGGTGCGGGGGGAGGGGGAGTGAGCGCGGTGCCGCGGTGCTCGTGACAAGACCAGCTCATCATGAGTCACAGTGGAGCTGTGCTCATGACGAGCTGGTCTCATCACAAACCCACCCACTCATTAATTCTCCCGCACAGGCGGGGAATTAATCCCGCGTGGGCGGTGCGCACCTGTTATGACGAGACCAGCTCGTCATGAGCACAGCTCCACTGTGACTCATGACGAGCTGGTCTCGTCATAAGCACCGAAGGGGTTAATTGACTTTTGGTGTTTTATTTTACCTTAGCCTGAATGTACAATATTATTTTTCCCTGCATGCGCCTTTCTTACCTTGAAGATTTCTTTCATATCTTTTGTAGTTTTAAAGTGGGAGCTCTCACAGAGTAGAACAGCTTGCCAATGACAGAACGTGTGGGATGTGCATTTGAAAGCATGAGAGAGAGAGGTGTGGAATGTACTTTTTGGTCTTGAAGTGCAGTGTTATGAGCAGAGGTGCTCAAATGTGCATTATGTTGTTCATTGGGAGATGAAGTGTGTGATGCTATAGGCAGTGGTGCACAAATGTGCATTGTGTTGTACATAGGGAAGTATTATGAAGTTCTTACTTGAGCTTTTTGCACGCACAGACAGGCCCCCAGATTACTCAAGTTGTTTAGGTTATTCACGTTCAAGGTTGTTTTGTTTTCTGCTGGATGGAGGCTTTCGTAAGCTTCACTGGGATAATGTGTGGGAAGTGTGCTTGGTACCTTTCAGAGCAGAGATTGTTGTTGCCAGAGAAATGTGTGGAATGTACAGCTCCGTCTCGGAGTCAAAATACAGGGGCCTGGCCAACTTCTGTCTTGACCTTGACACAGACCAGTACGGTCAGCTCGGTTTTTCATAACAGAAGAAAGGGGGCGAGGTTTCTAGAACATTCGCCTCAGGTTGAGTAAAGGTATTAAAGGCGGGGGATCTTGGCACCCAGACGCGAGCTCAGTTGTGGGGCAGACATGTCGTCACAAGAAAACGGAACTTGAGTCCCGGTCGAGAGTCCTGCCTGGCAGTCAAAGGGCTCCTCCAGCTTGAGTTGACAAGGATGTCGAGTGAACGATCGGTGAGGTGTTTTGTTTTTGAGTATTGACTTTGTGATGTGTGAGTGACTTTGTATGCACATCCAAGTCTCCAGTGATTATAATCATCTGAGGTGTTTTCATTGTGATGTGTGGGTGCCTGTATGGTTGTAATCATCTGATGTATTTAGTGTATATATCTTTCTGATTTCTTGCAGGACGTCCAGTATAACTTGCTTGTGTTTTTGTTATACTGCTGCTGCTCAGCCTGAGTGTCTGTGTGAGAGAATGTTGGTGAATGGAATGTTCGCGTGTGTGAGTGTCAGTTGGAGATGGGCTGAGCAGCAGTGAGGCTGCTCCTGGTGGGGTTCTCTGTAGAACATCTTACCTGAATAAAGAAACATGAAGATACCTACATGGAATGGACATTACTTTTATTACAACATATTTTGGCGACGATTTAGAAGGAAAAGAACCTACGTGTGCAACTTCTGCGGACTGATACTATGAACTTTGGAAAACCTCAAGGTAAAGGAACTTAAAACTACATAGTTAAAGAAAGCTGGCACCCCTGAGCCCCACCAGTGACCACCCCATCGGTCGCCCACAACCCAAAGGTGCCAGTTCCAACTTCTCAGTGCCAGTCCCTGCCCTACCTTCCTGCTCCCTCCCCTTCTCCTTAGGGACAGTGGTCCCTGTCCTGTCACTTTGGGACAGTGCTTCCAGAAGTGCAGTTTCCTTGAAGAGCGTCCAGTTCTTGCTACCTGCCTGTCCTGCCATCGGCGTCTCCTGCCGTCTGCCTGTCCTGCTGTCTGCCAGGATTTAAGGATTCTACTAGTGTAACCCAATCCCTGGTGTACTAAATTCCATTGTGCCTCAACTGTTCTGCACCTTCAATTATTGACTGTTGCTGCAACTTTCGCTCAAGTAATTGTGCCCACGCTCCATCTAAAGAGGCTGTTGCTATGCTTTTGCAGGCACTACAGAGGAATTGTCAGTACTTAGTTTTTTTTTTGTGTGCTCTATCTCATGTCTGCGGGTGAGCCGATGCACTTTGTCATGGATCCAGAGACTGAGGAGGACTCTGATCATTTGCTGCCTGCGGAGGACTTATGGTAACCTGTTTTCGTTTTTTTTTACAATTGTCACCCATTACGTTTTGCCCGTTTGCCGGCAGGCACTACAGAGGAGATATGCCTGTACTTGGTATGTACTTTGTTTTATTTTCCTCACGTGTGCGCTTTTGTGGAGTCAAGACCTCTTGTTGAATTACTTTGTCCCTGGCATCCCCATTACAATTGGCAGTTGTAAAGGTATGTTTAAATTTAAAATATGCGCGTGCCTTCTTCAGCACGCGCAATCCTACCTGCATACATGCAGCTCCGTGATACCTTCTGTGATGCCAGTTCATTTCTTGGCCTGCTCTTGGAAGTTTTGGTGCACTAACGCACCGTGAACCACCCCGCACAGCGTCTGGAGTGTGCCGCCATCTTCTGGTTGGCAGAAGGCACAATTTTTCACTATGTACTGCGCACATGAAGCGCAGGTATTGCCAAAGGTTTTTTTTTCTTTGCCAACCACGTTTTCTGCCTCAATAAAGCTATCGTGAGGCTGAAGAAGTGTCCCTCACAGTCAGCGTTCCTTCCTCTATGCATTTTGCTTGGATTTCTAGGACATCGGATTAGTGCTGTGGATACTCATACTGCAGGTACTGTTTTTTCTTTAGGTAAACCTTCTGACCCTCCTGCAATGATCGGTGACTAGTGCAGTGGATACTCATACTGCAGGTTCTGTTTTTTTCTTTTGGTAAACCCCCTGCCCCTCCTTCTATGTTCTGTGACTCAAGTCTTCTATGCCAAAAGATCTTGGTAATGTTAGACATCATGAGGATCTGCTGTTTCCCTATGGACAGTCAAGCATGGTGTGTGGTCCTTGTGCTGTTAATGGAACTTTACTTATTGGAACATCTTCAATTACTCTTCAATAACTTCGGGTGAGAGATCGCTCACAGGAGTATGACTTTGTATCTGCGTGTCTGCTTCAGAGATTATGCCTGCTTTATATTGTTTTTTTTTTCTATTTTGTTCCTTCCCATGGTTGCTGAGATGTTGTTTGCTGTGCTTACCTGCCACTTTCCTCCTCCTTGTTCTTTTTGGTCACATGCAATTCTTGCTACTTCTCAATATGTTACTGTGTGCCATGTATGTTGTGTACTTGCCTTCATGATGTTTTGTATTTTGTTCACCCTTAGTTCATTTTGCTGCCTTGGGTTTTACATGCTATTCTATATTTTGCTAAGTTTGCTACCAATTACGCTATTGGTTACAGGGTTTCCTGGTATTATTGTCTTCCCACTTTTACGTGGTTATGGGTTAGTGTTGTTTAACCACCCATTGTAGTACGAATTTATTGCGTTTGCCTGAGACGGGTGTCTTTTCAAGTGCTTAGTATGCGTGTCTGCATTAGTTAGATTTGACATTCAGTTGTGCATTTACTTACCTTATATGCAGTTACTTTCTTTATGTGCATTTACATTAGTCCTGTGTGAAGTCCCTTTCACACATCACAACCCAACTTTATGTTTGGGTGGAGGTTATGTTGGTGATCGGAGTGATCTTTACCTGTTCTGTGTGCCTACTTTTGTGCATTTACTTGCAGGATTTCCACGTTGCTTCTTGCTTTGGTCTGCATTGCACTTTTACTCCCTTGGACGCCAAGGTTTACTTTGCTAGATTTGTGTTTTCCCTCCCACATCAGGGTTGCGTTGGGTGTTCCCTTGGTTCGGTGTGATGTGTGGAGTTTATGGTTAGTGATTGGTTATGTGTTTCAGGTTGCTTCTTGCTTTGGTCTGCATTGATTTTTACTCCCTTGGATGTCAAGGTTTCCTTTGCTAGATTTGGGTTTTTCCCTCGCACGTCAGGGTTTGCGTTGGGAGTCCTTTTGGTTCTGTGTAAAGCCCCTTCCACACATCACACCCCAATTTGTTGTTGGGGGAAGTTTGCTATAATTGTACTTGTTACTATGTTCTGTGTGGAGATTTTCCACGCTTGCATATGTTTTTTCTTGTTGGTTAGTTTTCTTTCACACTTTTATTGTTGGTTCTCTTGTGCTTCTCGTGTTTGCCTGGCCAGCTTGCACGATCCTAGTACTTGGGTTGGTCTGTAGTCTGTGGTGTGGGAGTGTTTGGGTTGTTTTGTGATAGAAAGGAGGATGGTGTGGTGTGCATGAGTCTTTGTACTTGTGTTATGTTTCTCCCTCCTTTCTTCATTTTCTCAGCATGAATGTTCCATCTTTAATTTTTCATGCTATCCTTCAGAAAGTTGTCATCTTATTTATTTATTGCAATGTTTCTATTGCCTTTTGAGAATTCCGTCTTTTCTATTACAAATAAAGGGGATGTGTTATACTGCTGCTGCTCAGCCTGAGTGTCTGTGTGAGAGAATGTTGGTGAATGGAATGTTCGTGTGTGTGAGTGTCAGTTGGAGATGGGCTGAGCAGCAGTGAGGCTGCTCCTAGTGGGATTCTGTTCCCTATAACATCTACTTGAATAAAGAAACATGAAGATACCACCTGGAATGGACATTACCTTATTACAACAGTTTTATTATCCATGCAATTAACAGTTGTATTTGCAAATGTGTGTTATTATTGCTTGCTCATATATATATGTCTATATATATATATATATATATATATATAGATATATATATATATATATATATTCACTGAAAAAACCATAGGTTTCAGGGTCGTTATAGTTAGCTGGACATTTCACTCGTACAAAACCATAGAAATTCCACTGTTATAGTTAGTTCAGATAACTATAACTCGCGCCGACGCAATGCACTGCTGATGACATCACATATTACATCATTCATGACATGGTCAGTGACATCACTGATGACATCACTGATGACATCTCAAATGACATCACTGATGACATCATCCATGTGACAATCTGATGCACCTTCTCAAAGCCTAATATAACCTTTGATACACCCACTCCAAAAAACAGAATACCACTTTTGAAACCATAAACACACCAATACCACTTACTACATATCTAATCACTGGTTCTTAGGTCTACACACTCATCCACTCATTCACCCATACAATCACTCATACATGCAGTCACTCATCAATACAACAATACACAGACACCCACACACCAGCACTCATCCAGAGTTACTCACACACCTAGTCAGTCATGCAAATAATCAATCACACTTCCATTTACTGACCTATACAGTTATACACACAACACATCACTTATTCAAACAGAAAGAAATGCATAATTACTCTCTTAAACAATCACTGATACAAGTACACACTCATCCATACAACCTCTCTCACAATCACTAACTCTCACGTATAGTCATTTATATACTCCAACATACACTGTCTTTTACATATGTAGTTAGTTGGACATGTACCACTGAGACATCCATTCACTCACTAACACACCCATACACACACTCACCCACGCATACAGCTGTTTCCACATGCACTCTTGAACCCATACACCCTGTGAATCAACCACTCAAACATGTATGCAAAGTCACACACCTCCCACGCACCCACACACACACTCAGGCACCCATACAAATACTCTGGCAACCAATTAATAACCCATATAGACACTCATGTAGCTACTGACCAACCCATGCAGCAGCTTATACAACAGCAAACAGACTGATATAGACATTCACACAGTTTAGTCACTAACCCATGCATTCAGTAAGACACATGTAATAACTCAGTTAAACAGTCAGTCACACACCTACTCAATCCTCCATCCAGACACTTATACACCCACTCATTCTTCAATACACCTTGGTATATATATAATACATATTTAAACTTTAAAGAAAAACACATTCACTGGATGATGCCATCAGTGATGTCATCAGTGATGTCATTTGAGATGTCATCAGTGATGTCACTGACCATGTCATGAATGATGTAATATGTGATGTCATAGCAGTGCATTGCGGGGCGTGAGATATAGTTAGCTGAACTAACTATAACAGTGGAATTTCTATGGTTTTGTACGAGTGAAATGTCCAGCTAACTATAACGTCCCTGAAACCTATGGTTTTTTCAATGAATTTCAAAGGTTTTTAAATGCTAATTTCTAACTATAATGTCCCTGAAACCTATGGTTTTTTCAGTGAATTTCAAAGGTTTTTTAAAGTCTAATTTCTAATTATAATGTTCATTAAACCTTTGGTTTTTTCAGTGATTTTAAATTATCATTCCATTCTCAACCTAGTGAAAACAGCCGATATCGCCAGTTTTCCAACAATAGCTTCCGCAAAAAAATTCGCCACAAATGAGAGCGACAACTAACCCTAATAATATGCAGACTAGGCGTTCCCGTGCAAAAATAACACGAAAACACCACTTCCCGATATTTCCAACGAGCAGCCAAATCTGGGGTGCGATCCAAAAACAGGCGATAAGCTGCGTAAGCAGTAGGAATTTAACATCTGCCTTTTACTGGTGTAAAGCAGGACGACTACCTACAGTGTGAAAGGGAGCCCAGCCCAGAACCACATCTGAAGACCAACACATGACATAGAGCTACTGACCATGCAGCTCCGACACCCAAGAAGGCCACAACACCCACTGCCATCACCCTCAGGACCTCCCCCGGACCACCCCCTCCCTACTACCACCGAGGCAGCGCAGAACAGGACAGCGGACCTTCCAAAAATGGCATGGTCCCTCAGCCACACAATAGCTGAATCTTGGCAGATGTGGCAACCAAGTATGTGTGAAGGACGCAAGTCACCCATCAATAAAAATGCACACAATACCAAGTGTAGCGGTCATGTGGTGGACAGACCTCACTATGCCGAGCACAAACCTCTCCATGTGGACATATACTGCTGGTGCTTATAGTGTTGTGGACAATAGACGCAATCATGTTACCTCAGGCAGTGGGGAAGATCTCGGTCATGTAGCTGTGTTGTCCCCCCCTGGAAGTGGAAGCGGAGTGGGCTGGTCCAACGTACGCCACTCCAGCGTAGGAGTATGAATAAATAGGCTGGGGCTCTGGGCGTGGTTCACTTGTAGGAAGGCCAAAGCGTCTGCCAGGGCGGCAGCCCTCACCCTGCCACGAGGCCTCCGCTGTGACCGCTGGCCTCCTCGACACAGGCCCCCTGCGAACCCAGCAGCAGAGCACCACAGACTTATGTCTGTACAGACTACTGCCTTCGATCTACACTGCGGACAGCAGGGCTCACAATTCAGATTGAGTCACAATTGCAGATGACGCACTCCAGTAGGCAAGAGACATTGATCCCAGTGCGGCCCGCCCGGACCACGCATCATCATAGACTGCGCACACACTGAGTGCTTCAGGCGCCACTAACTCAGTGCACCACAAGTCAACGCCACGTGGACTTATTAAGACAGAATTCATTAGGCAAAAGACATTGCTACCAGTGCGGCCCACCCGGACCACGCATCATCGCAGGCTCCACACACGCTGGTTGCTTCAGGTGACACTAACTGTACAGCTCAACTCAACGCCACGTGGCTGTGGGCCCTTGCTGACCGCTGCCTCCGGCCTACACTGCGGTCATCAGGGCTCACATTTAAAATTGACTCTTGATTCATTAATTGCAGAGTCCAGTAGGCAACTAAGTATTACGTCCCTAAAACCTACATAATATCCTTTTAGTATCCTTGCTTCAAGAACTTGTTTTATATCAGTTATAGCTTTAGTACAATGACCAAATTCATCTTGCAAGTTCAAAGGAACACTGAATGGCAGTCTACACTGCGGACAGCAGAGCTTCACAATTTGAATTCAGTCTTGATTTATTAATTGCAGACAGAATTGTACTCTATGTCCTCAAATTTTGTCAAGAGGAAGTGACAAAAAGCATTCCTTGATGTCTGTGCTGACTACTGCCTTCGATCTACACTGCGGTCAGCAGGGCTCACAATTCAGATCGAGTCGCGATTGCAGATGACGCAGTCCAGTAGGCAAGAGACATTGCATCATCGCTGGCTGTGCACATGCTGAGCGCCACACCTACCACTAACTCTATGCAGCTCAAGTCAACGCCACGTGGCTCTGGGTTCTTCCTGACCACTGCCTCCAACCTACACTGCGGTCAGCAGGGCTCACAATTCAGATCGAGTCGCGATTGCAGATGACGCAGTCCAGTAGGCAAGAGACATTGCATCATCTCTGGCTGCGCACACGCTGAGCGCCACACCTACCACTAACTGTATGCAGCTCAAGTCAACGCCACGTGGCTGTAGGCCCTTCCTGACCGCTGCCTCCGGCCTACACTGTGCTCAGCAGGGCTCACAATTGAAATTCAGTCTTCATTCATTAATTTCAGAGTCCAGTAGGCAACTAACTATAACGTCCCTGAAACCTACATATTTCAACAGTGTATTCCATAAATGTTTCATCTTTTGTTCCATACACCTACACTGCGGTTAGCAGAGCTCACAATTTAAATTGAGACATGATTTATTTATTGCAGAGAGAATTGTAATCTATGTCCACGAATTTTGTAAACAGGAAGTGACTAAAAGCATTCTTCCATGTTTGTGCTGAATACTGCCTTCGATCTACACTGCGGATAGCAGGGCTCACAATTCACATCGAGTCGCGATTGCAGATGACTCAGTCCAGTAGGCAACAGACATTGCTCCCAATGTGGCTCACCCACACCACACATCATTGCTGGCTGCGCACATGCTGAATGCTTCTGATGCCCCTATCTCAGGGCAGCACAACTCATGGACCCTTTATGATACAATGTTTTGTGTTTAATTTCACATCTGCTGTCCCTACCTCAGTGTACCACAAGTCATGGACCCTTTACAATACAATCTTGTGTGTATTATTTCACATCTGTTGCACCTACCTTAGTGCAGCACAAATCATTGACCCTTTATGATTGAATCTGTGTGTCTGATCCAATGATTACTGTTGTACTTGTTGCCAGCACCAACCATTCCCGGAGGGCTGGCTTACACTTACCCCACACGCATCCAGCACAGACATCACTGGACATGTGACCCTGGTAATAAAAATGAGTCAAGCGCACGTGCCCGTACCCAGTTCCACTATCTATCTGTGTCCGTGTGTTCATTATGTATGCAAGATGCCGCCCCTGGGCCCTACCACATTACATTGTGCTGTGGACAGCGTATGCAACCATGTTACCTCTGGCAGGGGGAAAACTTCGGTTATGTAACTTTCTCTCGGTCATTGTACAAGTACGTACGTAGAGACTGGATCATTAGAGTACTGCAAGGAGAGTGTATAGTGAATTTATAAGTGCTTGGGGATTGGCGGAGTAATTGTATAAGTACATATGTTGGCGCAGCCTAACCCCGAACACAAGCTTGGCTCTAATTGGCTGCCCTCCATGTGCCAAAAACTGAAACTTAAACTTTGCATGGCCCTGTATTGCTACAGCTGCAACACTCCACTGAATGTGCAATAAACATTCATATCCACACAGATGTGCCATGTCCACCATCTTTCATGTGTGGAACTATGGATGAATGTAGGGTCAGTGATTCCCCGTACCTTCCATGTTGGCCATGTTGTAGGACTTGGCTCACAGAGTGACACATTGGCGCTTGCGACCCGAGTAACGTCAGCACTACAACAGGACACCCGCATCAGCTGATTCCTCATACAGCCCAGGACGGAGCCACGCCCATAGCTCCGGAGTCATTCTTCACAGCCTCATGCAGGACTGGCATACGTCAGGCCAGCCCACTCCACTTACACTTACAGGGAAGGACAACAACGCTACATGGCCCAGATTTTCATTGCAGTGATCTGCTGGTCACACCCTAGTTGTCAGTACGCCACAGCCACTCCCTCACGGCTAGTATACACCCACACCACACCCATCCAGCACAGGCGTCACAGGACACGTGACCCTGCCAATAAAAAAGACCGGGCGCACGTGCTCGACGCCATTTCAGAGTTGCTTGCACCGGATACACTGTGGCCGGCACAGGCGCACCGGCACGGGATGATGACTTTCGGTCCACTGAGGTACGGGTACCGTAACTGCTGAGCGGGTGTGCAGCCTGCGGTGATGGCCCGTCCCGGCGGTCTGGACAGCTCAAGTTTTGTGTGCCCTTCTGGACCGCAGTATAGGCCTAAGCCATCAGACAGTGCAGGCCTACCGCCACGTGGCGTCGCCTCGCTGGTCACAGAGTTAGTGGCACCGCAAGGACTGAGCGGGTGTGCAGCCTGCGATGAAAAGCCCAGTGCACTGGTATGTCCTCTGCCATGGCGAAATCAAGACCCAGCACCAAATGTGAGACCTGGTGGCCTGCGGAGCTGGGCTGCATGATATGCAGGGTGCCGTGTCCGCGGGCCCCGGGCTTGGGGCTTGCAGCGGCACGTGGTAGGCCCTCTTTTCTACACGCAGGTTGCGAAAGGTGAGCAGAAAGGCTTGTTAGCACAGCAGAGGGCAGTCATCTCCGGGCAGTGGGAGTGGATGGGGTGCAGCAGCCTGGGTGCGCAGCGGCGGACAGTCACCTCCGGGCAGTGGGAGTGGATGGGGTGCAGCAACCTGGGTCCGCAGCAGCGGGCAGACACCTCTGGGCAGTGGAAGTGGATGGGGTGCAGCAGCCTGGGTGCGCAGCGGCGAGCAGACACCGGGAGAGAGCGAGAGAGAGAGACGGAGTGAGATAGCACAAGCACCGCAAGGCCGCACGGGCACCTGGCTCCACATGCCAACATGTGTGTGTGCATCGCCATCCGTGCACAGGCAATTCCCCCACAATGCAGCCCACACACATAGCAATCACAGAACATCAGCAATGAAGGCAATGTGGTACAAAACTCCCCTCATACGGTTTCTGTGTCCGGTGTGTGTGGCAGGGTGATAGCTGCATGGCTGTGTGCCCCTGACACATCAGACTGTGTAGGTGATGGGGCTGCATCAGATGTCGTCCAGCACCTATGCAAAAACAATGTCTGGCTCACAGAGGCGGAGCTTGCCAAAGGGATACACCCCCGTTGCACATGCAACAGTCAGTTCTTCCCTGTGTTGGGACGAGGCTCATTGTGGCACATGAGTGGACAATCTTTACAACACACCTCACAGTTAGACACCAGTGGAGTGGCATAGGCTTTATTGGCATGTACCACTCTATGTACCAGGCAGACAACAGGCATGGACATGCTTAAGATACACACACGCAGCATGGGTACATGTCGAGGGGCAGATGATGTTGGGGCTGAAATGGACAAGATTTATCACATATGGCAACGCTCACAGCCCACCTTGCCTTGCTCCCCAACAACTTAGATTTCCTAAGAACACCCAAATGCAAAGCGTCGCAGTACCACACCAGCCTTGACTAACATTGAAATCTACCTCTCAGTGTAAAAAATGAGACCACAAAGTGTGCACATAACATTTCTTCTTTTTTGTGTGGAGGATATCCCACAGCTCTGAGCAATGATTTGAATGTGTGTACAACGTTGTGGGACATGGGTTGCTGTTTTCGTGGGTGTCAAGGCCATCCCATGCGGGGGTACCACAGGCAGGGGCTTCTATGTGCGGGCTGTGGATAAGTCGGATGGTTTATTTGGCATCTGCACAGTGCCCCGTGTGAGGGGGCATGACTGACTGTACATGGGGTCTGCATGGTGCTCTGCCTCCGGGGTGCGGCAATTGTCTGCTCTGCCGACAGTGATCAGGTGTGAGGGTCCGACAGGTTCACATGTCGTGCTACATCACCATGTGTGTGCTCTCACCGAGCAGTGTGTCCGAATTGGCAAAGTTCCCAAACGACACTGTGTTGCTCGGACCATGGACCTGCGTCACCTTGGACAGGTGTGTGTGCACACGCGTTATTCCACGCACATGCATCCAGAGCTCGACCGAAGGGAGACGTGTCCTCTGTTTTGGTGGGATATGTGAGCAATCCCCACTGTGCAACAAGTTGTTGGGCCATGTGCTGTGGGTGGCAATAGGATGTGGCTGCAGGTACGTAGCTACTCGTCCATGAATGCCCGTGCAGCTTCATGTGCAATGTGTTCCAATAGTACGTCGTTGTCGTGTTCAAGGAACACCAGGGTGAGCCAATCCATTAGGTGGTCCGGGCAGGTGTGCTCAGCCCACGCCGTCTCACCGATCCGCAACAGAGCCCAATAGGGGAGCGCCTCGATGTGGTCACTGCACACGAGAAATTGTGCCATCTCCCATGCACAATAACCACGCAGTATGTCAAGGCATCCCATGCACGGCTGTCTCGGTTACACTCCTGTTCGTTATCCAACAGGGGGCGCAAACACAAGTCATAGTCCAATTCATCAACAGTTGTGTTGGATAGGCAGACATCCATGGGAGACTCGAATGTGCATGTTCGGCAGTGGAACCCGGGCTGGACGCAGGTGACGTGGGCAATGCGGAAGCTGAGCCTGTAAATGATCCACATTCCATCTCTGTTAAGTTAATAACACATGAATTTTCTACTGTCACCCTGTTGGAACCGGGTTTACCGAGTCCGCCACGGTAGCATGGCGCGAAGCGGGAAAGCACGCGAAGGCAATGTGTAAGGCAGTTGTGCAGCACACTCTTACTTTGACTCAGAAATGCGAACGCAATAACATGACACCACACCAGGCTTTTGTATTTAAAATCAAGATCTTTTATATATAAATCAAGTTAGCATCAGATGAGGCAGATTAATTCAGATCTACATTCAAATTCATTGTATTACTCAACTGGTGCACATTTTAAATAAAGCATCATAGCTCATCAACATTGTAGGCCACTAAGAGGCCGCAGGAATTATCTCTTAAACGTAGCACTTAATAATGATCTCAAGGTACGTTAATAAAACATGGGCCTAAACATGCAGTTCACTTTAGCATATTCAATTACTTAAAAGAAGGCTTTTCACGTTACATTTAAATAGGCCTGCATTAATCTAGGCGCGCCCACATTCAGTACAGTGGGCGTCGCAATTCCAGTACACCTGTAACATAAAACACTTCAACTCTTGGCGGTGTACACTTCAGCTCAATTCAATCAAACACTTTCCCCTGTGGTAAAGACTTTGCAGTTAAAAGCATGGCCTAGGCAGTAATTACAATAGGCATCTGCAATAAATTAATAAATACTGTGGGGAACCCTCAACATGTCCTGTATCCTGGGGCTTCTATGTCCCTTAGGGGTTAACTCCAGGCTAGGCCCACTCCTCTCCGGGGCCTCGCCTCATGGGGAAAGTAACACAGTTAATTTTAGGGGTTAATGGTGGCCCCCGGCCCCAGTGGCGTTTTTGTGGGCCCTAGGGGCCTCCTGGGCTCACCTGGTGCTTGTTCGTTGGTCGCGCTTCTTTAGCGACTGGCACTCCCAGGCCCGGCCCGTGTTCTGGAGGGCGGGGCCCGGTCGGGGTACCTCGGCCTTCTTGCCGGTATGACGGGACGTTGCGGGGGCCGGTATCACCTTCCTCCGGCCCCCGGGATCAGGGAACTCTCTTGCGGCACATTGCGGGGCCGGTATCACCCTCCTCCGGCCCCCGGGATCAGGTGAGTGGTTTTCGCGGGCTCAGGGACTTTGGGGATGGGAGCGGAGCCGGCAGTCCTCTCCGGCCGGCTCCCCGTCTCCCTCTGCACGGCCGGGGATCTTCCTCGGCCTCCGCCGGCGCTGGGGGCGTGGCGGGAGCCGGCGCCCAATCGTTGCGCGGCCTTCCTGGGGGCGCGGCCGGCGTACCCGGTTGCTCGGCAACGGCGTCGGCGGGGCCTGGAGGCCTCGCTGGTCGCGCTAGGCGGCGGGGGTGATTTCTTCGGCCGCGACGGCGGCGGTGGTGATTTCTTCGGCCGCGACGGCGGCGGTGGGGCCCTGGGCCCGGTGGCAATAATTTGGGGCAATTTGTAGAGGCTTAGGTGAGGGCGCGGACGGCGCACCTCACCACATCTACTCAAGGGGCTTCCCTCACCTCAGCGCTTCCTTCGGTGGGGGCGCGACGGCGCACCTCACCACACAGCACTTCTCCTAACGCGGCCGCGGCGTTGATTTCCTCACAAGGTCAGTGACCTGAGGGGAGGCAGAACGCAGGGCGCACCAGCAGCCTGTGGGCAGGGCTGACTGGAAAAGTACTTGGGGGCAGCCCAGCAGCAGGCAGGAATAGTTAGGGGTGAAGGTCTAGCGCTTCAGGGTACGGCACTTTACCTGGTGATCCCCAGTTGGGCAGTTTAGGCTTCAGGCCTGGCTGGACGGTCAGGCCCCTCAAATTAAGGTGTCTTGCGACTGTTCCAGATTGGTTGCTTCTTAGGCGCTTCTTGTCAGGAGTTTCTTGTCAGAAGTTCCTTATTATAAGTTTCTTGTCAAAGTTTCTTGTCAGAAGTTTCTTCTTATGAGGGGGAATGAGTTGGTGGTCTGGGAGTGCTTGATGTTCCTCCCCGCACGCTGAAGGTGGTTCCCTGGGTCCCCTCACACTGGGCAAGGTCAGTGGGTGGTGGGCGTTCCTCAGCTATCTTAATACAGCAGGGCCTCAGCCCTGTCAGCAGCAGTAGTGTAGGTCTCCCCCCTAGGCCCTAAAGCCTGTACTCCGGCGGAGGTTCTCCCAGGATCAGTGGTGCCTCATCAACCAACTAGAAAGTTTTCCCTCCAAGCCTTTTATACCCCTAGGTCAGGTGACTCTCCCAAAGGTGGCAAAACATAACTCCTCCCACAGCCCGGAAGGTTCTGGAACCTTCTACATGTCTGGCTAAGTGGCCCAGAGGCGGGGACGGAATGGATACTGTATCCCTATGTCCCAGCCTGACCCTGGCTACTAGTGTGTATGCGTGAAAGGCCCCTCTGCAGTATCAGGGGCTGGTGGCAGCCATCTTGAGTGAGAGAGAGCACCTGCACCTCAGCACTGGCTAGCAGTGGCAAGGCGCCCGGAGACCTAGGTCCAGTAAAAATATGGTGGCAAAAATGAGGCGCAAAAGGGAAAAAAAAACAGGGAAAGACCACCCTAGGGCTGACAGGTCTAACACACCCCTTCTCCACTATTTCCAGACTGAGCATAATTTCCAAACGTGCCACATTTTGTTTATCTCGCCGGAATAGATATACAAATGGAAATTAATGCTACATCGAATTTTCAAAACCATACAGGGCCATATTCACAAGATTGGCGATAACATTAACGTCGCTTTAGCGGCAGGAAACTGCCACTAAAGCGGCGATAATGTTATCCCTGGTCTTGAGAATATGGCCCACAGTCTTTTACAGATGACAACTTACACTTTTTCTTTGTGAAAAACTCCTAAACATATATAAAGTACTTGTTTAACAACTAGTTACACATTATGCATATTTTAGAACCAATAAAACACCAGACTTTACTAACACTATGTTATTTAGAAATAAAAAAACTTTCAAAGTTAAAAATATCGTCTCAAATACTTAACCACTACTACAAAACACATAACACACCTTCTTAATTTCTAATTTACCTTCCTAGTTGGTATGCAGATTTCAAATGTCACAAACGCATGCAATTCTTTTCTTGTCACACAGTACATGTAATGCACCGCTTTCATCCAGAATGGAACCAGTAATGGCACAATTTCCCTGTTGCTCCACACATAAATCCATGTAAAGAACAAATCAGAATAGTTCCTTATTTTTTTAGATTGCAAAACCTCTCTTTATTGCTTATTTTTGAACTTTCCATATAAACTGTTTTTTTAAGGACACATACACGTGAAAAGTTCAAGGTATTTTATCAACACTTTTTAGAACATTCTACGACACGTGCAGGCTAAAAGTTCATCATTTTTTTAAACCTACCGATATTTTTTTGCAACATTTTCTCCAACATTTAACGGCACGTGGAGGTCAAAAGTTCACCATTCTTTCAAGTTTGAACTGCACCTTCCAAATACAATTAGCAGGTGTGGTTGAGCTGAGCAAATTTGATCCTATAATATGTACTCCACGTATAAACTGCTTTTTTATTATCTAATCACAAAGATGCTTTTCATCAAAACTAATATACACCCTACTTTTTAGGACACAATACATTTCATCTCCCAATCGGTTAACGTTTTGTATGTAAAAAAAGTAGTTCCCCACGTTTAAACATATCTCTTATTCTACGAATGGACTGCATGAGCTACAGACATTTATCCATATCTTCTAGCCATACCTTCAAAATGCTAGTGTGGATTGTAGGACATAGCTATGTTTTCTGGTGCAAGAGGTATGCAGAACAGAGACGTATTGACTTAGACCTAGGTTTACAAAATGTGCACATTAAATGGTTTGCACAGAGAGGATTGAAGTGGCACCAATTGCTCACTTTGGTTAAAACCTGTTTGCATCTCCAACACCCTGATCTCATGATTGTGCACTGTGGTGGTAACGACCTAGGCACATTGACTGGGGTAGGTTTGGAAATGCTTATGAAGGACACCTTTGGACAATTGATGTTACTTTTGCCTCAAACTTTCTTTGTATATTCCAATATATGCCAAAGACAGAAGTGGAAATGGTCAAACCAATTTTGTCATAAGATTGAAAAATCTAGGAAGAATGTCAACAAAGCTGTTCTGCATACCTCAGAGACCATAGAATGGGGTCGATTTACAACAACAACATACGTTTGATATGGCTGATATCTACAGACGTGATGGAGTACACTTCACAGATAAGGGAAACCGAGTTTTCCTGATTAACCTGAAGCTGTGCATTCGCACTTACATGTAGCTCCAACTAATAAACACAAGGGCTCTTTTTAGAGCCGCCTTATAATCCCAATTTCGGCTCGCAGAGTGTCAGCTGCGGTTCGGCTAGCAGAGGGACACCTGCGGGCCGTCGGGCAGGCTCGCAGAGGAAGAGCTGCGGCCTGTGGCTCGCAAAAGCACAGCACCGTACCGGCTCGCAGAGGGAAAGCTGTGGCCTGACTCGCAGAGGGAGACCAACGGGCCAACAGGCCTGCTAGCAGACACACAGCTATCAATTAACGGGCTGGCTCGCAGAGATACAGCTGCGAGACCTCCGAGCTGCAACCCGACGGGATAACTAGCAGAGGGAGAGTAACGGGCCGACGGGCCTGCTAGCACAGACACAGCTACGAGCTAACCAGGTGGCTCACAGAGGTAGAGCTACGGGCCCGACGGCTCGCAGACACAGAGCTGCGAGCCGACGGACTGGCTTCTGAAGGCATAGCAGCGAGCTGATGATGTCGGGAGAGGGAGCATAAAAGGAGTATCTCGCACAGACAGATCTGCGGCATATTTTCAGTATTGCCTCGCAGAGGTAGAATTATGGATCCGATGCCATTTAGAGGGAGAGATGCGAGCTGACGTACTGAGTCACAAAATGGCTCACAGCTCGCAGAGCTGCGAGCCGACGGACTGGCTTCTAAAGGCATAGCCGCGAGCTGGTGATGTGGGGAGAGGGACCGTGAAAGGGGTATCTCGGGCAGACAGAGCTGCGGTATATTTTTAGTGTTGCCTCGCAGAGGTAGAACTACGGACCTGATGCCTTGTAGAGGGAGAGTTGTGAGCTGACGGACTGAATCACAAAATGGCTGCCAACCCTTCCTAGTTTCAAACAGGTTCGCAGCCAATGAGCCGCAAGCTCGTGTTCGTAACGCTTCAGCCAATCAGATGTCAGAATTCTTAAATATCGATATCTGGAAAATTTGATATTTCTCTAAAACTACTGAACGGATTTACCCGATTTAAACAAAAGTGTGCTTTCTGGACCAAGACCTTTCTCCCTGCCAAATTTGGCGTAATTCCGTTCAGCAGTTTGACCTGTAGCCTTGTCTAAAGTTTCCAAAGGAAATTGCATGGAGAAAACACGTTTTGGGACCCCCTTTTTCTTAGCCCCCTTGACGAATCCCCCAAACTTTTAGGATAGGAGCTGACCTAAAAAGAGGAACTTTTGGGAAAATTTCGTAAAGATTCGTCAAACGACGCCAAAGTTATAAGCACATCAAAAAATGCTTTTCCTATGGAAACGTGGTCCTAACTATAACTACCTACTGGCGACCGCCTGTAGGTAATTATATATATATATATATATATATATATATATATATATATATATTATCTACGGGCAGTCGCCAGTAGATAGTTATAGTTAGGACCTCGTTTCCATAGGAAAAGCGTTTGTTCTTTTCCCAATAACTTTGGCGGCGGATGATGAATCTTCGTGCAATTTTCAAAACTAGTGGGGCGCTCCGGTCAGCTCCTATCCTGAAAGTTTTGGGGTGATTCATCAAGCGGGGGCCGAGAAAAAAGGGGGGTCCCAAAACGCGTTTTCCCCATGTTATTTCCCATAGGAAACTTTAGACACGGCTACAGCCCGAACTGCTGAACGGAATTACACCAAATTTGGCAAAAAGGTAGCCCTTGATTCAGAAAGCGCCCTTTTTTAGGTCTCGGCTAGGCAGCGCATGCGCTGCCTCGTCGAGAGATGCTGTATACAGTATTGTGGGGGGAAGCTCTGCCCACTTTCTGTCTATGTTTTCCATTGGCTTCAATCTTAAAATCTGCTTTTTGATTCGTTTTCAGGTTGTTAGTCCCTCCTCCTGACGGCCATGTTTTCATTTATATCCTTCCCTGGCTATTGGCCCCTTTACTCCAAAACTATTTTTGCCCCTGTGTCCCCCCCGCCCCCTCCCGCAGTCTGTGACTTTTCGCCCATCCCCTTCAGCCCTCCCCACTCCCGTTCGTGCATTCCTGGACCCCCACCCTCCCAATACCAATGCAATAGGTTTCTCGTAAAAACGCGTCCTATTGCATTAAGAAATGCTTGTTTGGCATGTGATTGGTGGGTCAGTTCGCACTCTTTGTCTCGCATGCGTGCCATGCCTTACATCGTGCGCATGCGTGACAAAACAGTGGCGTTTTCACAATTCACAGCGGGAGGCAGAGACAGCACAAGAGGCGAAGCGGTTTCCTGCAGCCTTCTCAGAGCCGAGAGAACAATGGTGAGGCGAATTACAAGCAGGCGCCGTCTCATACCTCCTTCATTCTTAGAGGTAGTCCTGTCTCCTTCCAGTCCTGAAATGACCTCTATGTGGCAGGATTATAGCAAATCATGTTGTTTAACGGAAGCAGTCCACTTAGGAATTTGACCTCCCTTGTGTGCACGTCGTCGCTTTGAGGAGAAGGAAATGTGAAAGCGATTCCCAAACAGGCGCGCGCGGCAGCTGAATCACACTGGTCTCTCCGAGCCAGAGAGCGGGTTTCTGTCGGCAGAAGAGGGAGACATTACAGACATTACCACTGGCACCCGGTGGCAGCTTTGTCAGATGCCGGCTGAGTGCTTTGCGCATAGGTAAACAACAGTTTTAATTAGCATCACGGAGGATGCCGGGCACGGCTGCCAGACGCGGTTTATGTATTCGTGGGGCGCTCTGTGAATGTAACAAGCTGTAAATTCTGCAGTATGCAGAGAGGGCATGGTAATTCAGGAGATGAATCAAAGTAAAGAGAGGAACGTGCAACCGCCATTGTAGATGTTGGTTGGCCTGCAAAGAAATGTGAAAAATTCTCAAAAGACTTGTGCCTTCAATGGCCCAATGGCCTCTGAGCTTTCGATTCTCGTTAGGGCGTGATTTGCTCTCCACTTAGTAGGACAAAAATCCCATAACTCCGTTATCTAGAAGTCCACGTCTGGTCACCTGGTGAGGTTTCTATGGACACTCCTTAAGGTAGCGCAGTCGATTTTGGGGGATTTAGCTCAAGAAGTAGACATATTGATTCTAGCAGTATTTTACACCAGCACAAAGACTACGAATTAAACGGTGTTTGAAATGGAAATGCCACCAGGGAAAGTAACAGCTTGATGTTTGTCGAGGAATTTGAAGGAAATGGCAACTTGTGTCTAGTATGCCAAGCAATTTGAGCGGGGGTGTGTAGAATGTGCGGTATGCATGGAAGATGATTCCATTATCCACAATTGCATCTCTCTCGAGCAAGAAGCTGCACATGTGTATCCGTTAAATTGACAATGAAAATCACCAAACTGACAGTAGGTTGTGTATGATATGATAAACGTCAAGATTTGCTACTACATTACAGTGTGGTTTGTGACTGGGTAAGGACTATCGTCACATATGCTAGGGTTGTGATAGGATACGGTTCTGTCTTCTCTATTCCAGTAAATTGTGGTGCACGCCAAGATGTGAACTAGAATGTTGATATATATGGTATTGGGTGAGTTTTATACAGAAATGTTTGAGGTGCATGAATGCAATATCTTTAAGTGAGCTGTCATTTCGTAATATCTAATGCCTGATTGAGAGTTTGGCAGACAGGTAATAATCCAAAGCGTCCCAGGTACACAGACACATAGTGTAATCGACATTAACATTTATTTATGTGTTATGTTGTTTATCAGGCAAGCGTTTAATATTATGAAAGTACTAAGGGGCAGATTTACAAGCCCCTTGCGCCACTTTTGCGTCACTTTTAACATGGGAAAAGTGACGCAAAAGTGGCGCAAGGGGCTTGTAAATCTGCCCCAATATGTTTAAGCTCCTTCCTACAGTGTGCTTCCTACGCACATAGAAACAGTTTTTTTTTTTTTTTTGCTAACTTGGTGTCTGGTTTACCGTCTGTTTCATTGTAGCCGCAGTCAAGGAGTTCACTGGTCTCCTTTTAATTATATGCTGTTGTAGTACGAACAAACACATAATTGCAAACTTGCTGCTTGGCTTGGTGTTAAAGCCGCACCCCAGTCATTCACAGGTCTTCTTCACATCGTGTGCTTTACAAGCAGAACGAAACAAAGACCTTCAAAGTAGCTGCTTCTTGGAGCCGCAGTTAAGTACTTCACACCTTTCGAAAACAGCATGCATATGTTCAAAAGGCTGTATTGTTTCTGTTGGTTAAAGGGTTTCCATTTTCACTGTCTCTATTGCTAAAACAATTATTCCTCCCCGTCCAACGCACCAATTTATGCCAAGCCCATAATGTTAATAAATTAAACAATGTTTCAGCCTCTGCTAATTGTATGCTTCCCAAGTACAAATGCATCTACTTTTTGAACTGCTGCTTAGTTTGGGTCCGTTTTGCATACATACATATAATTTTGTTGCATGTACTTCATGTGGCGTTTGTATTATTAATAAAAATTACACTTCGCATAGGGAATTTCTCGTGTGCTATCCCTCGAGATAACACATAGACACGCAGTACTCATATGGCCTAAGTTTGTTTTTGTCGATGCCTCTGCTTGCCTTTCCTATTTGCTGGTGCTTGCTTCCTTCTTTTAGCGGTGGGTCAACATGCGCTATCCATTACAAACGGAAATACACATTTTTTTAAATTAACAACACTTAGATTGTACTATATGTTTTTAGGTCAAGCGCGTCATGTTAATAAGGCATGTTAATAAAGTGCAAAAGTTTACATTTACATACACACACAGTGTTGTATAAGGACATAAATAGCAGCGCAATCTCTAAAAATACACATACAATAATGTATAAGAACAAAGCTAGCAGCTTTATTTGTGAAAATACATGCATAGTGATATGCAAGGAAACAAACAGCAGCGCTATCTCTCAATATACCACAAGTGATGTGCGACGATTAAAATAGCAGCGCTATTCTTAAAATACCACAACTAATCTGCAAGGACTGAGACAGCAGTGCTATCACTCATGATACCACATACACATATAGTGCTTAAATGGACAATGGTTGTTTCATCTCCAGCTCCCAACTTCTTTTTGTCCGTTTTTTTCAAAATTGTATTTTATCGTAAGAGCAAAGCTAGCAGCTCTATCTCTAAAAATACACACACAGTAATATGCGAGGAGACACACAGCAGCGCTGTCTCTCCACATACCACAACTAATGTGCGAGGACTGAGACAGCAGTGCTATCACTCAAAATACCACAACTGATCTGCGAGGACTAAAACAGCAGTGCTATTACTCGTAATACCATATACACATGCAGTAATATGGCGAGACCGATTGGCATTGCCAATGCTTGTTTTAAATGGTGTAAATCCGTTCAGTAGTTCCTGAGAAATTCAAATAATAGAGGTCAAAAAATCAATTTCCCATAGGAAACTTTAGACACGGTTACAGCCAAAACTGCTGACCGGAATTACACCAAATTTGGCAAAAAGGTAGTGCTTGGTTCAGAAAGCGCCCTTTTTAGGTTGAGCCTAGAGTAGCGCGCAAGCGCTGCTTCTGGCGAAGCATTATGTAGGGGTTTCAAGCTGACCAGACGCTCGTGCGTCATGGCCTTTTCGGGCGGTTACTCACGCGGCCGACATCTGTTTCCCATTATCGTGCCCAGACGCGGGCGCGATAATTGGAAACACATGCCGGAAAAGGCCATGACGCACGAGCGTCTGGTCAGCTGAGCAGGCTGCCGCGCTCGCCCCGCTCCTCCATTGTTGTCCTTGTTGTTCTTAGGGCAAGGGGAGATGAAGTGATTTGCCCAAAATTACAGGCTGTTTAGCCGACGCCGAAACTCGAACCTGGTTCGACAGTTCCAAAGTCGGCAGCTCTGGCCATAATGTCACATCCTCTCCCGATCGAGAAAAGCATGCATGGAGCAGCCTCAGCAATTAAAAAAAAAAAGTCTGTCATCCAACCCAGAGGTCAGATTTGATTGTTCGCCGATTACAGAGCCCGCACAAACTTAAGATAATTAATTCCCACTCAAGTCTGCATATAGTTCAACCATTAGACCATGCATAGCTGTCTTCTGACAACAAAAGGGGCAGGTCTCCAAACAAAACGTAACAGAAGTAATTGTCCATTAAGCTCGAGGAGCTTGTGGCTGCTTTTCCAATGCAAATCGCACTCAGACTTTCCTCTAATTCCATTAGACACCTGGCACTCTTCCTCGATAAACAACAGGTGTCCGACTTCCCGCACCTCAGCCTCTGCGCATAAATCTTGAGCCGAAACAATATTATGAGAGCAGGGCAAAGGTTTGCAAAAATACGAAAAGTAGGTGCCAAATAAACGAGGTCTCACACGGGAAGGCTCGTGAGGCATGCCATGAGTGTTTGGTGGCCGGTCTCGATCAGCGTTAGAGTCAAGTGTGACCAGAGCCATTGTATTCAGAAAGGTAACACAGCATCTCGGTTAAGCTTCGGCGCTCCTGCGCTCGCTACAAGCGTCAGTCAGCTGCTGCTGAGCCAAATAGGAGGAGCCCAGGATGCTGGTCTCTCCCAAGCAGCAACAGAAAAGGGCATTTTCTGGCATAGGGGTGGGTTTCATCAGTGACGAAAGGGAAGACCTACAAGAAGGAGTAGGCAAGAGACTGACACGACATAAAGGAAACAGAGCAAGCACACGAAGCGGCGACTATTAAAAACACATAAGAAATAATAAACATCTTTGTGCTACAGCAGGAAATGCTCCCCTCTCCCAAGCAAAAGTGGCTTCGGCTAAAAAGTTAGAACTGGCTGAAAGAGTTGCATGTGTGATGACGGGGCACTGTCAATTCTTTTCTTATACAGCTCTGTATTATGTTCGTCTTTCACGCCCTCGCATGCATCCAGTGACACTGCCCGTTTGTTGCCCATTGCTACTTTTGCGTTGTTGCCTGGGGTTATTTATTGATTTTAAAAGTTTTATATAGCGCGAACAAGACCCATGAGAAGATCTCTAGGCCGGCATAACAAGGCACAATCAAACAGTCTAAGCATGTACTAGGGGTGAGAGACACGAGTCAGAGCAGAGTTCCTGGGTTTTGTAGTTTTTTAAGGGGATGGACAGTCCAGCGGCCGTTCTGCATGACTACCCCTCCCATGCTGCACTGCACACGTCTCAGCCCTACATGCTCTTTGTTGTCTTCTGAAGGTGGCGTAGCACAAACGGAATTGTGAGGCTAACAAATAAATAAACACAGACCTGGCTGAAAACGGAGGGAGGCTGATGTGAGACCTACTGAAGTGAAGACACGAGTGCACGGAACTGCGAGGCTGATGAAAAAATAAACACAGATCTGCATAGTTGCCAGGTTTTCAGATTACTTATGTGTGACATTTTCAGAATTTCAGTGTAATTATAGGTGACAATCAGTGACTATGAGTGTCAATTTCTTGTGAGCAAAATCAAGCAATGAAGACAAGGGAAATGTATAAATATCAGAAATTGCACCCAATTGAGCAACGAGAAACTCTAAGATGATCTTAAAACTGCTGTAAAGCACCAGAAATGGAAGGGCACTGTCCTAGTAAAAAGAAGTAACTCTCAGCTATTCCTCATAAAATACAGTTTGGCAGATGTGTGTGGTTCATGTTCTGCATGAAGCAAGTTAACTCCTGGTCTCAGTTTGTATATGTAAATTAAGAAAAGCATGCCTCATTAACTGTGGAAACTTACTGGAATCGCTGTCCTAGTGTGTTTAAGTACATGCTGCAGAGATCAGATGAACTTCAGAGTGCAGAGCCTGTAGACTGAGTGTGCGTGAATGAAGAGCGTTATTACAAGTGACACAGCTGTTCGTGAGGTCGAGCTGAGGAAGAACAAAACTGCTCTTCGTGAATTTGCCTCATACTCCGAGCTTCGCGAGCAATGGACAGCAAACATATTTGGCATTATGAAATAGACACTAGCACGCACCCCTGGGGCATTGAATTTGGGCAAGGCAGCTCAGGCTGAGGCACACAATTAAGGTCACAGCCCGCATCAGCCTCGAGCCAGAGCAGAATTCAGCTAGACAGTAACACTGACCCGGACCGGCAGGCAGCTGATCACGTGCTGCTGCTAAAAAGCAAATTTGTAGATTAACGCTAGGCTGGCACTTTCTCACAGTGACACTTACTTGCGAGGTTTAAGGGCTGACTGCCTGCCTCCTCCTCCTCAAACTCCTGGCCGCTGCAACGATTCACTCCCTTTGCAAACGTGCATGGTGCGCCACACCCGGGCATCACTCTCACTAGGGCACAGCTGCTGCACAGTGGGCTCCAGTCTACCACAAACATAACTGTGTCTGGCAGCAGGACGTGACGTCCAGCGGCGCCTATGTCTGAATGTGTCACTCAACCTGAGGCGGCAGATGTCTGTCTCGGTAGTAGCCATTGGGCACTGCCTCGACGTGGGTGCCGCGTCCCGGGTGGGAAATCTCATCCTTCTATAGATATATTGTAGCAGCCAGAGTTAGCAGCTACTAGCTCAGTCAGCCTCCAAGCCTGCCAGGAGCAGGACGCATGCCATGGCGCGCTGCCAGCCGCTCAAGCTTAGTTTAATCAGCATAGCAGTGCTAACTTCTTGACAGCCGAGGCGCTATGCCTATCCGCGTGACGATGCACTACAGTGTGTTGATGCAGACCGCCACACTAAAATGCGTTAGTCTCACACCTGATGCGTGGTACTTGGCAGGACTGGACCTGGCTGGAAAGGGAGGGGCAAGCAGAGAGGGGGTGGGGCACAGAACAGGCACCCTCTGAGAACATGATTTACAGCCCTGTTTACAGAAACAGCGCTCAAAGCGATTTCTAACACAAACGCTCTTAAGGAAGGCTTTTTTTTTTTTTTTTAAACTAGGAATCTTTTTATTGGCAGATTTTAAAAGCAACAGGACATGTAACATAGCCTTCAGTAGCATATAAGGGTATCCAGCATGGGCAGTCTGGGATATCCTCTAATGGGCTAAATCGACTGGAGACAAAGGAACAAGCTTAACTTAATCCAAACTGGGAGAGAAGTCCAACACTGAAGCCTCACAAATGCTGGATCCGCATAGCAGTGTACAGAGAACATAAACAAACAAGCATTGGCATAGCCAATAGGTCTCGCTTTTGGGACCTTGTAAGTATTTAGTTATGCAGCACAATATCCTTGGTGCAACAACATCAACTGTTGCATGACTAAGCACTTATAAGGTCCCAAAGGCGAGACCTATTGGCTATGCCAATGCTTGTTTTTAAATGGTGTAAATCCGTTCAGTAGTTCCTGAGAAATTCAAATAATAGAGGTCAAAAAATCAATTTCCCATAGGAAACTTTAGACACGGTTACAGCCAAAACTGCTGAACGGAATTACACCAAATTTGGCAAAAAGGTAGTGCTTGGTTCAGAAAGAGCCCTTTTTTTTAAATGGTGTATATCCGTTCAGTAGTTTTCGAGATATTAAAGGAAAAAATATTTATATATCTGGGCGGGACCTAACTACACAAGCACGAGCTTGGCTCTAATTGGCTGCCAACACTTCAATCCAGGAAGTGTTGGCAGCCATCTTGGTGCAATGCTTTTTAGGTCTCGCCTAGCGACGCAGCACATGCGCTGCTCACTACACAAACACCACTGCACTGCCCTAAACCCTAAAACACCACCCCCTGCACGACCCCCTACACTGCCCGAACACCACTGCACTGCCCTAAACCCTGAAACACCACCCCCAGCATGACCCGCTACACTGCGCGGACACCACTGCACTGCCCTAAACCCTGAAACACCACCCCCAGCAAGACCCCCTACACTGCCCGAACACCACTGCACTGCCCTGAACCCTGAAACACCACCCCCAGCAAAACCCCCTACACTGCCCGAACACCACTGCCCTAAACCCTGAAACACCAGCCCCAGCAGGAAACCCTACAATGCCCGAACACCACTGCACTGCCCTAAACCCTGAAACACCAGCCCCAGCAGGACCCCCTACACTGCCCGAACACCACTGCACTGCCCTAAACCCTGAAACACCAGCCCCAGCACGACCCCCTACAGTGCCCGAACACCACTGCACTGCCCTAAACCCTGAAACACCAGCCCCAGCACGACCCCCTACACTGCCCTAACACCACTGCACTGCCCTAAACCCTGAAACACCAGCCCCAGCATTACCCCCTACACTGCCTGAACACCACTGCACTGCCCTACACCCTGAAACACCAGCCCCAGCACGACCCCCTACACTGCCTGAACACCACTGCACTGCCCTAAACCCTGAAACACCAGCACCAGCACGACCCCCTACACTGGCCGAACACAACTGCACTGCCCTAAACCATGAAACACCAGCCCCAGCACGACCCCCTACACTGCCCGAACACCACTGCACTGCCCTAAACCCTGAAACACCACCCCCAGCAAGACCCCCTACACTGCCCGAACACCACTGCACTGCCCTAAACCCTGAAACACCACCCCCAGCAAGACCCCTACACTGCCCGAACACCACTGCACTGCCCTAAACCCTGAAACACCACCCCCAGCAAGACCCCCTACACTGCCCGAACACCACTGCATTGCCCTAAACCCTGAAACACCACCCCCCTGCAAAATCCCCTACACTGCCCGAACACCACTGCACTGCCCTAAGCCCTGACCCACCACCCCCTGCACGACCCCCTACACTGCCCAAACACCACTGCACTGCCCTAAACCCTGAAACACCACCACCAGCATGACCCCCTACACTGCCCGAACACCACTGCACTGCCCTAAACACCACCCCAGCACGACCCCCTACTCTGCCCAAACACCACTGCTCTGCCCTAAACCCTGAAACACTACCCCCAGCACGACCCCCTACACTGCCCGAACACCACTGCTCTGCCCTAAACCCTGAAAGACCACTCCCAGCACGTCCCCCTACACTGCCCGAACACCACTGCACTTCCCAAAACCCTGAAACACTACCCCCAGCACGACCCCCTACACTGCCCGAACACCACTGCACTGCCCTAAACCCTGAAACACTACCCCCAGCACGACCCCCTACACTGCCCGAACACCACTGCACTGCCCTAAACCCTGAAACACCAGCCCCAGCACGACCCCCTACACTGCCTGAACACCACTGCACTGCCCTAAACTCTGAAACACCATCCCCAGCACGACCCCCTACACTGCCCAAACACCACTGCACTGCCCTAAACCCTGAAACACCAGCCCCAGCACGACCCCCTACACTGCCCGAACACCACTGCACTGCCCTAAACCCTGAAACACCAGCCCCAGCACGACCCCCTACACTGCCCGAACACCACTGCACTGCCCTAAACCCTGAAACACTAGCTCCAGCACGACCCCTACACTGCCCGAACACCACTGCACTGCCCTAAACCCTGAAACACCACCCCCAGCACGACCCCCTACACTGCCCGAACAGCACTGCACTGCCCTAAACCCTGAAACACCACCCCGAGCACGACCCCCTACACTGCCCGAACACCACTGCACTGCCCTAAACCCTGAAACACCACCCCCAGCATGACCCCCTATACAGCCCGAATACCACTGCACTGCCCTAAACCCGAAAAAACACCACCCCCGCACAACCCCATACACTGCCCGAACACTCACTGCCCTAAACCCTGAAACACCACCCCCAGCATGACCCCCTACACTGCCCGATCACCACTGCACTGCCCTAAACCCTGAAACACCACCCCAGCACGACCCCCTACACTGCAAGAACACCACTGCACTGCCCTAAACCCTGAAACATCACCCCCTGCACGACCCCCTACACTGCCCGAACACCACTGCACTGCCCTAAACCCTAAAACACCACCCCCAGCACGACCCCCTACACTGCCTGAACACCACTGCACTTCTCTAAACCCTAAAACACCACTCCCAGCACGACCCCCTACACTGCCCGAACACCACTGCACTGCCCTAAACCCTAAAACACCACCCCCAGCACGACCCCTACACTGCCCGAACACCACTGCCCTAAACCCTGAAACACCTCCCCCAGCAAGACCCCCTACACTGCCCGAACACCACTGCACTGCCCTAAACCCTGAAACACCACCCCCAGCAAAACCCCCTACACTGCCCGAACACCACTGCCCTAAACCCTGAAACACCACCCCCAGCAAGACCCCCTACACTGCCCGAACACCACTGCACTGCCCTAAACCCTGAAACACCACCCCCAGCCCGAACCCCTACACTGCCCGAACACCACTGCTCTGCCCAAAACCCTGAAACACCAGCCCCAGCAGGAACCCCTACACTGCCCGAACACCACTGCACTGCCCTAAACCCTGAAACACCAGCCCCAGCACGACCCCCTACACTGCCCGAACACCACTGCACTGCCCTAAACCCTGAAACACCAGCCCCAGCACGACCCCCTACAGTGCCCGAACACCACTGCACTGCCCTAAACCCTGAAACACCAGCCCCAGAACGACCCCCTACACTGCCCGAACACCACTGCACTGCCCTAAACCCTGAAACACCAGCCCCAGCACGACCCCCTACACTGCCCGTACACCACTGCACTGCCCTAAACCCTGAAACACCAGCCCCAGCACAACCCCCTACACTGCCTGAACACCACTGCACTGCCCTAAACCCTGAAACACCAGCCCCAGCACGACCCCCTACACTGCCCGAACACAACTGCACTGCCCTAAACCCTGAAACACCAGCCCCAGCACGACCCCCTACACTGCCCGAACACCACTGCACTGCCCTAAACCCTGAAACACCACCCCCAGCAGGACCCCCTACACTGCCCGAACACCACTGCACTGCCCTAAACCCTGAAACACCACCCCCAGCAAGACCCCCTACACTGCCCGAACACCACTGCATTGCCCTAAACACTGAAACACCACCCCCCTGCAAAATCCCCTACACTGCCCGAACACCACTGCACTGCCCTAAGCCCTGAAACACCACCCCCTGCACGACCCCCTACACTGCCCAAACACCACTGCACTGCCCTAAACCCTGAAACACCACCCCCTGCATGACCCCCTACACTGCCCGAACACCACTGCACTGCCCTAAACCCTGAAACACCACCCCCAGCACGACCCCCTACACTGCCCGAACATCACTACACTGCCCTAAACACCACCCCAGCACGACCCCCTACTCTGCCCGAACTCCACTGCTCTGCCCTAAACCCTAAAACACTACCCCCAGCACGACCCCCTACACTGCCCGAACACCCCTGCTCTGCCCTAAACCCTGAAAGACCACTCCCAGCACGTCCCCCTACACTGCCCGAACACCACTGCACTTCCCAAAACCCTGAAACACTACCCCCAGCACGACCCCCTACACTGCCCGAACACCACTCCACTGCCCTAAACCCTGAAACACTACCCCCAGCACGACCCCCTACACTGCCCAAACACCACTGCACTGCCCTAAACCCTGAAACACCAGCCCCAGCACGACCCCCTACACTGCCCGAACACCACTGCCCTGCCCTAAACTCTGAAACACCAGCCCCAGCACGACCCCCTACACTGCCCGAACACCACTGCACTGCCCTAAACCCTGAAACACCAGCCCCAGCACGACCCCCTACACTGCCCGAACACCACTGCACTGCCCTAAACACTGAAACACCAGCCCCAGCACGACCCCCTACACTGCCCGAACACCGCTGCACTGCCCTAAACCCTGAAACACCAGCTCCAGCACGACCCCCTACACTGCCCGAACACCGCTGCACTGCCGTAAACCCTGAAACACCACCCCCAGTATGACCCCCTACACTGCCCGAACACCACTGCACTGCCCTAAACCCTGAAACACCACCCCCAGCACGACCCCCTATACAGCCTGAATACCACTGCACTGCCCTAAACCCTGAAACACCACCCCCGCACGACCCCATACACTGCCCGAACACCACTGCCCTAAACCCTGAAACACCACCCCCAGCACGACCCCCTACACTGCCCGATCACCACTGCACTGCCCTAAACCCTGAAACACCACCCCCAGCACGACCCCCTACACTGCCCGAACACCACTGCACTGCCCTAAACCCTGAAACATCACCCCCTGCACGACCCCTACACTGCCCGAACACCACTGCACTGCCCTAAACCCTAAAACACCACCCCCAGCATGACCCCCTACACTGCCCGAACACCACTCCACTGCTCTAAACCCCAAAACACCACTCCCACAACGACCCCCTACACTGCCCGAACACCACTGCACTGCCCTAAACCCTAAACACCACCCCCAGCACGACCCCCTACACTGCCCGAACACCACTGCACTGCCCTAAACCCTAAAACACCACCCCCAGCATGACCCCCTACACTACCCGAACACCACTGCACTGCCCTGAACCCTAAAACACCCGCCTCAGGCACCACTCCCTACACTACCCAAACACCACTGCACTGCCCTAAACCCTAAAACACCCCCCCAGCACTAAGCCTTGGCGGTGAACTACGCTACGCTCGCGGAGCTTGCGTAGTCTCAGTAACTTCGCGATTCGCGTAGAACGCGAAGTTACCGTACACTACGCAATTTGCGGCGTAGCGTAGCTGTTTTTCTTCTTCGCGCGCTGAATATACGTTCTCGCCGCGCGGTAACGACCTACCGTGATTCTGCGTTCGCCGACGCGACTTCCTATCCGTTCGCGGGCGCCACGAGATTTGGAATCCGGCCGCACGATCCCGCAAGAGTGTGCGAACACGAACACGCCATTCGGACGCGCGATCTGACTTCCGGCGGCAGTGTTGGTAAGATTGCGATCCCGAACACGAAGAAACTACAATCTGGCGAAGAATATCTCTCGAGCATCATAAAACCTTCTCGAAATGATGATGGTTTTGCTCCAAAAACTCCTCAGATTGTGATTTGGCTGTAGTTTTTTGTGCAAGGAGTCCTTTTTCTTTTTTTACTTTTTTTCCAAGAGGAAGGAAGTGCCCTGATTCTCAAACTTCCTGTTCCTGTCCAGCAGGCTCCTCCCAGTGCTTTGTCCATGTGCTGTTCACTTTCATTTGGATTTGGAGCTGGAAGGAACACTTTTTGTGTCTGTCTGCTGCATCATATCATTGGATTGGATTTGAGGACTCTTGGATTTGAGATTTTACAAGTAAGTTGGAGAATTGGTGTACTTGTTTGTTTGATTGGGGCTTGTTTGTACTCTACATTTTTGGGGGGATTTCCATCTTTTTAAAAATGTATTGTTGTGGCCTGTAGTTTCGGCAGGGGCCTAGTTGTTTTTCTTTGATTGGAATTTCAGCCAGTAGGCCCAGACTAGAGCCAGAGGTACCCATGGGTGCATGTTTCTGTGGTGTCTGTTGAATTTAAACATCATGGGGCCGATTCCGATCTCGGTCGGAGGCGCACCCAATACCATTCGGTCGGGAAAAAAGCCATGCGAAAGCCTGTTTCCCGACCGATCCGTACAGCACACCGAACGAATAAGTACGATGCGCACAACAGCACAGAATCCGGCCGAGCCGTACTCACCCAAACCAGGTCCTGTTCCCCGACCGAGGCGAATCCGGAAACGCCGAATCGAGTCGCACGGAAGGAAAAATGCAGCTCCGTCCGGCAGAACGAGTACAATGCGCTTTCCGTACGCGCCGAACCCGTCGCTACGCACGGCACGTCAAAGCATCCGGGAAAGGCGCACATAAGCTCCGATTCGCGCCACAACACGATCCACGGCTACGAGACGAACACGCCAGCGACGAGGACGAGGCGAAGCGAAGAGGACGACGCGAAGCAACGAGAAGGACGAACGACACGAACCAACCATGAATCCCTTCGTCCCGATCATACCAATATTCTACATTTACTACCGGAACAGGCACGGATGCGTACGGCGCAGAAGGTAAGTCAGACACCAACCACAAAACACATACAACACGTACACAACACATCACACACACACAGAGGGATGCAGAATATACTTACACCAGCAACAGCAGCACCATAGGGGCGGGATGCCCATCACCAATGCCACATATGCACACAGGGGCCTGAATGCGCACCACCACCCCTACCCAGGGGGGCAGGATGCCTACCACCACCCTGAGCCAGGGGGGCTGGATGCCCACCACTACTACCACCCTCACCCAGGGGGCTGGATGCCTACCACTACTACCACCCTCACCCAGGGGGGCTGGATGCCTACCACTACTACCACCCTCACCCAGGGGGTGGATGCCTACCACTACTACCACCCTCACCCAGGGGGGCTGGATGCCTACCATAACTACCACCCTTAGCCAGGGGGGCTGGATGCCTACCACCACCTTAGCCAGGGGGGTGGATGCCTACCACTACTACCACCCTCACCCAGGGGGGCTGGATGCCTACCACTACTACCACCCTCACCCAGGGGGCTGGATGCCAACCACCACCCTTAGCCGGGGGGCCTGGATGCCTACCACTACTACCACCCTCACCCAGGGGGGCTGGATGCCAACCACCACCCTTAGCCAGGGGGGCTGGATGCCTACCACTACTACCACCCTCAGCCAGGGGGGCTGGATGCCTACCACCACCCTTAGCCAGGGGGGCTGGATGCCTACCACTACTACCACCCTCACCCAGGGGGGGCTGGATGCCTACCACTACTACCACCCTCACCCAGGGGGGGCTGGATGCCTACCACTACTACCACCCTTAGCCTGGGGGGCTGGATGCCTACCACCACCCTTAGCCAGGGGGCTGGATGCCTACCACCACCCTCACCCAGGGGGGCTGGATGCCTACCACTACTACCACCCTTAGCCAGGGGGGCTGGATGCCTACCACCACCCTCAGCCAGGGGGGCTGGATGCCTACCACTACTACCACCCTCAGCCAGGGGGCTGGATGCCTACCACTACTACCACCCACACCCAGGGGGGGGCTGGATGCCTACCACCACTACCACCCTCACCCAGGGGAGGCTGGATGCCTACCACCACTACCACCCTCACCCAGGGGGGGCTGGATGCCTACCACTACTACCACCCTCACCCAGGGGGGGCTGAATGCCAACCACCACCCTTAGCCAGGGGGCTGGATGCCTACCACTACTACCACCCTCACCCAGGGGGGCTGGATGCCTACCACTACTACCACCCTCACCCAGGGGGGCTGGATGCCTACCACTACTACCACCCTTAGCCAGGGGGGCTGGATGCCTACCACCACCCTTAGCCAGGGGGGCTGGATGCCTACCACTACTACCACCCTCACCCAGGGGGGGCTGGATGCCTACCACTACTACCACCCTCACCCAGGGGGGCTGGATGCCTACCACTACTACCACCCTCAAGCAGGGGGGCTGGATGCCAACCACCACCCTTAGCCAGGGGGCTGGATGCCTACCACTACTACCACCCTCACCCAGGGGGTGGATGCCTACCACTACTACCACCCTCACCCAGGGGGCTGGATGCCTACCACTACTACCACCCTTAGCCAGGGGGGCTGGATGCCTACCACCACCCTTAGCCAGGGGGCTGGATGCCTACCACTGCTACCACCCTCACCCAGGGGGCTGGATGCCTACCACTACTACCACCCTCACCAGGGGGGCTGGATGCCTACCACTACTACCACCCTCACCCAGGGGGGCTGGATGCCTACCACTACTACCACCCTCACCCAGGTGGGGCTGGATGCCTACCACTACTACCACCCTCACCCAGGGGGGGCTGGATGCCAACCACTACTACCACACCCACTCATAGGATGGACAATGCATGACACAACCAGCACACCACAACCTAGGGAATGCAAGAAGAAGACATCCCCCCAACACCATGACAAGCGTGTGTAGACTGTGTCAAATGCCTACAACACCGAACATGACTTTGAACATACAATGTGACCCCCTAGCACATGTGCCACACATATATGTGTGTGGCACCCACAATGCAAGCAGGCCATGACCATTGTGGCAATGGGGTCCAAACCCCCATCATCACAGTGACCAAAATGTAAGTGTGGGGTCCATAGCTGAAGCACATTTTGAACATTGTGGCAATGGGGTCCAAACCCCCATCATCACAGTGACCAATATGTAAGTGTGGGGTCCATAGCTGAAGCACATTTTGAACATTGTGGCAATGGGGTCTAAACCCCCATCATCACAGGGATCAAAATGTAAGTGTGGGGTCCATAGCTGAAGCACATTTTGAACATTGTGGCAATGGGGTCTAAACCCCCATCACCACAGTGACCAAAAGGTAAGTGTGGGGTCCATAGCTGAAGCACATTTTGAACATTGTGGCAATGGGGTCCAAACCCCCATCATCACAGTGACCAAAATGTAAGTGTGGGGTCCATAGCTGAAGCACATTTTGAACATTGTGGCAATGGGGTCCAAACCCCCATCATCACAGTGACCAAAAGGTAAGTGTTGACAAAGAAAGAGGTGCAACTGCCAAACTGCATGGATGATTCCTGGTCACAGAACAACAAACACATCAGTGGCAATGTAGTGTATGTGTCCCATTGCAACATAAATTGGGGTAGCCAAATACTGCAGTGCAAATAAGACATACCTTTGGCCATGTGCAGACAAACAACACCCATGGGGGCTGACACCGTCAACAATCATCAATGACACAATGACAGAAGTGACCATCAGAATGCAGACCCACATATTTGCACCAATGGGCACACAAATGCAGATACCCTGTGGAGACTGCAGATGTGAGGTGAACAGATACCATACCATGGCAGCAATGGGACACACAAACCATGATCATTGTGCTGACCGATGACCTAGGAGTCCCAGGGACAGCAGGGGAAACCCACCAAACTACATACAGCCAATGGCACACCCAAGATATGCCAATACAGTGGTGCAGATGCACAAACACAAACAGGCAGACCCACACTGCACATCATACACAACAGGTGAGGGGGGGTGCCAGTGTCCCCAGGCAACCACACAACACATGAGGAGACCTGAATACCAATCATACAGATGTGCATACAGTGCCACACAAAGGTAACTCATGGATCCAAATCCCCTATGTGGGCAAGCAGGCATTGTCAGATGAGAGGGAGCACAAATCACACATGTCACACAGGCACGTAGGGACAGCAACTGACACAGCAAGACACAGACACACCACAGCACCACCCCCAGGGCCCCCACAATGTGGTGACCCTGGGCTGCATTACAATCCCACTGTGATGACAAAGCTAAATGTGGTTCAAACTGTGAACCACAGTCATGTGTCCTGAGCAACTAACTACCATCACACCTACACAAGCACAAATCAAACAGCATGGCCAGTAAGCCAAGGCCAACATGGAGGCAGGGGCCTAGCCGGGCAACAACTCTCATCTGCACACACTCAACACCACACCCCTCGACCTCCAATAATGTGCAGCAGTGAAGCACACATGCACTGGTGACATTGCACATGCACCCATGACTATTCCAGGGTGGTGGGTGGGAACCAAGGTGCAGAAACACATCACACATGGCCACTCAACAAGACTCCTGAATGTCTGACACACTGCACACTACGCTGTACATGGACATGACGGCAATACCACACCAACCAATGGGATCCCAGCCACAGTCACACACCAATGAAGAAGCCAAGGTCACCCACAAAGAACACACATAGACAACAACCAACATTGCAGCCCGGACCCTGAGGAGTGCCAGCAGTCACACACACAACGTGTCACAATCACTGAAAGATAACACAAACTGGAAATCACATGACAGGGGCAAACAACAAGTGCCAAGGGAAACCTGACTGTGACCCATCTGCGTCTGCACACAAACTCAGCCCTGACAGCAAACACACCTATGGGTGACACCCTGATGACCAGTAATGTGCCATGCACCCACATCACAGAGAACCCAGGGCGAAGACTTTGGGGGAACATAGGTCAACTCAGCTAGCATCACAAACAGGTACAACACTAGGGATCACAGCATGCACAGCTAAACGGAAGTGAACACACAGACATGCACATACAACACACACCTTGGGCGCAGGCAATGTCACAGGAGTACACACTGCCATGAGGGGACTCCACTCCTGTGTGAGGAAAGCTGTGCCATATGTTGCCTCAGTAGGGCCCCATCATGTCAGCTGAGCACTTGGTCACACAATCAACAATTAGCACCAAATGAGGGCTCCCGTAACATCAGCCTGGTCATGGAAGTGCCAACGGAATCATCAGCACAGATCCAACACACTTGTATAGCAATGTTGCACTGACAACACAGATGAGTCCTTCCCCATTGATGCCCAAACCTGCATGTCCACTGGAGATGGCCACACGGTCAGGGAAGTAGACGAATTGAACAATGGCAGGCACAACAGATGTGCAGGGGTGGAAGCCACAGATGTGAAATAGGCAATCTAAGTAGGAAATCCCATTGCCAAATACTGAACACATGACACCCTCAGATGCTGCTATGGATGACATGGATACACCACAGGATAGGATACATTCCCCCTGGACCACATGGGTTCCTGCACAGTAACACTTCATTATCATGAGACCAAATATCACCATCACTGCAGCAAGGGCATGGTTAGCATCATCAATATCATGTACATCAGAAGCAAAAGCACTAGAGAACAGAAAGTTGCTTTATTCAGCATATGTGGCATTAAAAGTAGTAGTCCGGTAGAAAATAAACAAAGGCCAATGGCCAGTCCATCAACAAAGTCACAAGTGGGTGACAGTGGCAGATGCCACCCTACACATGCCTGCACAAAACCAGGGACAATCCACTAGGAGGGGCAACCGGGGAGTAGGCCAGGCACCGCAGGGACAGGATCAGGGCTCACCAGGAGGAAGCAGGGAAGGGGTGGTGGGTGCTGGAGAGCCACTGACAACTGCAGTGGAGGTGTCTGACATGGTGTGTGCCGGCACAACTGGGGGGCATGGCTCAGATGTTGTGGGTGCCGGCACGACTGCAGTGGACCCTGCAGATGGAGTGGACAGGTCCGCCACTGCAGTGCCCAAGTCAGACAGGGTGGTAGTGGACTCCACTGCAGTGCCTACCACCAGGGGAGGAGAATGGGGAACAGGCAAGGTGGGCTGGACAGAGGGGAGGACACCCTCACCACATCAGTGGCACAGACAAGCGCAGCGGGGGTGTGGTGCCGGGAGAGCAAGTGGCAGGGGGAGAAGGCCGGATCCTCTTGGGGATGGTATATCTGTGGGTCGGGGAACCTGGGGCAGGGTGTGGTGGGGGCACCTGTGGAGTGGGGGCCTGACGGATGGAGGAAGGAGACCTGGTGCTTGAGCTGCAGGGCGGCGGCGGGGTCTTGCTCTTACCACTCCGGGGGGACTCGCGGTTGGGGGCCTCAGTCTGTCTGCGCCTGGGGGAGGGTGTCCGGGGGCGAGGGGCACTCTGCTCCGTGTGGGGGGCTTCCTCTTCCCCTGGATGCTGGAGCAACTGGATCGGAGGGGAAGAGGCCGAGGTCACTGAGGAAGAGGCGCTGGGTCTTTGGGGTTGCAGGTGAGGCAAGGGAGGGTGTTTTGGAGGGAGAGGCAACTGAGGACTGCGCAGTGCCCGTGGATGCATGTGTGTGTACCAGGGCCCCATCCCCTGTGAGTCTGGTTTCAGTCCCCTGACTGTGCGTGCGTGTGCGTTTTGTTTGTGGCGTGTGTGTCTGTGTGCTGGACATGTGTGTGCTGGTGTGTGCCTGTGCCGGTGTGTGTGTGCTTGGGACGGGTAAGGTGCTGGGGAGTGTGGATGGAGCAGAGGCAGGAGGGGTGAGGGACTGTCTGAGGAGGGACACTGCTGCCGTCAGGGAGGAGTCCATGGACCTATTGCCCCTCTGTAGGTCAGACATGCCCGATGAGATGCCCTCCATGAACGACACCAGCTGAGTCAACAGAGCGGTGTGCGCATGGAGGACACTCAGCATGGCTGTCTGCCCTACATGGAGCTGGCGAAGGAGGTACACAGACTCCTCACTCAGGGCAGCAGGGGACACAGGGGCAGGGGTGCGGTGCCTGGCCCAAAGGAGACACGCTCCCGAACATGGGAGCCTCCACGGACCTGGGGAATGGGAGCCGATGGGAGGGCGGTGGTGGTGCTGGTGGTGGCGGGGACAGCAACACTAGCTGGGGTGTGGTGGCTGCTGACACCCGCCTCCATAAGGGAGTCATCCTCCGAGTTGCTCTGGTCCTCAGCTGAGGTGGATGGTGCTGAGGACTCCTCGGTGTGGCTCCCCTCGCCCTCTGTGCCACTGGGTCCCTCCGACCACTCCTCGGCTGCTGACCCAGTCTGGCTCTCTGGCTCCTCCTGGTCCGTGGAGCTGTCCCCTTCCGTGGCCGTGGATGTATCTGCATACAATGGGGAAACAGACAGACATCAGTCACCTGCACCAAACGCACACACCACTGTGAGCACAGCACATTACAGAGCAAGCCCTGGCATCATTAGTTGTACATTGCTAAAAGTGCCCTAACTGAACAGGAGAAGCCAATTGTCAGTCTGATGCCAAGCATGGCACTCACATCCCACATGGCCTTGCACCCATCTGTCTGGTGTCTGTTGGATTGCAACACCCCAGTGTGGACACATGCACCAAGTACACAGTAGTTGGACAGTGCAGAGGACACGGTGTGGCATGTGGACATGCACACATCACAGCTCTTGCCACTGAGTCAGTACAGGTTTCCGGATGAAAGGGATGCCCAGAGTCAAATAGGAAATGCATGTGATGCATACCAGCGACAGACACCATGATGCACCCATGTCCTGATAGCCATCGCCACAATGGTGTGCATGTAGCACATGTCACTCCCCTGCAGGACCACCAATAAGTTGACACATGCCATGGCAGAGGCATGACTGCTAAGTCATACATCACTGTCTCAGTGATGTATGACTTGGCAGCCAGACAACAACACTATGCACTGTGTCACAATAGTAGGTCATGGGGAATGCAAGTCCTGGAGCTGCACAAGTGCACATGTACATCCCCCACACAACACATCATCTTAACCCTCATCTGTCCAGGTCATACCTATTGGACATATGGGAGACCTGTGACACTACCCTCTGAACCTGAGCCCCTCACAATCTGCTGTGAATGGGGAACAGCTGCCTGAACTTCACATTCGCATACCCCAGTCTGCACGGGCAGCTGATCAAACACCTATGTGACACACAAGTATCGTCTCCTATGGTCACATCTCCAGGGGCATGCTGAGCCCCTACCAAGAAACACCCCAGCAGTCCTGGCAAGTAATCCACAGCACACTGACACAGAGGCAGACACCAGAGGGGTCAAATCACTGCGCACAATGTGTCAGCTGATACACGGGAGTGGGAGTACAGAGTGCATTGCATGGCCTGGAGTAGGCATGACTGTCCTGCTCCACATGAATGAGGGATGAGCCCTGGACAGTGGTTAGCTGGCTATGTATGTGTGACACACGTAATCTGCACACTCCTGGGGCCCGAACATTGTTCCCACCCGCTGCATGGGCGTGTGCCACATACCCCAGGCACATGTGGTGGCTCAGCTCAGCAAGTGGACCGCATATCAAAGCAACACGCAGATTACATGTCCGAACACAGGCGTTGTGTGAACAATGGACCCACCCATGATGCCCACAACAGAGTTAGGGAAACAGATGCTGTCCCCCACCTTTAGTGAAGCAAACTGCAAGGACACAGTCCCAAGTGACACAATTCCCTGAATGTAAGGGCCACACCTGGGTATCAGATGAGCAGTGGGCAGTGCACAATAGAGGGACATGGCTCCTGGACAACATGACTGCTGCACTGTGGCAGTTGAACCAGGCCAGAGGAGGGCACAAAGCATGTAATACAGAGTTCACAGTGCAGTCTTTGACTCACCCCCTCCTTGCTGCTGTCTGGCCTTCAGCTGCCCATCCAGGTCTGGAAACACCACCGCCAGGATCTGGAGCATGTGGGGGGTCAGGGTCCGTGTTCCGCCCCTCCTGCGAGGAGGCGACAGCTTCAGCTGGACCCGTGCAATCCTCCGGGTCCAGCCCCGAAGGTCCTGCCACCTCTTCTGGAAGTTGCGGATCCGGCGCTTGTAGACCCCCACGGACCGGACAGCCCGGACGATGTCCTTCCAGATCTCCTGCTTCCGATGGGCATTAACCTGTCAGGATGACAAAGTGAAAAGACCACTACTACACATGCAACATATCCGTGCAAGACACAGTTGTATATACATGTCTCAATCACAGGGGCACATGATGTACACAGGCAGTGCAAAGCTGCCCATGGACAGTTTGCCAGACGTCACTACATTGTATCATTGCATGGGAAGTAAAACCTTGTTCAAATGCACTGTCACTGCACCATACCTGTCCAGTGCATGTCACTACACACTATGGGGGGTGACAACTACTCAGTGAGCCTGTTAGCCAGTGGCGTGCAGACTTTCAGCCTTGCTAGTCAGACAATATGCACATTCAGAAAGGCAGTGCACAGAACACTTACCTGCTCCCCTGGTGTCCCATACAGCTTGCTGTACTGTGGAAGTAGGCTGTCCAGCAGGGCCTGGTTCTCCTCAAGGCTGAAGGCTGGGGCTCTCTCCACAGTACGTGCCATTGCAGGGTCCAGAGGGGCAGAGACAGCAGCAGTGCAGTGGCAGATGTCATCCTGGAGCATGTAGTGCAGGCAAGTGAGCTCTCAGGGGAACAGCCAGCAATATATATGTGCTGGAGAGGCAGATACTGTCCCTTGTGTCCAAAGTGATAGGTCCAAGTCGTTAGCATCTTCTGAATCTGGCCAATCCATGGAATAGCAGCACCAAAACACGCCCACAGCATCCTTCAAATCTTCAACTTCATGGCTCTTCGATCAGTAGCAGCACCACCCTCCTCTTCCCCCAGCGCCTTGAGACCCTCGCAGGTATGTAGTGCGCTTTATAAGTGACATGATTGATTGATTGATTGATTGACTTCATGACATACATGATTTTGCAACATTGTTGTGGGTGACCAACTGATTTTCCAGCAACCGACTCGTTCGAAATTCGAAAACGCGTCCGTTGCCAGGCAAGGCCATTGTCAATGGGTGCGCACCGATCGGTCCATTGCGGTACAACGCGTACAGGGGTACAACGCGTACCCGCACACATTGAATGCAATGGGCCGGCCGGGGGCACCGATCGGTCCATTGCGGTACAACACGTACAGGGGTACAACGCGTACCCGCACACATTGAATGCAATGGGCCGGCCGGGGGCACCGATCGGTCCATTGCAGTTCAACGCGTACAGGGGTACAACGCGTACCCGCACACATTGAATGCAATGGGCCGGCCGGGGCACCGATCGGTCCATTGCAGTACAACGCGTACAGGGGTACAACGCGTACCCGCACACATTGAATGCAATGGGCCGGCCGGGGCACCGATCGGTCCATTGCAGTACAACGCGTACAGGGGTACAACGCGTGCACCACACACATTGAATGCAATGGGCCGGCCGGGGCACCGATCGGTCCATTGCAGTTCAACGCGAACAGGGGTACAACGCGTACCGCACACATTGAATGCAATGGGCCAGCCGGGGGCACCGATCGGTCCATTGCAGTACAACGCGTACAGGGGTACAATGCGTACAGGGTACAACGCATACCCGCACACATTGAATGCAATGGGCCGGCCGGGGCACCGATCGGTCCATTGCAGTACAACGCGTACAGGGGTACAACGCGTACCCGCACACATTGAATGCAATGGGCCGGCCGGGGCACCGATCGGTCCATTGCGGTATCAACACGTACAGGGTACAACGCGTACCCGCACACATTGAATGCAATGGGCCGGCCGGGGCACCGATCGGTCCATTGCAGTTCAACGCGTACAGGGGTACAACGCGTACCCGCACACATTGAATGCAATGGGCCGGCCGGGGGCACCGATCGGTCCATTGCGGTACAACGGCGTACAGGGGTACAACGCGTACCCGCACACATTGAATGCAATGGGCCGGCCGGGGCACCGATCGGTCCATTGCGGTACAACGCGTACAGGGGTACAACGCGTACCCGCACACATTGAATGCAATGGGCCGGCCGGGGGCACCGATCGGTCCATTGCAGTTCAACGCGTACAGGGGTACAACGCGTACCCGCACACATTGAATGCAATGGGCCGGCCGGGGCACCGATCGGTCCATTGCTGTTCAACGCATCACTGTACATGTGACTGGCATATGTCAGCATGCCTGTCTCAGATGGACATATGCCAGCCACAGATAGCTCCAGGGAGTGAGGGGCACACCTACATCACGACAGCCTGTCCAAACTTTATCATAAGGCATGTAAGGCTGCATTTCCTATTGTGTGTATGTTGGTGTACATGTTGTCCTGTGGGTGTCACCTGTGGGCAGCCACCCCCAGGCTGTGCACGTGTTCATGGGGACAGGATCCTGGGTGTTACGTGTACATGACCACTGTGATGAGCAACTGTTCATATCTGTGCATGTGCCATGGTCACATTTCACGGTGGTGTATGTGTATGTCATGTCACATACCCCGTGAGTCCCATGTGGGACGGTATGTTTGTGCCAGGGTGTCCCAGTGGCACAATAGTGATGGTCCTCCACAGTCTTTGTGCATGTAGTGTTTACAATGTCTCTGATTTCATGTGCACAATATGAGACAGTCTCCACATCCACGTTGTGTGTGCATGGACTTTGATGTTGTGCGTGTGTGTGTCACAGACGTCCATGTCTGTCCTGCCGTGGCAAGTGGGACCACTACCTGTGGGGGTCATGGTTGTTTTGCTGTGGTGTATACATGATACTCCATGTAATGCCAGTGTCCATGTGGCAATACAGGGTCCCTGGGAATGTACCTGTCGTTGAGCTGTGGTGCCTGGGGCACATCTGTCCTCACATGTCACTGTGGGGGTGATTGTGACACGGCAGCAGGAGATGGGAACTGTGACACGGCCTCATAATATCCAATGGGCCAACCTGGGACTAATTGATGCCACCTGTTGGACCGTGTTGACAGATGTTGGCCATGTATGTACCATACATGTCCTTACGGAACTGCACACTTCATGTAGTTGTGCCTCATATTGATGTATGTTGGGATATTGAGTGTGTTCAATGCCGCATATGTGGGGTGACTGACAATCTTGCTTACTTCTCCTCTGCACTGCAGGGCTTCTGCTGTCCATCGACCATTCCCAGACCTGGCAACGATGGTGGAACGGGACAGCATCCGACGGTACCGCTTCACCAGGCAGCTGATTGAGGATTTGGCAGTGCAGTTGTCCCCACATTTGCAGCCTGGCCGGCCGTATCCTACAGCGCTAAGGTGAAGGTGATGGCAGCCCTACACTTCTTTGCCACCGGTACCTTCCAACATACTGTGGCGACTGCTGGTGGGATGTCACAGACCATGTTAAGCCGTGTGCTCCGCGATGTTTTGGCGGCAATGTTGCTATTCCTGAACCGGTACATCTATTTCCCTAGACTGCGACGACTCACTGACGTGAAGAGTGACTTTTATGCCCTGGGGAGGATGCCGCATGTCATTGGCTCCATTGATGGGACACATGTGGCTTTGGTACCACCACAGGCCCAGGAGCAGGCCTACAGGAACCGCAAGCACTACCACTCGGTCAATGCACTGGTGGTGTGTCTTGCAGACATGACCATCACACACGTGTGTGCCCGTTTCCCTGGTTCAGCACACGATGCCTTTGTGATGAGGAGTAGTCGCATCCCCAGGATGATGGCACAGATGCAGAACCAGCGTGCCTGGCTTGTCGGTGTGTACTGACTTTGTGCCATTGTGTGTGATCTGATCTGTAGTATTCCGCCCACTTTTCCAAGTCAGCTAATGTGCACTTGTCTGTCCGTAGGTGACTCGGGATACCCCAACATGCCGTGGTTGCTGACACCCCTCAGGAACCCTGTGACACCAGCCCAGATGCGCTACAATGAGGCACATGGTCGGACCAGGAGAGTGATTGAGCGGACATTTGGTCTCCTGAAGAGCCGCTTCCGCTACCTGGACAAGACCGGAGGGTCCCTCCCATATGCCCCTGCGAAAGTGTGCAAGATTATCATCGTCTGCTGCATGCTCCACAACCTGGCAGTGCGGAAGGAGTTGCCTCTCATCCAGGATGACAATGACCAACATCCGCCACCTGTGGAGGATCCTGGCCTGGACCACGATGCCAGTGACGATGATGATGATGATGATGATGGTGATGTCCGCACACAGCTCATCACCAACTTCTTTAGCTGAATGTGAGTATCCTGAGGTGTCATGTCAATGATGTGAGTTGGCATGATGTGTAGGTGGTGCTCTGGTGCTGTTGGAGTGTGTCCATGGGCTACTTGACTGGATGTGTGTTGCGATGTGTGCTTACAGGTGGTCTGTACTCCCCAACAGTGTTGACATGCTAACTTGGTTCTGGGTGGGTATCTTGTAACATGTATTGTGCATGAGTTTTGCTGTTCTGTCCTGTACTCCATTGCTTTTGACTGTGTGTCATTTCTGTCCTTCACAGGGTACTTTCAGATTCGTTTGGTCAACTGTGTCCACCGACGACGTGATTGCACTTCCAGGGTGGTAGCTATTGTGTCCCTACAGGTGATGTGCGCCACACCCATGGACTTCCTTCCATCTACAGTTGTTGACTGTGTGCCCGATGCCAGGTGGGATTACCTTGCATCTGTAGTGGTTACGACATGTTGCAACTGTGTAATAAACCTGTGCTTCACTTTGTGATGTGCGTTGTCTGTGGTCACACATTTGACTGCCATTTGCTTACTGCACCTGTGGGCTACTTGACTACAACTGGGAATGGGTGTGGTGTCTGTGCATTGCACCGTCTTCCCTGGCAACATCAGTGTAGGCAATGAGTCAGATGGCCTAGGTTTTTATGTGTTGTGTAGCCCTGGTGGTGTGTCTCCCTCATATGTGTCACGTTGCCTTTACTCACATGCCTGTGTAGTCCTTGCTGTTGCAGTTCGGATACACAGTGTAATTTTACAGTTCATCATCCCCATAACAGCACCCACGTTGGAATCACAACAGAGGCAAGTATGGTGTATTAGTGTGTTTATTGTGATACATTTGTGTGAATAGTGCATAGGATGGGTAGTGCTGTACATAAATCTTGCAATCCGAAGTTCCTAGGTGAATTGAAAGTCCTGGTAGACAGAATCCCCAGTATCGGGGCCACAGTTGTCTGAGACATTGGTCCAACTTGTACTCCCATGCAATGTGTGGGAGTAGTGTTGCCGTCAACAGGGTGAACAGTCTGTGCACAAAGGTGAACATCCAGAACAGGTTCAGGCTTCCTGGGAGTTGCGCTTGGCCATCGGCCTCTCACTTGCCCCTCCTCGGACGACCCCTCTTCTTGGGGGGGCCCCTCAAGTACAGGCTGCTGCGGTGCAGGGGACTCTCCGCCAGAGTCATCCTCCCTCCCTGTGGCAGTTGCAGTTTGTTCGGCACCAGATGTTGTTGGCACACAGGGAGGTGTGGACTGGTTGCTGTTCATCTGGCGGAGGCATTGTAAAATGTCCCTGTGCACCGCCGTCATCTCATGCAGTGCATCCCACTTGGACTCCACGCGGGACATGTGTGAGTCCACGCGGGACATGTGTGACTCCACGTGGGACATGTGAGAGTCCAAGCGGGCATGATGGGCAGCCTGCTGCTGTTTCATGTCTCTGAGGAGCCCCACTACCTGGCTGAGGTCTCCGGTGCTGGACTGGTACGCATCAGCTATGCGTACCAGTTGTGGGTCATCATGCACACCAGCAACCTCTGCAAGCAGCGACCTCTGTCTCCCACCCCTCCCACCACCCCTGCTGACATGTGCAGTGTGTGCAGTGGCACGCACAGATGACCCTGGTCCACCTTGGGGGTTGGTGGTGGTGGTGGTGTCCATGGCCCCAGGTTGGTCCAGGGTCCCTGTGCTGGTGTTGCTCCTTGTTCTGTCCATGTTGGCAGGGATGGTATTTGTGGTGACAGTCGTTGGAGGGGTGGGTGCAGGGGGTGCAGCTGGTGGTCCTGCTGGTGCTGCATGTAGACTTGCACCGGATGTGCCAGGTTGGTCTTCTTCGTCCGAGGAGGGCAGAGGCTGTACGACGCCAGTGAGCTCCGCATCCTCTTGAGCCTGGGATTAGGACTCCTCAGCGTCTGCTGCTGTGTCCCCATCATCACCTGTTTTTGGGAGACACACACAATGTATGTTATGTTTCTGCAGGCATCAATGGTTGACACACATGACAGTTGTGACTGTGCCTCTGGGTGCGGGCCTGTACATTGCATTGTCCTAAGTCGTCACAGTCAGGGGTTGATATTGGTGTGGCACATTGTCCTGCATTATTTGTGCATTTCTATGTATTTTTTGGGGTGTGAACATGGTCTGCATTGGTTGTGTTTGGTTGACAGCCGGCCCTCCTTCCCACCCACCTAGCCAGTCAGTTATCCCACCATGGACTGTGCTTGCATTGCAGGGAGTGGAAGTTGTCTCTCAGGATGTCAGTCAGTGGTGTCCTGCTGTTTGTTGGTGCACAGTTGCCAGCAGGGCCTTGTGCTCCCCACAGCAGTAGCCAGTGTCAGCCATCTTGTGAGTCCTTCTCCACTTCCTGTGATGTGAGCATGGTTCAGGGTGGTGTTGATGGGACAGTTGTGGGGGTGACCAATATCAGTGACTACGACTCCCATCATGCTATTGCCTCCACCCCACTTCCCAGCATTCCCATACTTACTTGCTTTTGTGGGGAGTTCAGTGTGTGTGGGTGTGAGAGCAATGGCAAGATGGCTGACAGTGGTGTCCTGCTGTTGGTTGGTGTGCAGTTCCCAGCATGCCCTTGTGCTCCCCACGACACAGCAACAGTGTCAGACATCTTTGATGGGCCTTTCCACTCTCTGTGGGATGTGCATGCGTGAGTGTGAGCTTGCTGGGCCATGTGGTGGGGGATGTAGAGCTGTGACTACGACTCCCATCATGCTATTGCCTCCACCCCCCTTCCCAGCATGCCCATGCTTCCTTCCTTTTGACTCTGCTTCCCTGTGGGGTGGGCTGGCTGTGCTGACAGGATGGCTGGGAGTGTTGTCCTGGCAGTTGTTTGGCTAAAAGTCCCAAGAGTGTCCCTGTGCTTCACACAACATAACCCAGGGTGGTGGTTCTTTGTGGGATCTTGTGTTAGGATGGGGGGCATTGCATTCTACCAGGTGGGTTCTGTGGAGTTTGTGTTGGGGTGTGTGTGAGGGGAGGTGCTTGTGACTATGGTCAGTGCTGCAAGTCCTCCTTCCCACCCACCCAGCCAGCCAGTTATCCCACCATGGAACGTGCTTGCATTGCAGGGAGTGGAAGTTGTCTCTCAGGATGTCAGTCAGTGGTGTCCTGCTGTTTGTTGGTGCACAGTTGCCAGCAGGGCCTTGTGCTCCCCACAGCAGTAGCCAATGTCAGCCATCTTGTGAGTCCTTCTCCACTCCCTGTGATGTGAGCATGGTTCAGGGTGGTGTTGATGGGACAGTTGTGGGGGTGAGCTATGTCTGTGACTACGACTCCCATCATGCTATTGCCTCCACCCCACTTCCCAGCATTCCCATACTTACTTGCTTTTGTGGGGAGTTCAGTGTGTGTGGGTGTGAGAGCAATGGCAAGATGGCTGACAGTGGTGTCCTGCTGTTGGTTGGTGTGCAGTTCCCAGCATGCCCTTGTGCTCCCCACGACACAGCAACAGTGTCAGACATCTTTGATGGGCCTTTCCACTCTCTGTGGGATGTGCATGCGTGAGTGTGAGCTTGCTGGGCCATGTGGTGGGGGATGTAGAGCTGTGACTACGACTCCCATCATGCTATTGCCTCCACCTCCCTTCCCAGCATGCCCATGCTTCCTTCCTTTTGACTCTGCTTCCCTGTGGGGTGGGCTGGCTGTGCTGACAGGATGGCTGGGAGTGTTGTCCTGGCAGTTGTTTGGCTAAAAGTCCCAAGAGTGTCCCTGTGCTTCACACAACATAACCCAGGGTGGTGGTTCTTTGTGGGATCTTGTGTTAGGATGGGGGCATTGCATTCTACCAGGTGGGTTCTGTGGAGTTTGTGTTGGGGGGTGTGTGAGGGGAGGTGCTTGTGACTATGGTCAGTGCTGCAAGTCCTCCTTCCCACCCACCCAGCCAGCCAGTTATCCCACCATGGAACGTGCTTGCATTGCAGGGAGTGGAAGTTGTCTCTCAGGATGTCAGTCAGTGGTGTCCTGCTGTTTGTTGGTGCACAGTTGCCAGCAGGGCCTTGTGCTCCCCACAGCAGTTGCCAGTGTCAGCCATCTTGTGAGTCCTTCTCCACTCCCTGTGATGTGCGCATGGTTCATGGTGGTGTTGATGGGACAGTTGTGGGGGGCAATATGTGTGACTGCGACTCCCATGATGCTATTGGCTACACTGACTTGGCCAGCATACACAGAATTCCTTCCATTGAGTGGTCTTCACTGTGTGTTGGTGTTGTTGTGGTGGCTACATGTCTGGATGTGTTTGTTAGTTCTATTTGTGCCACTGCCTAGCTGTAGTTGTAGTTGTGTTTGTACATGTGATGGCACAGTTGGATGTGACTTTTTTGATGGCATGTGTTGTGTTTATCTGACTGACATACACATTTTGGGATGATTCTGTTCTGGTTGCTGTGTAATTGCTATGAGTGCATGGTTTGACTCTCCCCTTGACAGTGATGTGTGTGTGTTTTGTGGCAGTATATTGTGTACATTTGTTGTGTACTCACCAGGCTCTGGGATGTCCTCTAGTCCATATACGCTCACTGGCGGAAGGATGGCCCGCACCTTCTCCTCCCAGGGCCTGAGGTATATTGCCTTGGCAGGAGGGCCACTGCCGGTGTATTGGCTGTTGATGTAGTCTTTCTTGAGCAGGTCCCGTACCCTCCTGCGCACGTCATACCACCTGTTCTGGATGTCGCTCTTTGTGCGCCGACATGGTGATTGTGCGTTCACCCTGTTGATGATCCTCTCCCACATCTTGGTTTTCTGGGAGATGGGGGTCTGTTGGACCAGTGTGCCAAACAGCTGTGGCTCTACCCTGAGGATCTCGTCTACCATGACTTCCAATTCACAATCTAGGAACTTGGGATTCTTCTTGGGGGCATGGTGATGGTGAGTGATGTGTGTGTTGGTGTGCAGGTGAGGGTGTGTGAGTGTGTGTTTTGCTGGGTGTATGTGAGGTAGGTATGTGTTGGTGTGCTGATGGTGTGTGGCTTGTGTGAGGGATGAGCTGTGGGTGTGTGGTTGCTTTCTCTTGGGTGCTGGCAGTGGAATGGCATTTGCAAAGGATCATGGTTGTGATTTGTGTCCTTTATATGGGTGGAGTTGTGGGTGTGTCTTTGTTCTCTGTCCCCACCCCCCAGTATTTATTGGCTTAGTAATTGCTTGTTTGGCCTTTTTTGTGTGATTTTTCCTTTGTACTGTCTGTGTATGTTGGAAACGTTCTTGTGACCGAGTCGGACCCTGCATTTGTCTCGTATGGTGTTCTCCGTTTCGTTCACGCTGTGTTTGTGCAGTTTTCTATGCTGCGTACGCGTCGGTCGCGGTGTTTTGGGTTGCTTCGGCTCGGTTTTGTATGCGTGTCGGTCGTACGGCTTGGCCTCCGTCCGACTCGCTCGTGGTTTTCGCGCCTTGCATCATACTTTGCGGTTTGGAGTTCGCGTGTACGTTTCGGTCGGATTTGTTCCAGGTGCGTGTCGGTCGGTTGGATTCGCGTGTTTTTCCGACCGGATTGCTGTTTTCCGTGCGGCTCGGTCGGTCGACTTGGGTTCGGTACGTGTCGGTCGGATTTTGCACGCCTTGCATCGTACTTGGCGTGTCGGGCGCCACAGGTACGTGTCGGTCGGTATAATTTCCGGATCCGAGTCGGTCAGTGCTTTTTCCTGCCCGAATCGGAATCGACCCCCATGTAGGGCATGCATGGATGGCATTGGATTGATTTGCAAAATGTGGGTTTTGGGGTGGTATTTCAGTTTTTGGGTGTTTGTTAAATAAATAGGCCTTTTCAGCCAGTAGGTAACCCTGGGCATTCAGCTCGCGGACTTTGGGCAACTCGGCACTGCGCGACAACATGGACTTACACTTTTTATCTTCTTCGCGCGCTCAATATACGTTTTCGCGCGCGCGATAATGACTTTTTGTGACGATCGCGATGCCGAACACGCAGAATTTACAATCTGGCGAAGAATATCTTTCGAGCATCATAAAACCTTCTCGAAAATGATGATTTAGTTCATTTTGCACAAAAAACTCCTCAGGTTGTCATTTAGATGTAGTTTGGTGAGCAAGGAGTCACTTTTTTTTGTTTTACAATTTTTTTCAAGAGGAAGGAAGTTGCCCAGAGTCTCCAACTGCCTGGTCCTATCCTTTGTCTTCACTTTTTTGTTATTTTGGGTGGCCTGACCATGTGGGTGGCGGCCATTTTGTAAAGCCAGGCATTGTGCTTTTGCCATAGGCCTGCATTGTCTGTCTTGTGTTTCTTTTCTTGTTGTTGTGGGTGGCCTGGCCATGTGGTGGCGGCCATTTTGTGGGACCAGCCACTGTGCTTTTGCCATAGGCCTCCAAGCTTGCGGCCTAGTCTGCCAGTAGGCCCGGAGGTAGTCATCCTCATGGGTGCATAAAAACTGTTTCTGTGTTGTCTGTTGAATTGTAACATAATTTAGGCCATGGATGGCATTGGATTGATTTGCAAAATGTGGGTTTTGGGGTGGTATTTCAGTTTTTGGGTGTTTGTTAAATAAATAGGCCTTTTCAGCCAGTAGGTAACCCTGGGCATTCAGCTCGCGGACTTTGGGCTACTCCGCACTGCACGACAACGCGGACTTACACTTTTTATCTTCTTCGCGCGCTCAATATACGTTTTCGCGCGCGCGTTAACGACTTTTTGTGACGATCGCGATGCCGAACACGCAGAATTTACAATCTGGCGAAGAATATCTCTCGAGCATCATAAAACCTTCTCGAAAATGATGATTTAGTTCATTTTGCACAAAAAACTCCTCAGGTTGTCATTTAGATGTAGTTTGGTGAGCAAGGAGTCACTTTTTTTTATTTTTACAATTTTTTTAACGAGGAAGGAAGTTGTTGGGTGGCCTGGCCATGTGGTGGCGGCCATTTTGTGGGAACAGCCACTGTGCTTTTGCCATAGGCCTCCAAGCTTGCGGCCTAGTCTGCCAGTAGACCCAGAGGTAGTCACCAGGGGTGCATAAAAACTGTTTCTGTGTAGTCTGTGGAATTTTGACATCATTTAGGCCATGGATGGCATTGAATTGAATTGCGAAATGTGTTTTTTTTTGGAGGGTCTGACTATTTCACTTTTTGGGTGTGTTAAATAAATGCCTTTTTTGCGTGTGTACTGTGTAATTATAATTGTGTTGTTGTAGTGGTTGTCTAACTTTCAAAAGTGTTTTTAGCCATGTGGATTTTAGTTTTTGCATTAAAGCTGTGTGTGTTTTATAAGGCATCCTTTGTCTGCCCATATATAGGCCTGCTTGAGTTCATTGTTTGCCGTGCCTTGTGCCTGTGAGTCACCATGTTGCTGGGGGCCATTTTGTTGTGGTAGTTAGTAGTGTGCTGTTTTTGCCACATAGGCCTGCGTGTCTTTCCATTGTTCCTCTTGTCTTACTGCTGCCAAATCCATCCCCATTGCCAGCTGCAGCTCCCTGATGCTGCTATATAATACATCCCACGTGATGCACAAATTTAGGCCAAACATGCTCCACTACATTTTAGTTTTTGTTCTTTACTATTCTTATTCTTCCAGAGTGTACACTAGCACTACACAGTAGCCAGGAAAGCCCTGGCCTTGTTGTCAACGTCTCATAAATGGCTACACTGTGTGTTGTTGTTCACAGAGTTTCTGAAATTTAATAATTGAGGCCACCACACACTAAGTTCTATATTATATTTGTTTGATTTGTGCTATGTTTGACTGATGTTCTGGCTTTTTTGCTTTTAGGTGCACAAAGACTGAGGAGGAGGTGTGTCATCATTGCCCTTTGCACTGCCAGACAGACATCCTGCTGCTGTACACACAACGTGACGTGTGACCTGACCAGACATCTCTGCAACTCAGTGCTGCTGACATCTGAAGAAGATGGGCCCAAAGAAAGCAGGTACCAGGTCCTCCAGTACAAAGAAAGTTGCTATTGAGAAGAAGGAACAGAAGAAGGAAGTGACACTTAAGTCTGGTGTGCCGGCCAATACCTTTTTTGGTCCAAAAAAAATTACGCCTGCAGCAGCGGTGTCCGGGGTGCAGCGGTGTCCGGGGTGCAAGCTGGGGGCAGCACCTCCACATCAGTGGGCCCAACCCACCAACCCAGGGCCAAGCACATGAGTGTGGAAGAGGTAGCCAGCCTAATGGTGGAAAGCAGTGATGCTGAGCCAGAGATAAACTTATCGCTATCTCAAAGTAGTACCCAATCAACGCAGGAGGAAACACAGCAGATAAGTGGTCAAGAACAACAGCCGCAACCACCGCCCGCAATAGTAGTTGTTGTTCCTCCTGAAGTAGGGGCAGTTCAGGAAATTGAGCCTCATGCAGAGGTAGAAGAAGAAGCCACTCATTCAGAAGATCCATTGTCTTCCAAATCTCCAGCAAGGAAAAGGAGGGGTAGTCCAACTTCTTCGCCAAGCCCCCCTTCTGATGATCTAGATGCCACTTGGAAGCCACAAACTGAGTCTGAGAGGGAGCCACGTTCCAAGACCAAGCTAGTGAAAAGGAAGGTTCCAGAAAGCCTTACACTTATGGAGGTCGATGTAGAACAGCAGGATGATGATGATGAGCCAGTCATCACGAACATCACTACTGGCCCCGAGGAGATGGAGACCAACATTATTACCCTATCCAAAATGGCTGCGAGGGATGTAGCACGCATACCTCCACAGGTAACACCAACACGACCTACAGCTTCCATATTTGCATTAGCAAAGGCCCGGCAGCGACCTACATCCAGCACAACCACCACCTCAGTAGGAGTAGGTAGTGGTACAGCAGCACAGAGTCAAATTCAACACACACCCTCCAGTTCATCCGGCATTGGAAGTGGCACCTCCAGCAGGAGGCCAAAGTTAAGCTACCCAGTTTGGGACTTCTTTATGGTTAGCGAAAAGGAGGAGAACATTGCTATATGCTCCATTTGTAATAGCTCTGTTAGTCGTGGTAAGCTTGGTACAAACTATGGTACCGGAGGCCAAATGACCCATCTGAAAAAACACCACTTGATCAGCTGGGAGGACCATCTTCGCGGCATAAAAAAACTGCAACCATTGGTGTTGGTGGGGATAAAGGAGTAGAAGATCCGATCACGGTGGAAGAGGAACGACAGGGAGACATTCTCTCTGGTAGTGGTACACAAGGTGTCCCTGACCCCAGCAGTGCAGTGTTAACGTCGCCCACATCTTCAGCAACATCTCAGTGGCACAAGAGTAAGAGTCAGCCTGAGACACCAAGGAGTACCAGGTCCGCAACGCCAAAAAGTGCGTTGTTGAGCCTAAGAGAAAGGAAAACCATGCAGCCTACCATTATCAGCATGTTTGGGGGTGAGGGGCAGTACGAACGCAACCACCCAATAGCACGTTTGTACAATGCGAAGCTGGCTAAAATGTTAGCACTGGACCTTCTCCCTTTTTCTTTTGTTGAAGGGGTGGGTTTTCTGGAATTTGTGTCAACCATCTGCCCAAAATGGCATGTTCCCAGCCGCTACTATTTTGCCAGAGTTGCAGTTCCAGCACTACATCACGACGTGCTGGAATTGCTAGGAAAGGCCTTGAAGCAGAGTGCTGTTCACAGTATCCACCTGACAACAGACATGTGGACCAGTTGCCAAGCCACAGATTACATGTGCATCACTGCACACTGGATCTGTTTTGCGGGGTTAGAGAACAGATATCTGCTGGTGTTGATACTGCAGAGATTTTTCATGCCACTCGCAAACATGCAACTGTAGCCATGTTTGCCATGGAGAAATCTCATACTGCTGCAAACATTTTGGAAGAGTTTAACACCAAGGTCTTTGAGTGGCTGCGCCCAAGAGGGCTTACGATTGGTTTTGTTGCCACGGACAACGGCAGTAATGTAGTTTTGGCCATGCACAATGGTGGCTATTTCAGGGTCCCGTGTTTGGCACACTGCATTAACATTGTTGTTCAAGACTTTTTGAAAAATGAATCCAAAGTCAGCAACTTACTGGTCACCTGCAGAAGAATATGCACACATTTCAGCCATTCTTTTAAAGCCCGGAAGCAGCTGAGGGTCATTCAACGTGAGCATAAAATGCCAGTCAAAGCGCTCATCCAGGAGGTGCCAACACGTTGGAACTCAACTTATTACATGCTTGATCGTCTGTTTGAACTGTACATACCACTCAATGCTTATGTCATGCAAAGATTAGGGGAACCTACTGTGAGAGGCATGACCATTGAGATGGGTCAATGGGACCTCATTAAATGCCTGACTGAGATGCTACTTCCTTTTGAGATCTTCACACGTGAAGTCAGCAGGGAGGACTGTACTATGGGCCAAGCTATCCCATTGTTGCCCATGCTAGAGCAACAGCTGAAGGAGGTGTCTGAAACGTACGCAGGTGTGGATGACAAACAAGACGCATATCATTTGGCGGAGACCTTAGCCGCTCGCTTATCGGAAAGTGGATGTTGCCAACTACAAAACTTTGATAGCTAAGGAAGCCACTATTTTCGAAAACGAACGGCTGTTAATTACAGGCCCCCCACCCCAGGCCATAACCAGTACTACAGGGCATCCAGAGTCAAGTTCTACTCGGAGCCTGAGGGCAGTGCGTTTGCCTCCCAGCAGTCACCTACACCAACAATAACATCAACAACAGCAAGAACAGGATCATCCACAGCACAATGTGCAACTGATTGGTTTCTACGGCAGGGGTATGGTAAGTCCAGTGCTGATGCAAAGGCAAAAGAGGCCGAGCACATCGGAGCACCCCTGAACATTGAGCGGACGGTCCAGGCCTATCTGGATGACCCAACAGAGGTCTTCATGGATCGAAACCCATTGGTGTATTGGTATGGGAAAAGAAGCCAATGGACAGTGCTCAGCAGGCTGGTGATAAAGTATCTGGCTTCCTCTGTCGCAAGTGTCTCTTCTGAGCGTGTTTTCAGTGCTGCTGGTGCCATTGTAACTTCGAAAAGGACCAGTCTCTCGGCCCAAAGCGTGGAGAGGTTAACCATGATCAAAATGAATCAGCACTTTATACCACCGGATTACAAAATACGTGAATCACAGCAGGAAGAGGAGAGCGACTTGGATGACGTAAATAGTGCGTTACAGGACCTACTTCTGTCTGAACCACCAGAGTTTGAGGACGAGCTCCTCTTCCCTGACAACTAGGCTTTCAAATTGTTACTTTCTTCCTTCCTTTATGTGTCTGTGTATCTGTCTTTCTGGTTCAAATCAAATCACAACAAATCCATCACCACCGTCTTCTCTTTTTATTTCCCTATTGGAGTTGCACGTCTGTGCATTTAACTGTCCACTCTTCAGAGTCCTGCTTCATCTTCCTGTCTCGCCCTAGTACATTTCCATCAAGCCAGACATTAGTACAAGAAATGTTGCCTTTACCAGTCCCTCCATAAGAAGTGAAACGTGACTATAGCTATCCTCAGTTTTGTTTTCGAGCCGAAACTCATCAGTGTCCGAAGGCTACCGCCTCTGCAGGCGTCCACAACTCTTCACTGTCAGAACTTGGGCAGGCATCCAAAAGTGAACTCATCACTGTCCGAAGGCTACAGCCTCAGCAGGCATCCAAAGTTCCTCACTGTCAGGACAGAAAGGTACTTGACAGAGAAAGACAAGAGACTCTTCGAAGAAACTTGCTGACATTTGTACAAACTCAAATGACTAGCAATGAGCACTACCCAGGCCGCGGCCCATCATCACAGTGCTGACCATGTGAAGCAACTTAAACTGTGACAAAGTGCCACAGATGAATAAGACGAAAACCGAAACAGCGACTAACACTAAAATGAATGTGGACTGGAGTAATGATGAGGCCACTGCCCCGTAAAAAAAAAAAAACACAACTGTCAGAACTAGGCATCTGATGATCTGACAGCCAAAGAGAAGAGCAAGACAGGTAATGATGGAATGCATTGGATGCTTGCAGACTCTGAGCGATTGCTGTTGTTTGTTGTTGATGATGTGCATGAAGTCGAACTCTACTCTACTAGTTAATCTACAAAGTGACTCAAGTCAGTGACAGTCAATGTTTCCCTTCTTGTTGTTTAATAACCAAATTGTACTCCTACTACTGCAGGTGCAGGCCAATATCTGTTGCAATTTTTTAATATGGAATATGGACTTAATCGGAGTCACTACAGACTGAGTTGTAGTTGGACAACAGGTACCACACCATGATGATGACCATACTATCTTTGCACGCAGTCAGTCACTTGGATCGGAGATGATTCAAGGAATAACTGCATTTCATGAAGTGGCATAAGGTAAACATAAACACAACAATTCAACAAGAAAGTAAACACAGCAGACCTACATGTCCATGTAGTGGTGTAGTCGAGTGTAGTCATGATGACTGACAGCGGCGCATTGATTTTGTCACTTAATTAGGAAAATGCTAAGTTGCTGTGTATGCCTTTTGTCTGGCTCTGTCAAAAATTAAGGTAAATGGAGGTTGGGTCACGGGCTGGTGCTGTGGTGGGCCTGTTCTGTCCTGTTGTTGTTGTAGCTTAATGCTGTAAACAGAATCTACACGATATATCCAAGCCGCCTCAGTCTGAAAGTGTTCTCTCTTCTCTTCTTGGACTCCACCGTAATTGATGTTTTTTTTTATTCATTGATTTTTCAATACCCCTTTTGTTTTTCCATCTAGACGTTACAGGCCGGCCTTTACCCTGTGCTAATTGCTATACTGGGAGACAACTCACATTTACCTTACCAATCGGCGTCAGGAAGGCCACCAAGATTGATGTGCGGAACGTCCATGGAAGATAGGACCAAGAGGAAGGACGAGATTCAACTCCACAATTTGACCATGATAATACAGTAACTTTAGTATCATTCATCATTCATCTTTTAATTAATTTGAATTCTTTTTTCTCTTCAATCATTAGGACTGTGTGCTGTGTGTTGTTGTTTGTTTGCTAATTGATCCCTACAACTGTTTTTTAATTGTCTTTGCTATCTTTACAAGTAAGCCCAGTACAACATGGAATTTGGGTCTCTGAGGGCATATTACAGGCAAGGCAAATTGCATAGAATATCCTGCTGCCCTGTACTGTCTAATTGTCTAGTAGGAGTTATTAAGTACTACTCATTAACCATCAAGTTATCTTCATCATCATGCATGCATTTCCCTTTTCTCCCTTTATAGATTTTTTGGATAAGATCATGGTCGTCTGCCAAGATTGCGCTTTGCTTTTGTTGTCCATGCGTACTGTTTTTCATTCTCAAACCTTTCCCCAAACCCCCTTCCCATCCATTCATCAAACCCTAACCCTCTTCCCCGGGCTGTGATTTATATTGAGGTGTGATGTGACTACATAAAATGTACACCAATTGATCACACGCTTGCTGGGGCAGATGTGGTGAAAGCAACACTAATTCAATTGCAAGGCAGGGCGAGGAGCTTCTTCTGCTTGCCCACCCATGCTCAGTCTATGTGCAAGCCGTCACCGGCTAATAGTAGTACATCATAATTAATTGCTGGCATTGATTGGATTAATCATCAAACTCCTACCACACAGCAGTAAAGGTTACGAATTACGATTGTGTTAAGTTAAGTGACTCACTCGACACAACTACAGTTTGTAACTTCTTGTACTAGGCTGTCCCCGCCACCATTATGTTTAATTTGACTTTAGCAGTTGTAACTGCAATATGGTTTGTTTGGCAGTCTTCTTCTGTACTGTATTTTACTTCGTTCTACTACTCCTCCCACAGTCGCTTTAGCAAATGCTACTGCCAGTGTCTACTCTACTACTACCACCACAACCATGGCATCTTCTACATTCTCTCTGGAAACCATGCAGCCATTGCTGTGCCGAACGTAATCATCATCAATCACAGGTAAGATAAGTTTGGTGGGAGGTATAATGGACTAGGAGGAGAGACTGACAGTACTAGTAGGACAAATAACTCAGTGAGGGGTACTGCATCTATCTGTTTGTGTTACATCATCGGCAGATTATTTAAATCAAACACTGGCTGCGGCCCTGCAGCAGCAAGGAAACCAATGTGACGTTAATTCGTAGAAACAGTAACCCCCACAAAACATTAACATTGTATGTTTAAATATAAATATAATTTATTACCCTAACAACAATAAACTATCCCACACCTGACCCACCCCTCTCCCTAATCCCAACCAATGTCCAAAACGAAAAAGTCCAAAGAATGTCCCGAAACCCCAACACCCAATTCCCACCCACCAAAAAAAGGAATAAAAAGGGGCAATGCAACAGGGTCCTAGATGTTATATTCGGCGGGCTTTGAGGTGTTTGTCCACCAGTATTTTTACCCGCTCCTCCAGTTGCTCCTCTAGCCGTGACATCCGGAGGAGAATCTTTCTGTGAAATGCCCTGCAGTGGCATCCAGGATGGGGGACAGCAGTGCTGGCTGCTAGCGAATTGCTGCGGCGGGCGGCTACCAGACCGCGGCGCCGTACCACTCGAGTTGGGGCCTGGCTGGGGCCCGGGGCATTGGACGAGGCTGCAGCTGCTGCCGCCTCCTCCTCCTCCTCCGCCTGAGCCACCAGCCGCCGGTACTCCTGACATATGGCCTCCAGTTTCCGGCGCCGGTCCCTGGCTGCCAACTCCTTCCGGGATGGTTTGTCTTGGGAAGGAGTACTAGCTATATCAAGAAAGAAAAAAAATATTGTTGTAACCAGTACTCTTAGCAAAACAGTAACACAAAATTAATTCAACACATAATGGCACAGTAGCACTAGCAAGAAGCACAGTACATAACATTTGTGGTAATAATCTATTTATCCTCCCACTTCCTCGGCCTCTAACATTTGTGGGAGTTTCAGGCATTATACTAGCACTATGGACTCCAACCAGTACACAGTACACCAGTCTTCTTCTTATCTCTAGTTTAGCGAAATGACATAACCTGGTTGTAGCCGGCATTGCCAGCTCGGTCATCTATGCTTGCACCCAAGACAAACATACGAGTCATGATGCAGACTCACGTTAGTTTGATTTACTACTGTCTGCAGGTGGGGAAGCTCGTATTTTTCTATTACGGGTGGCACTGGCCATACTCTCTGTTACATGGAGGGCAATTGCTCAATTTCACAGTGCCCTGGCTACTACAAAAAGGCAGATTATATATCTGATCCAATGATCATTGCTTTTATATGGGACAACGACATAAGGTCAGTAGCAGTCGGTGGTGGGACTCGGGGAGTTCTGCCGGGCGGTGACGTGGGGAGGGGCAGGGTGGGGGTAGTAAACTATGGATTACGGCCAATTACAGGTAAGTAAACATATAAATAAATAAAACTAATTTTGTTGCGCGCACTGCATCGCATTTGGCGGTGCAGTGCGCACAATGAAATTCGCTTTATTTATTTGTATGTTTACAGTAAAGTTACCTGTATTTGGCCGCGTAATACATTGTTTACTACTACCCCCACCCTGCCCCTCCCCACATCGGCTTTGCTACTCTGGCGTGGTTTCTTTTACATTCCCTTAAAACTAAAACTGTGCATCCCGTGACAGTCTCCACCTATGCTGTCTATGATGAATACATACAGGCATCCATCCATTCTAAGTAAATGTCAATCATTCTTCTTAATCTCTCCACAAACCTTACTTTGTTTCACCAACAACAACGCATGCGTCCACTCACTCCGTTGCTTGCCTTGTCTTTGAGTTTCACCCAAACACCGCTGATGATTCTTGCTATCCACAGTATCCACCCATACTGTGTCGCCCACCCAGGCAGGCATCCATTCTTCTTTCACCTTCCACCCATCCTTCAACAACACATGCATCTGATTCCTATCAGCCACCTATCCATGCTTCCAACGTATCCTTCTCTGCCAGTCATCATATTAAATCTCGCCCGCCCTTCCTCCTTCCACCCTTCTTTCCCTTTTTGTTCAACACATCCATCAAGGTCATCTGATCTGACTTTTAGTCTCCTCCATAAAACTTTCACAGCTGAGTTGGAGTCAGATATAAGAGGCCATTGGTTAATCAAGTCACGCTGGTAATGCTATTGCTACTGCATTGCTCATGCTAAGTAAAGGGTGTCTTCTTTAACCATTGTATAATGTTCACTACAACTTCATACCTAATAAGTCTCAACAACAGTACAGTGAGTGAAGTCCACACACCCTTCCAGCTAGTGCAATGTCAATAAGTCATGAATATAACTTACCACCGCCCGCCACTGCTGCTGGCTCCCCCCCTGTAGCTGCTGCAGGTGCCGCATTTTCTCCTGCCCCCTCCGGAATGCTAGAATCGCCGGTGGCCCCGCCGCCACTGGTGGTCGCTAGTACGCCAAGATAAAAACATGACACATTTTTAGATGCCTGTACACCTCCCCTATTTATTCTTTTTCACTAGCAAGATTGAAAAAAAGTTAATACATACTTATTATTATAAATCACATTCAATAGTCCAAATCGGATACTAGAGTACAGTCAGTAGACACTAGTAGTGTTATGGTCCCTAGGGTCATTATTATACTATACTCTACTCTTTGCAAAGTTAGCCTGAGCCATGCAATCATTTTTCGCTTCATGTCTTTTGCGCATGTTACCTCGCAGCTTGTTGTGCCTTAACAGTAAGACGCCTTTTTGAGCCCACATGAGCACATACAGCTACTGTCTGAGCGTTGCGTACAAGAGGTCGAAAAACAAGCCACTTTGTTATGGAGTTCGGTTAGTCCGTATTGCTTAGCCATAGGTAACATGTTACACTTTTTTGGCAGGACTGAGAAATGCTTGCATTATACTATATAACACGCACCTTTTTTCTCAGGCAGAGGATTCCCTTCTACGAACCAGAGATTTGCAGAGCTTATGAATGATGCATGTAACCAGTAATTCTACGTTCTACGGTGAGGAGTCTCCCAGAATTCGCACAGATCTTTTGTCTTATATCATCATGCACTTGTTGTAACAATGTTTATTGTTTTAATCTTATGCATTTTGCTGTTGGAGCTGGCTGGAGTACACTGAATTTTATAGAACAACATACAGAGCTTGTTAGTTGAAAATAAACCTTTTGAACTTACACATAGACTCTGTGGTATTTGGTGTGGTGGTGGACTTACATGAGTGAGTGAGCGAAAGGGTGTTATCTGTTCTGGGTTGTGTAATCATTGGGTATCTTCGGGTGGGGGTTTGGGGACCTAATGAGACACTATAGCTAGTCGTTCAGGGGATTGTGGGTTCACTTCTGACTGAGGTGTGAGGAAGGTCCAAGTTCCAAACTCCCATCACCAACATCCTATTTTCTTGTGCATAGTTCTGCATGGGGCTGTGCAGAATCCACACATCAGTAGTAGTATGTACTATATCCTATCAAAAATAGTCAAATATCTGGTTGGGCATTTGGTTTCTGGTAATTGTCAAAGCCTCCAGATTAAGAAGCCTAGAAGAGGACAACCCCAAGGACCGGACTCAGCTATTGGTCAATCTGAGTTTTATTCAAAACCGTACAATAAAGAGTGGCACTGGCAATGCAAACTGGGCAAGCTTAGCGACAGACTAATAGTAGTAGTACAGACATTCATAGCAGAGGCAGTTAGAACTTACAGGCAGGGATAAACAGAATTTAGAAACAGATAGTCAAGTCAAGATCAAAGAATCTTTTGTAAAACATAGAATTAGGGAGTGGAACCATAATTAATAGTTCTGAAAAAATAAGGTGCAGTAAAAGTTAGGGCAATATAAATGTTAATATTAATCACTGGAGGACTTACTGTGACCAGCAGCAGGGCCCTCGGTAGAGGAGCGGTCCTCTGGTGGTTGTCCCGCCGAATCGGACCCCGTATTCTTGCCCCTGGGTGCTGCAGATCAGTGATCATGTAAGAGATAATAAAGAAAGACACAAACATTAATGATTGCTGTGAAACAAATAAATAATGTAAAAAAACGCTCAAAAAAACGTTTTAGGAAACAAAAATTGCAATACAATTGACCTATGTAATCCGATCAACTACTGGCTTGCGGGATTCACGGACAGTCTACTTATTTGGGAACACTAATTCAGTGTTCCATTCTGATTGATTCAAATAAAATAAAGAACACTAACTAAGCCTAAGTACCACCTGACCTAGCCCACCTATTCCAGGCGGGCCAATTGTTCATTAAGTCTGCATTTCCATTTTTTTAGCCCTCAAAAATGCATAGATGAGAAGGAGGACACATGCATAAATTGGTGCATAATGCATACACCAAATTGTTGGTTGGTTAAGTCTGATGTTCTGCAGCTGACTGACACTGCTAAGCTTACCACTAACTAAACAAACTACAAAAGGTTCTACTAAGGACTGGGGTAAGCAGCACTCAGTGACAGAGGATGCGTCACGCAGACCGCTCAAAAATTATCAACTAATAGTAACTAAACCTAGCATCAAACTATCAATCCATCCACCACTATTTGACAGGAGGACAAAGGAAGGACTAGAGTCTCTCTAGCAATAGCATTACCTAACTGAAGTTCTCTAAAGTAAACTCTTACATAATAATAAGGACAAGCGAGCGCAAAGTTGCAAACAAGTAAGAGTAGCGCCCAGCACCTGTGTCCTACAATCACAGAAGATTTTGAAACGTAATTTACCTGCAATGTAAGCAGCAGTATTCTTGTTATTTGTAAAACATTTATACACAAATCACAATACTTATACTACTATATATATTAGCTACTCACCAAGCCCCACGACCTTGACACCTAGCAGGTCCAACAGGTCCTGCTCCCGGTCGAGGATGTCTGACCACCGGTGGGCCAGCTGGTTATGGGTGCGCCGGACCCCTGAGCAGCGAAACACTGCCCGGCGCACCTCCGCCCACCGGCGGTGACGCTCCTGGGTCGGGTACCCGGAGCCTGGCCTGCCGCCTGCTGCCAAGGTCAAGGGGAGGTGGCGCTGAACAAAAAAAACAAGGGCGGCCACCTCCGCCTCAGTAAAAAGCTGGCGGGCTTGCACCCCTGCAGGGCGCAGTCTGCCGCAAGGCAGGCGGCGATTGGGCGCACGCGCCTTGCCCTTCGAGCCGTTACTGCTACCCTTCGCCATGGTTCTGGGGTGGGAGGACGAGGCGGAAAAGAAAAGTTAGAAGGGAAAAATAAAGTTAGGGGAAGAAGTAGGAGCTTAAAGCAGAAAGTTATATAAAACAGTCGAAAAGTAAAAAAACACAGTAAAAAGTAGAAAAAGATGCAAAATATAGACTTAGGCAGAGAGAGAGATAGATAAAAATAAAGAAAAATTGAAAAACAGTGTAAAAAACTAAGGATTCCAAAGATTGAGGGAGGATAGAAAAGCAGGCCCAGAACCATAGCATAGAGTGAAAAAACAAGATGGCCGCGCCCATCGCGACCGCGTGGGTAAGTTCGCGCTATATTTCTCCCCGAGCACGCCAAAAACGTCGTGAACACGTACAACGCGTTCCTGAACATGGAATGCGCATCGCGAGCACGCTATACGCGACCCGGAACAGGAAATAGGGATCGCGAACGGCCGGGACAAGTGAAAAACAAAATGGCCGCGCCCATAGGGGATCGCATGGGTAAGTTCGCGCCCCCGAGCACGCAAACAGCGTCCCGAACACGCACAACGCGTTCCCGAAGAAGACAAACGCATCGCGAACGGGCGCGACAAGCAGCTATGCACGCTCGAGTAGCTACGCGTAGCTCGCGTAGCGCCCCGACCTCTTCGCGTAGCTTCGCGTAGCTTCGCGTAGCGCGACTACGCGGACTACGCCCAGGGTTACCCAACACAACCCCCTACACTACCCGAACACCACTGCACTACCCTAAACCCTAAAACACTCCCCCCAGCACGACCCCCTACACTACCCAAACACCACTGCACTGCCCTAAACCCTAAAACACTCCCCCCAGCAGGACCCCCTACACTACCCAAACACCAATGCACTGCCCTAAACCCTAAAACACTACCCCCAGCATGACCCCCTACACTACCCAAACACCAATGCACTACCCTAAACCCTAAAACACTCCCCTCAGCACGACCCCCTACACTACCCAAACACCAATGCACTACCCTAAACCCTAAAACACTACCCCAGCATGACCCCCTACACTACCCAAACACCACTGCCCTACCCTAAACCCTAAAACACTTTCCTCCGCACAACCCCCTACACTACCTAAAGACCACTGCACTACCCTAAACCCTAAAACACTACCCGCACGACTCCCTACACTACCCAAAGACCACTGCACTACCCTAAACCCTAAAACAATACCCCCAGCACGACCCCCTACACTACCCAAAGACCACTGCACTACCCTAAACCCTAAAACACGACCCCCCGCACGACCCCCTACACTACCAAAAGACCACTGCACTACCCTAAACCCTAAAACACGACCCCCAGTACGACCCCCTACACTACCCAAACACCACTGCACTACCCTAAACCCTAAAACACTACCCCCAGCAGTACCCCCTACACTACCCAAACACCATTGCACTACCCTAAACCCTAAAACACTACCCTCAGCAGTACCCCCTACACTACCCAAACACCACTGCACTACCCTAAACCCTAAACCACTACCCCCAGCACGACCCCCTACACTACCCAAATACCACTGCACTACCCTAAACCCTAAAACACTCCCCCAGCACGACTCCCTACACTACCCAAACACCACTGCACTACCCTAAACCCTAAATCTACCCTCAGTACGACATCCTACACTACCCAAACACCACTGCACTACCCTAAAGCCTAAAACACTACCCCCAGCACGACCCCCTACACTACACCAACACCACTGCACTATCCTAAACCCTAAAACACTACCCCAGCACGACCCCCTACACTACCCAAACACCACTGCACTACCCTAAACCCTAAAACACTACCCCCAGCATGACCCCCACACTACCCAAACACCACTGCACTACCCTAAACCCTAAAACACTACCCCCAGCACGACTCCCTACACTACACAAACACCACTGCACTGCCCTAAACCCTAAAACACTACCCCCAGCATGACCCCCTACACTACACAAACACCACTGCACTACCCTAAACCCTAAATCTACCCCAAGCATGACCCCCTACACTACACAAACATCACTGCACTACCCTAAACCCTAAAACACTACCACCAGCACGACCCCCTACACTACACAAACACCACTGCACTACCCTAAACCCTAAAACACTACCCCCAGCACGACCCCCTACACTGCACAAACACCACTGCACCACCCTAAACCCTAAAACACTACCCTCAGCACGACCCCTACACTACCCAAACACCACTGCACTACCCTAAACCCTAGAAAAGTAACCACCACCCCATGCCCAATCCCCTTACCTCTCACTCCTCGTGGTTCCTCTCTCCTCATGGTTCCTGCTTCATGTCGTCTCTGAGGGGCGGTGCACGTCGTTGTGAGGAAACGGAACAGCCTCTGTTTCCTTACAACGACGTGGATCGTCTACATTTTTAGAACTCATGGTCATTTACCATACATACCTTTACAACAAAATTTGTTGTAAAGGCATGCGTGGTAAATGACCATGCGTTCTAAAAAATGCGTAGTAATGACTTCGCGATGTACAACGCATGCGTGGTAATGCATGCGTTGTAATGGTATCGCGAAGTAAAAGTCAGTAACGGCTGTTTACCGATCGAAGCTGGCCCCTGTTCTTCAGTGAGTCGTTTATTTGATAAATTAGGAGGAAGGAATGTGTTTTTTTACCGAAAAGTGCATTCCCGGCTGTTGTATTGTGAAAGTGTCCGCGTGGCCTGGTTTCACTTCCGGTGAGAGAGTGGAAGAATCTGTTTGGATCTAAAGGGGTTCTGCTGTTGGGCGGGGCCAGCGCGACACGTCATCAGAAAACACAGCTAATGGAAAGCGTTGTCCCCGAAGTGTGGAGCAGTGCCATGAGAGGTCAACGAGTGTGCGTCCCACCGCAGTATGACCGTACCGCGTGACCCATGTGCCGCCTCCAGTGTACGGAAGGCAGAAGCGGCATCCATCGCAGGTCCTCTTGAAGACCGTTGTAGCACTAATTCTACATTTTGGAACTAGGGCATTTTAACCTTGTTGTTCCTGCAAGATCCTGAGTTATTCAGTGCCCTCGTTACCTTTTCTGTGGGTAATGGCGCTTGTCACTTCGCTGCCCCGCCGGTGCCCATGACTGGGCTCCCCACCTCGTGTGCCATCTGCAGGGCCTCTGCCCTCGGATCACTGGTTTCGGTTTCTGGAGTGGCAACATAAACAGTTGCTCCCAAAGGACTAGCCTGAACACTTAGGTGAATATCCCCTGCGCCAGCATTCCGTGGAAATTCTTTCCTAGCTCTCCCACGTCGACGACGATGTCATAATAGCACGGCTCCGCTCGCGACACCGTATGACGTCATAGGAGCCATAAGAGGACCTCGTCGGCGTGCTGACGTCAGTTCCACCCATTTTTTACGTGCCACCGAGGTAAACAGGTGGACCGACACCTTTTCACATGTATACATAGTATAATATATATATATATATATATATATATATATATATATATATATATATATATATATATATAAGTGCATAACCAATAAAGGCATAAAGGAATAGCAACAGATCAAGCATTTCTCACTATTAAAACATAAGCATGATTAAGACATATTAAAAACATTCATGCCAAACAGTAAAAGCATCTTTTTGGTAGAAACAGGTGGACAACGGGGAGGTGGGTGGGACAGTGAGGAATCCACAGGCAGATACTGTATCCACCAGAACAAGCGTTACCGAAGGTAAGTAACTTGCTCTTCTGATGGATACTTCTGCCTCACCTTTTGAATAGAATCCTCAAGCCGTACCTCACCTGGAGGAGGGTGTCCACCTGACTAGACCAAAAAATCTTGCAAAACAGATCGAGCAAAATGGCCAGCCCTCCTAACCTCCGAATCCAATAATAATCGAATAATTTTTAGTCGAAATTATATTGAAAAAAATACTTTAAAAATACTTTTATTAATAAATTTAGACAAACACTTAAAGGAAAACTTTTATTTATAATTAATTTAAAGATATTTTATACTTTACAAATTACGCCGAAGTCGCGACCCCAGCGCGACTTTTCAAAATGGCTACCGGAATGCGCGCAGCCATCGTGTAGGGTGCGCGACTTCTGTATAATATTTAAAAAAAAAAAAAGAATGAATATAGTTTTCCTAACTAAAAATTATTCACAATTTTTTAAAATATATATATATGTATATATATACCACCTCCAAAATGCTTCGTGAAAGAGGCCACCTACTCTGGCAGGGCGGGTCAATGTGGCAGGCACGAAACTTCCTGCCTTCAATCCAACCACTCCTTTCTCTGCAACAGAAAAAGCCATTGACGCCTGATTCAATGGAATCCAAAGTGCTTTATTTAAACACAATCTTCAGATTGTCTGCAAACGTTATCTGTCCCAACGCGTTTCAGCTCTGGTATCAAGCCTTGCTCACGGGAAATAACCAACATGCTTCCAGAAATGACCGTGTTCATATACGTCTCATTAAATGCATGATTTGCAAAACCTGAGTGTCATTTCATTGGCGCTTGCGCAGTGAATTCAAATCGGCTCTTTTCTTTTTTGCAGCGTGAAACTTCTTTGCACGCATTGTTTCCATATTATTGAATGCCAAATCAGAGCGCAAAAATAAACATTGTATTCACCAGGTTGCAGGCAAACTCTCCTTACTGTAATATAAAATTACTTTTAATTTAACTAAAATATTTTTAAAAATAAGCTACTTATTTTAGCATGGCACACCACACATTCTCGCTTATCCACGATGCTCCACCAACTGAAGAAACATATACAAAACTATCTATATAAGAAAAATATTGTTGGGATAAAAGAAAAACAAAATTGTTCTATATAAACCAATGTAATTCCTGTTAAAAAGAAATAAAAAAAATATTTTAGAAATGTAAATAATAAAATAATGATTTAAAAAATGTTTTAATATATTTGAACTTATTAACGTTTAATAAAAACACATAGATAAAGGGTTTTAAACATATTTTTACTTATTTAACATTTTTGAAAAACAACCTATCTAAAATTGTCTTAAGTAGTAGTTTTCTAAATTAGATTTCAACAGAATTATTATTTTTTGGTCAAATTGGTGATATTTGTATTCACTACTCATTAAGCATTTTCAAAGTATATTACTATTTTTAAATTAAATTGTATTATTTTTTAAATAGTAATATATAATTAACAAATCTTTTCTAAAATTTACAAGGAAATGCTATTTATTAACCATCATTGTATCGTTTTTTGTACTATTTGTTATTATGTGATGTATTGGCATGTTATGTAATAATGCCTGATGTAAAATGTGGCCACACCAAGTTAAATGTACCAAGTGGTAAAGACCGCTTGGTAAAGACTGCATTGTAAAGGTAATTCACATCTGAAAAGCCTTGCTGAGGGAACGAGAAATTCACATCTGGGTAGTCCTCACAGACCTACTGCTGCATGTTCTCTTCATCTTAAGGTTTTCCTAGAGATAAGCTAACATATGTGTGGGCCACTGTTAGAACTGGGGTCTCTATTTGCCAGAGGTTTGCACCCTGTCCAAGTAGGGACCACCACCCTAGTCAGAGGAAGTAAGAAACACACCCTAAGTTAACCTGTGCTAACCCTCTGGTAGCTTGGCACAGAGCAGTAACTTAAGAGGCAATGTGTAAAGTATTTGTGCAACACTTAAGATAGAGTAACTCAATGAAAACACCACAAAATGACTCCACACAGGTTTAGAAAAATAGTGAATATTTATCTGAGTAAAACAAGACCAAAATGACAAAAATCCGATCAGTAGAAGTCGAGTTATGAACTTTTAAAGAATAAATGCAAAAACAGTGTTTAGAAGTCAATATCGCTAAAGGTTACTTGAGGTCGCGCTAGACCAGGGTAAATCTGAAAAGTCAAGCCGACTGCGATGGAACATGGGTCGGATACAGTTCCAAACAGGTCCCGCTGAAGTTTTACCTTCTCAAGTTGAGCCAAGAGTCCCGTTCGTGGGGAAAGAGTTTGCGGGAGCACGCACGGTGAGCATCACAGGTGGTGGTCCGCTGGGCACGATAGGCCATCAGACGTTGCAGGCAGACAAGCTGGGGCCTCGTGGACGTGAGCAGTGATGCTGCTGTCCGTAAAGACGAACTTGCCCCCTCTTGAGCTGATCCATCAAGCAAGCAACACGGTTCCGGAGTTAACAGACCCGTTCGCGAAGAGCTCAAAAGCTTGATTTGGAGGGCCCAGGAGCTGTAGATGATGAAAGCAGCTGCAAAACCCACTTCTGAGGCCCAGAGCTTGGAGGGGGCACCTCATGCAAGGGTAGGAATCACAGAAGGCAGAGTCCAGCAGCTGCAGCAGATTGTAGGGAGTCTTTTGTGTCCCTGAGACTTTTCGATAACAGGAGGCAAGCCAGTAAGCCCTTAGAGTCACTCTGGGCTCAGTCCTCAGCCTCAGCAGGGCAGAGATCATCAGGCAGCAGGGCAGCTCAGTAAAGCAGAGAAGCAGCTTCTCAGAACATTCAGTCACAGTAGAGTGGCAATCCTTCAGCACAGTAGCCTTTACTCCATCAGAGTTCTTCCCAGGTCCAGCAGTGTACTGATTTGGTAGGGCTAGAGCCCTGGTACTTATGCCCAAAAGTGCCTTTAATGTTGGGGTTGTCTTCAAAGGAACTCTCTGAAGTACACAAGGATCCCTTTCAGCCCAGCCCTGGCTCCTGACTACCAGTAGGGGTTAATCACCCTTTTTGTGAGGGCAGGACCAAACCTATTCAGATGTAACTGTGAGCCACCTCTCCTTCCTCTCCTACGAAGGCTATCAGTGTGCAGAGTAATGCAGGTGAATCTTCTGTCACACCTAGCCCGTTCTGTGTTGTGGCTGTCTAGAGGGAATGCTCAAAGTGTAGCTGTCACCCAGCCCAGATGTGTATTGGAGACAGGCTGCAGGCACACAGAGCAAAGTTAAGAGTAGAGAAATGTCCACTTTCTAAAAGTGGCATTTCTAAAATGGTAATGTTAAATCCAATGCTACCATTAAAGAGGATTTATCATCACCATTCCAAAGTTATTAAACATGAAGTAGCTACATGTAGGAAGCTGGCTCTCTATATACTATACCAAAGTAAGGTATAGTGTGCACAGAGTCCCGTGGATCCCCAGAGGCTCACAGAGGCTAAAGTAGATAATACTAAATGCTCTGTTTGTGGTAGTGTGGTCGAGCAGTTAGGCTTATCAGAGGGCTGTGTTAAGCATTTACTGTACATACTCAGGCAATACATTATATCACACACTCAAAGACTGAATCCAGCCCAATTGTTTGTATAAAAAGTTATACTGTGTTATTTTATTTCTAGAACCAAGTGGAACTCACTTGCAGGTAAGTAACTGTTTCAAAAGCAGTAATACTTTTCAAATGCAGTAATGATTGTTTTGCAAGGCAGTAGAAAATGCTTTACAGTGATATAAATACTTTTGCAGAATTAGTTTAGAACAGTAGACTTTGCAATAGAAGTGCAATAGATTTGTAAATGCAATACAATCCTATGGGAGGAAAACAGTAGTATGCATTAACAGGTAAGTACACGACTTACTGTCCCAGTTTTCAAGGGTTTAGATCGACACTGGGCAAGGTTCAGATCAAGGTAAGTGCTGCACCACCAGCTGCACAGGGGAGCCCGGGTGCAGAGGTCATTGGGCCCAATGTAAATCAATGGAGGCTGGGGGCACCTTGGAGAGGCACGGTTTGCAGGTAAGCACCCGTGGTTTCAGGGCACAGGCCCTGGGGGTTAAGATCAGCACGGGGGCACAAGGCAGCACCAAAGCTACACCACCAGTGGCACTGGGGTGGCCGAGTGCAGGGTGCAAATTCTGCGTCAGGCTCCCAATGCGTTTCAATGAGGAATCTCGGTCGCACAAAGAGACTGCAGGCTCGGGGCAGGAGGCTGGATGAAGGTGACCACCGGCTGGGCAGGTAAGTTGGAGAGTTGGGGGAGGTCGAGGCACCATTGGTTGGTGTCCTCAAGGTCGGGGGCTGAGGATGCAGGGGTACCATTTGGTGTCTGATTTCTTGGGCAGATCCAATCGCAGTCAGGGGGACCCTTTGTGAAGAGACTGCAAGCGACTTCGTGGGGTCCAGGAAATGTCAGCCACCGATAGGGTCAAAGTCTGTATTGCTGGGGAGATGTCACTGGACAGGTAAGCCACTGAGACTCGGGCCATGGGCGTCGAGTGCAGAGTGGGCAGGGGTCGCAGATCCGCCTGGATCCGGAGTCCTTGAAGTTGGAGGTTTTTCTGGACAGGGCCGTTGTCCTCGGGAGATCTTGGTCTTTATTGAAGAGATGCAGTCTTTCTGGGGTTCTTGGAAGTCGCTGGCCATGGGACTGGAGTCGTCTTCTTTGCAGGCTTGGGAAGCCGGAAACAGGCCTGTAGGGCTGAAACAGGCGGTAGGGCTGGGGCCAAAGCAGTAGGTGTCTTCTTGCTGGGCTGCACGGCATCCTCTTCATCAGTCTTCTTCTTAGGTTCAGGAATCTGAAGATCAAGGTTCAAGGGGGGCCCTAAATACTAAATTTAGGGGTGTCACAGATACTGGCAGCTGGCAGCCAATGAGCTACTTGCCTTCAAGGTGACTGCATCCTTTGAATGTCCCCTCCCTTTGGGGAGGGTGCATCCTCCTAACATGATTGGGTAGAATCTGTCCATTGAAGATGGAGGATTTTTGAAGGAGGGGGTCACCTCTGTCCAGGGCACCTCAGGGGTGGTCCTGGCAGAGAGGGGGCACACCGCTGCTGACTACTAACTTTCCCGCCTTTGAGGCTTGCCGTCCTGAATGCTGTTCCTGCTTGGGGGTAGGTGATAGCACCCGCACCCCAAGCAGGCTTTGTTTCTAACCCACAAGAGCACAAGGGCTCTCACCTCAGGGTGTTAGAAACATGTCTGTGTGTGCAAGCTGTTGCAGACCAGGCAGCTGGACACAAGGGGGTTGGTTGGTTTTCAGGGAGCATCTCTAAGATGCCCTCTGAGTGCATTTTTCAATAAATCCAACACTGGCATCAGTGTGGGTTTATTGAGCTGAGAAGTTTGGTACCAAACTTCTTACCTTTGAGTAAAGCCATCATGGAGCTGTGGAGTTCGTAATGACAAACTCTCAGTCCATGTACTCAATATGACTTCACTGCAATGTCTGTGAATGGCACAGACAGTATAGGGGCATATTGTTCATGCAGCTATGTCCTCACCTGTGGTATAGTGCAACCTGCCTTGGGGCAGGTTGCACTATACATATGGTGACTTACCTATGTCACAGGCAGTGTTCATGGGCATAGCACACAGGGATGTGTGCCATGCCGACTCTTCAGTTTTGTCTGCACCAAAACACACAGCCTGCAATGACAGTGTGTGTTGAGGTGAGTGGTCTCTGAGGGTGGCACAATGCATGCGGCAGCCCTCAGAGGCCCTCTCTGGTCACAAGTACTACATCTTTCATATATTGTACCACTCACAGGTACACATACACTCAGCACATGCATTTAGCATGCATGCAATGCACAGTACTGCATCATCCATGTATTGTAGCATTCACAGGCACACATATGCTCAGCACATTTATTTAACATGCACACATTGCACAGCACTACATCTTTCATGTATTTTACCATTCACAGGCACACATACACCCACAATGCACTTAAGACACATGCACTTCACAGTATTGCATTATCGCTGTATTGTACCATTCACAGGCACACATACACCCAGGGCAGGTACATAACTCAAGCTCTGCACAGAACTCCACACTAAACTGATGTAGGCCAAGGATGAGTTAAGCACACAGCAGCGTAACTTTGAGTTAGTGAGCCTGGAGGCTTCATTCCAGTGACACAGGTTAAAAAGGACCTGTTCACTCCTAATGATCACTATACAGTATGCTGTCACCATGGCACTCATGCTGCTTAACTCCTGGCAAAGGCAGTAGCTTTTCACCACTATGAGGGTAGCACTTTGGGCTACCCTCGCGGTCCAACAAGACCGCAATCCATGAGACAGGCCTATGTCATGGCACACACACATGATCCCTGTTTGCCTATGATATAAAAAAATCTGCATTAGGAATCCAGACATCAGTAGAGTCAGGGCATTAATGACAAAGGTGCACATCCGCTACCATACTGAGGACTTTTCTGTTCCAACACAGACATAGACAGATGATTTTCACCACCACTTAGTACCTCAGGGAGCTCCTACCGGCATGGCTTGCAAAATGGCAACACAAATAGGTCTGGTGGGTGCATGGCACAATACATGCCCGAAGACTGGAACTACACCTTCTTTTCCCACGTGCACTCCCTTCACAACAGTATAGCCATGTTTCTATGTATTACAGACCTGCAGATCCAAGTAACATTGACAAAATAATTGAGTGAAACTATTTCAGTACATATCCTGCTTTTATTGACACTACAATGGAGCAGATGTCTGAAACAAATACCTTACAGGTGACTGTAGGAAATGGCCTTTAGGACACCCCTTAAAAGACTCAATGCAGCAATACTTCTTGAAAAATGCCTTCTCTGGCAGAAGCATGATGGTCGAGTGGGAAGTATTTAAGTTCTATTTGGGAGTAACTAGTATAGGTATGGCACATGGTGTTAGGATGATGATAAACATAGGTACCATTAAAATAGAAGAGGACATGAGGTAGTTAGAGAGACTGCGAGTGTCAAACAAGAGAGCTACTGTTACAAAAGATGGCAGAATACTCTGAACTGCTGGGCAGAATCAGACTGTTACATTACATGGAATACCTAGCCTAGAAACACAGCGAGGTTGACAAAGGCGGGATGTGATCAACTGACCCCGAAGCACTGAACAACTTAAAACACCAGTGAAAGGCTTGATGCCCCATACCCTGTAGTCTCAACAACAAGAGCAATTATCAACACATTTATGAAAACTAAAAATCAAAAGGCCTTCTGGAGTCCACGACAAACCTTTTCATGCATCTTTATTAATGCTAGACCCCTAAGAAAGAATAGCACATACATAAACAACATAATGATCAGGCCCTACTTGCTCTTCATTATTGAATCTTCAACTGGAGATGATGCTCCAGCCAATTCCACATGAGCCCATTTGCGAATGATAACAAAACCTCTTCAGAAACTGACCTAACAACTGATATGGGGGAGGACTAGCTGTAATCTAGTAATTTTCCCTAACAACTACAATGAGTAAAGTCACTTAACATCAGAGTGTTATTTCTCACTTATTCGGTGCTAACTTCTCCCTACCTTCAATGCCTCATTCCTCCTATTCTGTGGATAACCCCTCCCCCCCCCTTAACTTTTGAGGATGCATTCCTGGACTTAGGGCCTGATTCTGATGCGGTTAGGAAGGCCTCCTAACGGCATTTGCTCCTTCCAAATCGGATCGGGAACGTGTCTTCCCGACCGAGGGCCCAATTCTGATGCGGTTAACAACAAATGTTCCCATTGAAGTCAATGGGAGTTCAACCAAATCGTATCTGGAAGCATCCGGATGCATCCTACTCCGCCGGTCGGACTTTCCCGATCCGAGTGGGTCGGAAACCATTTCCCAACCGATTCGGTCGGGAAGCTTTTCCAACCCGCATCAGAATCGGCCCCTGAGTATCAGAAATCTTTATTGATTACCCTACTCTATGTCTAGGAAAACGCAACATCTGGTTTGACTTACATGATCTATTCCAGAGTGCAAACCTACTCCCTAACCAGGAATCTCCGAACGCCACCAACTTGCCAATGGAGTCCAACATGACGCGGGCCATACCTTCAGTGCCATATTGGCTTCAAAAAGACTTATCTCATCAAAAGAATTCAACAAAATTACCTGACCACCCACTCATTTGTTTCACCATAAACCCCTGCCATCAACAACACCTAATCACAATGCACCAAACAGAGAATGGAAGAGTTTCAGCATAGAGTCTTTCAAGCCAAAATTAGTGGTGATGCAACTTCTGAATACATTCATGTCTGTGAATAAAGTTTATTATTGGCTCACTCAGGTGTTTGACAAAGGCTGCCTGCTTCAAACCTCAAACATAGGTTACCATGACGCAAGGAAGGCTTGTAAATCTAAATTAAAGAACGGAACATCAGAATCCTGTAACAATTATGGAAGAAAACACACAACAGAAAGATAAAAATGCAATGTATAAGGATGCATAATTTACAAAGCTACATTTAAAAAGCTAAGAAATCTCATTACTTACAAAACATTTTGGATGGAGCCAATTTGACAAGAGGGCAATTCAATAACATCTGCAAATTCCATAACACAGATTGCACTATTAATTATGCCTACAATGTCCAGGAACTATGCGACTCTCTTGCAGAACACCTGATTAAAAAACCAGGGACCTTGAGACCCACCTCTTAGCAAAGATACCCACTACTTATGCTATTCTGCCAGTTAAACTAAAATATGACCACAATAAATATACCTAAAACAAATGCTCTTTTAAACTTCTGTCCATTAAAAAACACAAGCTAATAACAATCAGCATGGCTAGATCGCCTGCTGACTCGTGCCCCCGCAAACATTTTCAAGAGCATTCTCAAAGCTACCTTTGTGGCCATACTGACCTGAGCAATAATCAACAAATCATTACCCTCCAGAGAATTTTCCAGGTTTCTAATACAAGTTACGCTAAGACAACCCTAAAGAAGCAAGTATTAGACCTGAAAGGCTGAACAAATTAGAAATCATTATTTAAATTCCATCTATGGGTAAGTTGATTGAAAAGGCAACATTCATTCATTTACATCTCAGACTTACTCAGGTAAAACAACCCCCTCTCTAACCAACAAACAGATTTCCGACCCAGTAGAGGCACTGAAACATAATTAAGGGTAGTTTAAAATGACCAAAAGAACACATAGGGCCTTATTCATAAAGTTAAAGTTACACGTGAGTACATTTATGCACGTGCCTCCACCCCTTGAAACTAGCGGTGGAGACATATTTACTAGTAAAGTTTCACATTTAGGCACAGGTCCCCATCACCGGTGCACTGATCTCTCTATGATAAAGTATGCGAATATTTTTAGAAGTTTATTCAACGTTTAAAAAAAATAGTTAAAATATTTTTATGTTAAATATTGATATAAATTAATTTGATATCTTTATTTCAAATATATAACAAAATAAAAATGGTACAGCACTATGACCTTAATTATAAATTAAAGTTTAATTAACTCAACTATATGAAATTATATTAAAATTATTTTTTATAAATGTTGATATTTATTTATTATGTATTTAAAATGACTAAAAGTTATGTATAGTATTCATTTAAATTAAATTCTCTCCGACATTTACGATGAAAATGTAAGCATATGTGTGTGGAGAACTTCACAGTTGGAGCAGAGATCTCCATAGATAAAAGATAGTTGAGGTGGAGACGGATGCCCCAAAACGTAGGTTTGTAAATATCATGTTGTGGTGCATGAGCAGTACCATTGTAGTACTACTAAACATACTACAAAATGAAGAGGGATATTACCAAGGAATTGCGATAATTATCGCAAAGCGCGCTTAGAGCTGTTTTTTTTATCGCCGGCTATCGCTGGATTTCATCGCGGAGATAACGCGTTATTATCAACGCTTATCTCCAAGGCAATAAAAAATCCAGCGATAGCGGCGAAACCCAGCAATAGCGCGAGAAATCGAGCGATAAATTCAACGCGCTAATGAAAAGCTTGCTAATAGGCAGGTGAGGACTTAACCTTACAATCCACCTCCCATTGACTAGAATGGTTAAGTCAGGTGTTTAGCAGGTGTTAGATTCTAGCGATATTCGCGGTTAGCCCAAGTTTTTATCGCTCGCGGGCATTGCTAATAGGGGAAGTTGTGTTTGTGACTGTTTTCAGTCGCTTTTAGTTAGGAACGCCTACTTTGCATGTCATTAGCGATATATATCGCTGACATGCAAAGCGGCACCAAAACGGTTGCTTTCGCCATAAAGCTGTCGCTAACAGCTGTTAGCGACAGCTTGCTAATATGGCGATAGAAATATCGCCGCTTTAGCGGCAAAAAGTGCCGCTAAAGCCCTTGCTAATATGCCTCGAAGTTTGTGAATAGGTCCCATAGAGCTTAATAGAGTAGCTGCACTCCGATTGGATTTCTCAATAGCTTTCGATACTGTGCACTGTGAGCTGCTATTTAAAAGGATAAATGGTTCATTTTAAAATGTATTTATTCCTACCTCACAGATAGAACACAAATTTGTGTACTGCCATGCCTATCAGCACCATTCTCCCAAAAGATACGTGTCCCCCAAGGCTCAATGATTTGCCCTCAGCTACTCAAAATATACATAAATGTACTCACTGAGCTTATAAATTCCGTCAATCTCACCTGCTACAACTGTGCAGGTGATACTCAGTATATCCTTAAAAGGGAAAGTCATTCATACCTTGTGAAATCTGGACTTACAAAATGCCCACAGGCAGTCAACAGCTAGATGCTACAAAATACCTGACCCTAAATCCCTCAAAAACAGAGGTTTTCTTTTTTAAAGTTTCTTTATTGTTTTTTTTTAAGTAAAACACACATATAATGCTTCACAGCAGTGTACATCGTTTCATCCAGTGGCAGCAGAGGAGATATCTGTGCAAAAGACCATATCAAAGAAAATCGGTGTTGCAGCCACTGGGAAATGTACAGGTGACAATAAAATAGGATATCCAAGAAAGGAGAATGGTACAGCAAATAATAAGGTGTAATAGCCACCCTTACAATACCGGAGCATTGGGAGTAGATACTGTGATTAATCCAGTTGTTAAAGAAGCAATAAAAATAACAAGAAAAACAAAACAAAACCAAGGGGCACATTACGATGACGGGCGGACCGCCCGCCACCGTAGCGGTGAATGGGACCGTCCGCCATAGGAGCGGCGGTCCCGCCGTGAGTATTAGGATGCCACCGCCACGGTGGCGGTGGCATCCCCTATTCCCAACATTGTGGCGGGCGGTGTTCACAGCACCGCCCGCCACAATGCTGGGAATGCATGTCGTGCATTGGCATGCACAAGGTGACAGGCACCACGTGGTGCCTGCCACCTTGTCCATGCCAATGCAGGGGGTACCATAGGTACCCCCATGTGCACCCCCACCCCCCAACATCCTGGGGGCCCGCTACGGGCCCCCAACTGCGAAGACCGTATGCCTTTCCATGGCGGCGAAATGCTGCTCTCTGCCACCATCCTAATATGGATGGCGGTGTCTTGCAGACACCGCCACCATATTATTGCCCTTTTCCGCCCGGTCCCCTGTTGGACCGGCAGAAAACCGGCAGACGGTCTTTCCGTCCGCCGGGCTCCCTCCCGCCATCGTAATGTGGCGGGGGGGAAATGGCATGCGGGCGGAGGGGAATGGCGATCCGCCCATCATCGTAATGACCCCATAAGTTTCTCCAAATCCAAGATAGTGAGCCGCATAATACAAAATACCACAATCTAGACATGAAACAGTAAAGGAGCCAGCAGTCTAATCAGCAAAGAGGGGGAATAGTGAGGAGGGAAGGTCCTCTGTGAAGGTGTGCGGTCTATCTAACATGTAAATATCATCCATGGAGGTCCAATGGGGTGGAGCTGAGTGATTGTAGTGTGGAGGGAGTAGGGTGGGACTCAGTTGCATGCGAGGTCTGGGAAACCTCAGTTGTCGAAAGTAAGTAATCGCGAAGGGGTTGCCATATATCCCTTGGTATGGACGTTGAGGGTTGAAGGGAAGTGAAGAGTTTGCTGTTAGTATCGCAATATGTTATGCTGGTCATCCAGTTTTTGACCTTAGGTGGGTGTCTACCACCCCAGTGTGAAGCAATCTCACTTTTGGCCAATAGCAGAGCCATTGCAGTAAACCGTCTAATGACTTTCAGAAGATCTTGTACAAAGCCCAGCAGTGCAAGGAGGGGATTAGGGCCAAGATTAACGTCCATCATCTGAGTTTGGCGGAAAAAGACCTCACCCCAGTAATTTGCAATGTGTCTACATGCCCACGCGATGTGTATGAAGTTTGCACCCATGATACAACACTTGGGGCATTCAGAGATCGTGCTTGGTCATATCTCTTTTAATTGCTTGGGGTGACATAAGCTTGTCACAGAAATTTAAAGTGTATACGTTTGTGACGGTGATTAAGTGAGATCGATCGGTTTGTGAACAATAGACGTTCCATATATTATCCATCAGTGGAAGTCCTAAATCTGCTTCCCAGTGGGTCCTGAGCTTTGCATCATGAGTAACCCCGGGTGGAGCTGGCGTAGTGCCACTACGCGGAGGTCCATGGAGTTGGGAAAAAACTCTCTGGAACTCCGCTCCGCCACCCGCCTCCACCCCCCTAATAAAAAAATACCTTAAAAGTAATTTAAAAAGAAATAAAGTCACTTACCTGTACTGCGACGTCCCCGGGCTGCCCTCATCCTCCTCGCCGTACATCTTGCGAGAACTGCGCATGCGCTCGCGCGCACATGTGCATTTCTCACAAGACGTCTTGCGAGAACTGCGCAATGCGCGCATGCAGAAGCGCAGCTCTCGCAAGATATACGGCGAGGAGGAGGAGGGCAGCCCGGGGACGCCGCAGTACAGGTAAGTGACTTTATTTCTTTTTAAATTACTTTTTAAGTATTTTTTTGGGGGGGGGGTGGATGCGGGGAGCCAATTTAGCGGGGGGGCTGGCTAACTCCGCTCAGCTGCGGAGTCGGAGTTTTGCCCTATACTCCGCGTTCTCAGCGGAGCGTGGAGTAGCAAGTCTCCGCATACTCCGCTGGCGGAGCGGAGTTCTCTGCCCGCCATTAATCATGGGTGGATAGAAGGGCTACACTGGTGTGGGATAGCCTCGAAACTAGTCGCCCCCAGTCGGCGTAGTTTATCATTAAGGTTAATGTAAGGAATTCGTCTGGTGCTAATGGGTAGGTTGGTATGGTGGTACGTAGCGCACAATGGGGCATATTCTCAAGGACTTATCGCCGATTTATCAGCACTTTAGCGCCGCAAAAGTGGCGATAGATTTATCACCCTATTCTCAAGCTGGTGCAAACAGCCGATATCGCCAGTTTTCCTGCGATAGCTTCCGCAAAAAACATCGCCACGGATGAGAGCGACAACTAACGCTAATGATATGCAGAGTAGGCGTTCCCGTGATGAAAACACACAAAAACACCACTTCGCAATATTCTCAACGACCAGCCAGATCTGCGATGCGATCCAAAAACAGGTGACAAGGCGCGTTAGCAGCAGGGATTTAACACCTGCCTTTTACTGGTGTAAAGCAGGACGACAACCTGCAGTAGAAAGGGAGCCCAGCCCAGAGCCACATCTGAAGACTAACAGATGCCATGGAGCCAATGATCATGCAGCTTGGAGACCCAAGAGGGCCACAACCACCACCGCCGCCCCCCCCGGACTACCATGAGGCAGCGCAGAACAAGACAGCTGACCTTCCGAAAACGGCATGGCCCCTCAGCCACACAATTGCAGAATGTGGGGAGAGGTGGGAACCAAGTATGTGTGAAGGAGGCAAGTCACCCATGAATAAGAATGTACACAATGCCAAGTGTGGCGGTGATGTGCTGGACAGACTCCAGTATGCAGAGCACAGACATGTCCATGTGGACATATACTGCTGGTGTTTGTAGTGTTGTGGACAGTGGACGCAACCATGTTACCTCAGGCAGTGGGGAAGACCTCAGTCATGTAGCTGTGTCGTCCCCCCCTGTAAGCGCAAGCGGAGTGGGTTTGTCCGGCGTACGCCAATCCAGCGTAGGAGTGTGAATAAATAGGCCGGGGCTCTGGGCGTGGTCCACTTCCGGGATGGCTAATGCGTCTGCCAGGGCGGCGCCCCTCACCCTGCCACGAGTCCGCCGCCGTGACCGCCATCCTCCTCAGCCGATTGCTGGCTTCCGCGACACAGGCCCCCAGTGCACCCAGTGGCACAGCACCGCGGAGTTATGTGTGTGCTGACTACTGCCTTCGGCCTACACTGCGGTCAGCAGGTACCCCAATTCAAATAGAGTCTTGATTTAAATATGGCGCAGTCCAGTAGGCAACAGACATTGCTTCCAGTGCGGCCCGCCCGGACGACGCATCATCGCAGGCTGCGCACCCGCTGAGCGCTTCAGGTGCCACTAACTCTGTGCAGCTCAAGTCAATGCCACATGGTTGTGGGCCCTTGCTGACCACTGCCTCCGGCCTACACTGCGGTCAGCAGGGCTCACACATATCAAATCCAATCCTGACCTGCAAGGACACGCCATCATCGCTGGCTGCACACCCGCTGAGCGCTTCAGGTGCCACTAACTCTGTGCAGCTCAAGTCAATGCCACATGGTTGTGGGCCCTTGCTGACCACTGCCTCCGGCCTACACTGCAGTCAGCAGGGCTCACACATATCAAATCCAATCCTGACCTGGAAGGACATGCCATCATCGCTGGCTGCACACCCGCTGAGCGCTTCAGGTGCCACTAACTCTGTGCAGCTCAAGTCAAAGCCACGTGGCTGTTGGCCCTTGCTGACCACTGCCTCCGGCCTACACTGCGGTCAGCAAGGCTCACACATATCAAATCCAATCCTGACCTTCAAGGACACCCCATCATCGCTGGCTGCACACCCGCTAAGCGCTTCAGGTGCCACTAACTCTGTGCAGCTCAAGTCAACGCCACGTGGCTGTGGGCCCTTGCTGACCGCTGCCTCCAGCCTACACTGCGGTCAGCAGGGCTCACACACATCAAATCCAATCCTGACCTGCAAGGACACGCCATCATCGCTGGCTGCACACCCGCTGAGTGCTTCAGGTGCCACTAACTCTGTGCAGCTCAAGTCAACGCAATGTGGCTGTGGGCCCTTGCTGGCCACTGCCTCCGGCCTACACTGCGGTCAGCAGGGCTCACACATATCAAATCCAATCCTGACCTGCAAGGACACGCCATCATCGCTGGCTGCACACCCACTGAGCGCTTCAGGTGCCACTAACTCAGCGCACCACAAGTCATGGACCCTTTATGTTTGAATCTTGTGTGTGTGATGTCAGATCTGGTGCCCCTACCTCAGTGCACTGCAAGTCATGGACCCTTTATGATTGAATTTGTGTGTGTGATCCGATGATCACTGTTCTAGTTGTTGCCAGCACCAACCACTCCCTGAGGGCTGGCTTACACTCACCCCACACCCATCCAGCACAGGTGTCACTGGACATGTGACCCTGGTAATAAAAAGGGGCCGGGCGCACGTGCCCGTAGCCAGTTCCACTATCTGTCTAAGTGTGTCCGTGTGGTCATTATGTATGCATGATGTGGACAGCGGACACAACCATGTCACCTCAGGCAGTGGGTAAGACCTTGGACACATAGCTTTGTCCCCCCCCTGTAAGCGTAAGCGGAGTGAGCTGGGCCAGCGTATGCCAGTCCAGCATAGGGGTGTGAAGAATTTGCCCAGGGCTCTGGGTGTGGTTCAGTGCTGGCCTGGACAAGGAAGTAACTAATGCGTGTGTCTCTGTTGTAGTGTCGGCGCCACCCAGCCCGCAATCGACAATGTTGCAATGTAGCATGCACCCGGAGGGCGGGCTCGCACGAACGGAGAAATGAAGGAGCGCAACATCGCTCGGGGTCTTGGCTCATACATGCCAAGTGTTGTATGTATCTGTATTGCCGCAGCATGAGCCAAATGCCTAGCCTTAATCGCAGCGCGAGTTCAGCCGGGCATGAACTCTACGGTAAACGGACATAATATCGAATTTTAAATATCGAAATGACATAATATCGAGTTTAGTATATCGAATATACTAAAATATCGATGTTATGTATATCGAATGTCAAAATATCATTTTTAGAAAAAACAAATATATATCGAATATCAAAATATCGAGTTCAAAATATCGTCATGACAAAATATCTTTAAATTGTAAAGGTAAGAAATATCGAAAATGATAATATAGGGGCCCATTACGATAACCAGCGTTAAAAAATCCGCCATCTACGATAGCATGAGAAAACCGCCCGCCTGCACCATGGGAATATCGACCGAGCAATTATGAAGTCGCGAAGCAACCTCCGCCCGCGGCGGTAAAAACACACAAAATTCCGCCTGTCCATGTCCGAGTAGAAGATTAACCGTCCGCCACAGACGCAATCCCGCCCGAAAACCCAAATCCGCCCGCTCTGACGACCGAGACAACGACCGTGAAATTATGATCTCCCCGACATGAGCGCGGAAAATCCACATATTCCCCGCCCGCCACGGTTAACAACAGCGATGAATAACTGACACGGCGGAAGGCCTGGCGGCCACGTCCGTGCACGGAAATCATTTGCGGAACAAAGAAATACACACAACATGGCCAACAAGTCCACACAGCAAACTACGCCAAAATACCCAAACACAGAACACATCCCAAAGACACATGCCCCCTGCCAAAACTAAAAAACTACAAATCCCAGGACAACGACACAACACACCTGAAAACGACAGCCCATCATGACACACCCACATAGGTCAGTACAAAAGCAGCCCCTTCACAGACCACAATCCCTTGCACTACGACTAAGCGAAGACGCCATCAGAGAACCCAGAGAGACACAAAGGAAAGCAGCACACCACACGCACGCACACATCACACTCATCACCACCACTACCACCACCATCACCACTGAAACAACGGCACCACGAACCCCCTGCACATCACACACCACACACCACACAACCACCACACCAGCACCACAAATAGCAAACCACACACCATGGCAACACAAAGAATGCCAAAGTACACTGCCACTGAGTTGACGGTCATGGTCGACGAGATCATCAAGGTGCACCCACAAATCTATGGGAACCAGGTCCAACAGACACCAGTAGCCACCAGAAACAGAATGTGGATCAGGATCGTAGACCAGGTGAATGCAGTTGGGAACGTGCCACGCAACCGGGGTGAAATCACAAAGAGGTGGCACGACCTGAAAAGCGTGGTCAGGAAGAAGGAGGCCAAGAATCGTGAGCTGGCTGACAGGACTGGCTGCGGAAATCCCGCGCTATTCAAGACCTTCAAGGCGTGGGAGGAGAAGGTGCGAGGCATTCTACATCCGGAGAGTCTCACCGGAATACCAGGGGGAGTGGAGGCTGGTAAGTACAAACAAATGTATACCAGCACACCGCTATGTACTGTCATGCACTACCAGAATGCCATAGCTCCGAGGGCCAAACACCCCCATGTCCAGTACACGATACACAAGACATCTCTCACACATGCAACAGACACTCCCACAAACTCAGCCCAAAGGTACCAACAAACAAAATCATGGGGGCATGTGTACATTCAGCCAGCACCACAACTCCCACCAGGTCCCCTTGTACCCCAGATGTGCCGGAAGGAGCACTCCCCACACCCACACTCATGTGTCAGCCATAGCTGCACTAACCAACAAGTAACAGGTAAGTAGCCTTACCACAAACTCTGAGTATCGGAGGGGGGACTGCAGAAGTACAACCCCCACCAGGCCCCTAGTCCTACAGCGCAGCAAGATGGAGCACTCCCCACACCCATGTGTCAGCCATTGCAGTGCACAACTCCACCCGACAGGTAGATATGTTTCCCTACATGGAGGGGTGTCTGTGGGTGGTAAGCCTTCACCACAACTCACAACACGGCCCCCACTCCCACAGACCAGCAAGATGGAGCACCCCTCCCTCTCATAACCATGTGACAGCCAATGCATTGCTCCCTCCAAACCAACAAGTAGGTACACTACTGTACAGGGCGGGGTGTCTGTAGGCATGAGGACTGTACTAGGACTAACATTTGGGACATGTCACGTAGCAGAGGAACAGGTAGCACTGCTCCCTGTCATAATCATGTGACTAATGTGCACACGGACATGAATTACAGAGTCATAGCCCACATGAGCCATCTCAAATACACTATCACGTAAGGAGTCACGTCTGCATGCACAAGTCTCACTGGAGTACTGACCCACATGGCGTGCACTGTGCCAGTCATCACACACATAAGCAACACCATCGAAGTCTTATCCATGTAGTTGTGTCTGCTTGTTCCGTTGACATCGTACAACATCACCCATGTAAGTCTATCTTGTCTCAATGTAACAGAGTGGAACCACAGTAATGTCACATACACCACTGGACCCATGAACCACACAGCTACACAATGCACATTCAATATCTCATCCATCTCATCTTTTTAGCCGCAGTGTCATGAAAGGTATATCATCTAAACAGTTGTCCCATATACAGTAGTTCAGCAAAGATTCCTGCCGATGACCAATAATGTGTCTGCAGTGTCTGAAGCGCACGTCACACTGTGATTTACAACATACCTAATATAGTCAACACCCCAAGAGCACTGCATTGCTGCACATGGCTGAGGGTAGCACGCACACCAAGGAATTGTCCCATCTGCAATACGTTGTGTGGCACACAACCATTACTCACTCACTACAATGCTTGCAGTGTAATGTCCCTAAATGATAACAGTGAGCAGATATGCTGGGTATGTCAGACATACACACACCTTTGTCTCTGCAGTGTGGTGTGGCCAAAACACATGTCCCCTTCTGCACCCATATGTCACAGTATGTACCACAAAACCATATTTCACCTCAAAAGCGTTCATGGGGCTGTACCCCTTTGCCATCTGCGTTTCTAAGCGTTTCATTTGAACCCCAAAACCATATTTCACCTCAAAAGCATTGATGGGGCTGTACCCCTTTTGCCATCTGCGTTTCTAAGCGTTTCATTTGAACCCCAAAACATATTTCATCTCCAAAGCGTTCATGGGGCTGTACCCCGTTTCCACCAAAGCCACAAAATGTAGGGGTACTGCAACACACACCGATTGGCTATCCAAATCCATCCCATGCCATGTGCACCCATCACACTATTCCATTGCCTTGATCACGCACACACATTGTAGAGCCATACACACGCATCTGGGAAATCAGTGCACAACTGTGCACCAACTGTGAATGTCAGACATCTAACACAAACCTTGCAAGGTGCAACACAATAACCTTTCGTCTCCGCCCCACAGGTGACGAACAGCATGATGCTGGAGAGGGAGACAGCAGCCATCACAGCCAGTCCACAAGCCCTCCACCCGGACTCACGGATGTGGAAGACCTGGACACCTCTTCGGATGAGGACTCCCAACCAGGCACATCTGGTGTGTCAACCGCTCCCCAGGACCCCTCCTACCCACCAACCCATCTCCCAGGGCTGGTGACCAGTCCCAGGCCCCTGCTGCCACGGTCATTGCGGCCACCACCACCGCCGCAACCACCACCACCACCAACCACCAGGGCCTCCCTGACCACTCACCCTGCGCAAGGGGCTGCACGCACGTCGACATCGACCCTGGGAGCCACAACGAGGCCCCGGGTGACCATTTTGGCGAGTGGGCAGGTCGGTGGCAGCAGTTCAGGTGGGAGGAGCAGGGTCAGGCCAATGCTGCAAATCGCCAGAGTCCTTGGGGCCTATGAAGAGGCCCAGGGACAATGGGCCCGGTCAGCTGCCGGTACGCGGGAAGTCTTGGGGTGTTGAGGTCCATGGACGCCCATATGGGCCAATTCGTGACCCGTATGGGCAAATTTGTCGACCTCATGGGCCAGCTAGTGGTGGCGGTGAGGGCCCAATCAAGGCCAACCACAGCACCTCCGCCACCACCTGCTGGGGCGCAGGTCCGTGCAACATCCAGTTCCCCTGCGTCCACAGCGAGTGGGCAATCCTCAGCCACCACCAGCAGCCCACAAACACAACCCCCCCCTCAAACGTGGGAGGGGTCGTCCGAAGAGGAAACAGGTGTCCATAGATGACTTTGCACGCTCCAAACGCCAGTGAGACAGCCAGCCACGGTGGCCATCTACTGCATTCACTTGGACTACTATCCTACCCCACACTGCCATGTGAATGGCATGTGTCTGTCGGACTGTGGACCCAGAACAACATGGGAACACCTTGACCATCACGCGGACATGTCCGTCGACTCATTGTTCCAGCATGCACCACTTTTGTCATCACCTTGCCCACAATCACATGTCACTGCTCAAAATAAATACACCTGGATCACATTCTGTTGTATCTGCTCTGTGTTTAATCAAGGATGTGCAACCGTCACCATGATCAGAAATGCATCAGGAGTGTGGTATGTCGATAGGCCAGGAGAGGCTGTAGGGACCTAGGGGTGAAAAACAGAACAAGAGTCCATTGAATGTGTGTGTCACACACTCATCACACAGTACTTGTCATCAAGTTTAAGCAATGTACACACATCTCACAGAGCAACAGGGCACAATGCCACAGCCACTGTCAGTGGCATACTACCGTGGACATGGACCATTGCCACACAGCACTCAGTGAACAATAGGCCGCCGTGACAATGCACACATACACCTACACAACTACAGCAACATCAGCCGACGTACATGGTCACTCACCGTCAAGTGAAGTAGCGGGCGATGAGCTGCTGACGCTCATTCACTGCTTCCTCCTCTCCACTGTCCTCGTCACTGGACACGGCCTGGTCTGCAGGCGGGGGCCCTGGCTGATCACCGTCATCCACTATCAGGGGGATCTGCCTGCGAATAGCGAGATTGTGAAGCATGCAGCATGCCACAACTATCTGGCACACCTTCTGTGGGGAGTATGCCAGTGCACCCCGGTGCGGTCCAGGCATCTGAATCTGGACTTCAGGAGTCCAAAAGTCCGCTCCACCACACGTCTGGTCCTCCCATGTGCCTCATTGTATCTGACATCAGCTGGTGTCCTGGGATTACGAAGTGGGCTCAGCAGCCAAGGCCCGTTAGGATATGCCGAGTCACCTGGGTGTGAGAAACACAGAGAATCGTTGCAATTCCAACAGGATACAAGACAGCATGTCACACCCAGCACGCTACACGAGTATACATACTCACTAACAATCCATGCACGGTCCGGTTGAAGATTGGACATCAATCGTGGGAGGATGCTGGGCGCATGATGTGCGAGTCATGGGTGGAACCGGGAAACTTCGCACACACGTGTGTGATGATCATGTCCGCCAGGCACACCACTTGCACATTCAGGGAGTGGAAATGTTTCCTGTTACGAAAGATGTGCTCCATGGCCTGTGGTGCAACAAGGCCAACATGGGTGCAATCAATTGCACCAACAACGTGGGGGATGCGACCAAGGGCATAGAAAGCACCCTTCACTGCTGCCAAATCACGAGCCCTGGGGAATCGGATGTACCGGTTCCTGTACAGCATCATGGCTGACAGGACATCCCGTAGCACAATGCTGAACATGGGTTGGGACATTCCACCTCCACTGCCTACCGTGTGTTGGAAAGATCCGGTAGCGAAAAAATGCAGTACAGCCATCACCTTAGCCGTGGGGGTGAATGCTGTTGGATACACCCTGCGAGGACGAAGGTGGGGTTCCAACATGGCACATAGGTGATGCAGGGTGGGTCGGTCCAGCCGGAATTTACGAATGACCTCCACATCCTCCATGTCTGACAGCAATTGGTAGGGGCGATGTATGTTTGGTCTCCTCCTAGGACAGATGGAAGTGGACACATGTCAATGCAACACACCACATGGCACTTTCACATACACATAACTAAAATTACTGACAAAGCAATAGAATCACAGAACAGCTGACAAGTAGGGACAGCACAGCTACAATACTCTTACACAGGTCCCCTTACCAATAGCAATGGCTACTGACACAAACCATTGCTACGAGCATGCACATGGGGATTTAGTCCCTAATAGCTTGAAAGGCATCATGATGATTTCAGACTGCATATGTGGGAAGCAGCAACACCACAGCAATATACCTAGCTGCTGTGCCAGACACAGCTTCCGAGGCTGGGTGAGTATGGCACACACCAACAACACAATGTACACAGGCTGAGCGGCCAAAACAAGTGGGTCCTGTTGCACAACAGGATATGAGACAGTCAATGATGTCCCTAGTTCACCCAATGTACAGCACTGTACGTATCACACCTCCAACACACATTGACAGGTGTACACATTGACAACTCCATGACAACACAGCTGTGTGAATGCAAACACACATCACAAGTGACATGTAACGTTGCACGTGCCAAGTGGGAGATGTACATTGAGAAATATGGCATGTGTGTGCATATGCACATCCCATGCTCCCATGCTAATGTGTACATGATGATGTGCCAACAGACATGTGGAGGCTGAGCACTGGCCATCAATGCCTATGCACACAGCATGAAGTGGCCCTGTCCAGTGTGGACATGCTCCCACACACAAATCATGGCCACACCTGCAAATGCATGGCGCACATTCAACTGTGGATTCCACATGGCACCAGCGGACTGTACCCGCCATGGACCAGGCCCTTGAGGCCAACTCCAATGGCCCTCGCGACTGCATCCTGCATGTTCGACGATAGAGGTAAGCGTACCGGGACAGCTCGGTGCAGGCCATTGTGTGCATTTGAAGTAGGCAGACATGGTACACCAATTGCAGCAGCTTGGACCCACTGGAACAGCCCCAGGGGGCTATATGAGTGTGGGAGGGAGACCGGCATTACCACAGCTTCCAGGGACTGCTGCCTGGCATCCCTCAACAACACCTGCCGCTGCTGCCACATGTCCACCTACATGTCGACGACTCTGAAGATATGTCCAGGTCCACACACCAGCGAGGAGCTGGAGATCATGGATTCCGAGCTCCACGCACACTGCCCAAGGCTATTTATAGCAAAAGTTGTGTGTGTAAGACAACTACAGTGTGTGTGGGAGTGCATGTGGGGGACACACATGTCGTTGATCCGCAGCACTATGATTCTGAGCCTGTGGGGTTCCAACATGCACTGCTTACCATGCTAACTACAGGTGTAAGGGGTATGTAGGCTCTCTGGCGCTTTCCCATGCATGTCCCTCACGAGTGGTGGTACATGGCATTTCCATGTCACACATCCAGTGACGCAGCCACTTGAATGGCTAGCTGGGTCCCTGCTGGCCTTCTCAGTCGCAGCAGACCTGGGCTGCACATTGACCGCACAATCCTAGAAGGAGACAACACTGACTGTACAGTGGGTTACATGTGTCTTTTGTTCAGGACTCTCCTGAAATGCGCAAACTCAGCCCTGTCGATTGGACACACCATGCCTTGTGATAGGGATGTGTGTGAGAGATAGTGGCACTGAATGTGACCTCCATTGCGGGGTGAGCCATTCACAGGGCGAGTACGTTGAGGGCTGCGCAGTGTTCGACACAGTGAGTCCACCCACAAAGATGTGTTGCCTTGTGATCTATGTGTTGGTCCACCTGACAATGGACAGTAGATGTGGGCAGACTACACATTGCTCAATGTGCTGGCAACCTGCATGTGAATGGGATGGACAGGTACTGTGTACACACTCCCACCAGCATGCATTCACGTGTGGTGTACACATGCTGTTAGGCCATGTCCGATTACTTATTGGCTCTGTTGCACGTCTCTGAGTATTTGGGATGGGTCAGCAGCATGCCACTGTGATTGGTTGATGTGGGTGATGTTGAGAAGTGTATGAGTGATATTCCAAGCCTCTTGTGTACCATCCCTGCAGTTTGAAGTCCTCCAGCCCAAGTGCTTGTGATGAGCCATTGCATTCAAGTTGATGCCTCTGTGTATGTGTGACCGACAGTGCAGCCAATTCCACAAAGGGTGTGACGTCATCTGCCAGATGAGCTACTACGTGGCGATAACGAATCGGGGGATGCCCCCTCGTATTGTCAGGTCAGCACGGCGCTGCATTTCACCAGTAATGGTCTGCATCTTGACAGTCACACAGCCTGTGCCGGATGCATGTTTGTAGGGGCATCAGCAGCAAGCAAGTGTACAGTGTTGTGGGATGGTGTCTTTTGCTGTGAGAGGCAGCATGTGTACACAGCCTACCCATAATCTGGGTAATGTGATGTTTGTTGTGTGATGCAGTGGGTTATAAGTGTACTCTGTGCTGTGTGCATCTGACATGCATATGCTATTCCTGAGGCTCAAGATGTAATTTGAGCACTCTGCATTCTCAATGCACTCAGAGTCGTAGCCCTCAGGAACAACCTGTAGTAGGCTGGAGTGGCAATTCACATGTATGTTTGAGGCACTGTGCCTACTCTGATTTCGTTCGGTCATATGTGTGCGATGCCTCACCTCATATCTCTGGTACTTACACATCCGGCACACTGTGCAACAGCAGTTGTGCTCGTGTGAACGACAGGTGGATGGCATGGGCTCATGACCATTGTGGCCTGTCATGTTGCAGTCTGTGTGAGTGGTTTCCCATTCTGCTCCATGCAGGTATGTCTTTGGCCTAATTACGTAGTGGTCATCCTTGCCACCATCAGGACAGTGGGTGTGCACACCGCGATTTGTGGCTATGGTCACAGGGTGACACAGGCCGGGTGTAGTGCTATGTGCACAACACATGTGCCACTTATTAGCGGCTTCATTTACTGTATGCCAGCCATTACGTGTTGATTGTGGTGGCTGTATGCAATTGCACAGGTATCGTGCAACTTGTGGATTTGGGTATGTTCTGTGCTGCTTCCCTTGCACATGTCTGTTTAATTGATGCCAGATGAGTGAGGCCACCTCGCTCTCTCTCATGTGGCATCTCCCGTGGGTGCTGAGGGACAGGGGACGGTCAACAGTGGTGTGGCATCGGATGTAGCAGCTGCACAGGTGCTGAGTGAGACAGATGTGACCAGCGCCTCGGAGGGGCCAGACGTGTGCTGAATGAATCACAGGCCGAGTCATCTGGGGACAGAGGTGATGCATCCATGTTTGCTAACACAGGGGACGTGGACTCTGGCTCCTCTTCAGCCACGCGGAGGCCAATGCCCGCCCTCCCATCTACTTCCACTGGTGCAACACGTGTCGGCACAGGGATGAAGGGTAGAGTTTCCTTCACACCAGGCACAGCTGCCCCTGCACATGTGACCCCTGCTGCCCTCAGTGCTGGGTCTGTTGAGCTTATGCGCCATCTCTGCGTGGGGCAGACAGGTCTCCTCAATAACGTCATTGCCCATGACATCACTTTGCCGCAGGTGACATAGTTCATGGAGGGCCCACATGTACGCGTGGGTGGGCTACACCAGACTGTCCAATGGTTGTCCCCCCAGTCAAGGTGGGCCTTCAAGTGGGCCAATCTCAGGCTGACATTCCTGACCCTTTCTCCACCCCCTGGGAAGTGGCACATCTGACAACAGCAGGGCACGAGTCCTAAAATAAGAAGTGGGGGGACGCTGACGTCACGACAGGAAGTGACATCACGGAAGGTGGTTGCACCGTCAGACTCATTGCCTCCCCTCGCTCACCCCTTATATGCGATTGCATCGGAGAAGCCAGCGCGTGCACAAGCAGCTCCGATCTCGCCCCAGAGAGGCCAAAGAGTGAATGTGTGGGTCCATTTGCCCCAGTTATCTGTCTCGCAGTAAAATAAGTGGGGGGGACGCCGTCCACCCGCCTGGTACCCCGACTCGAGACCTGGACAACAGTGACAATGCATGACAGCCTCCGGAGTCCGGATACACCACATGCAACACACAGAGGCTGTGGCTGCCCTAGCGGGCCAGGCCGCAAACACAATCCCAGACGAAAGGTAGACCCACCCCGGCGCGCATAGTCATTACAACCGCTGCCATTGACAAGGGACCCATGTGGTGAGACATGGGCCTCAGGGTGACGGGCCTCCGAGCCATCCCCCGCCAACGAGTGTCATGCAACTCACACATATCGCAAAGCCAATAGGACACTTTGCCTGCACACCAGGTCTCGAGTCGGGGTACCACGCGGGTGGACGGCGTCCCACCACTGATTTTACCACGAGCCCGATAACTGGAGCAAATGGACCCACACATTCACTCTTTGGCCTCTCTGGGGCGAGCTCGGAGCTGCTTGTGCACGCGCTGGCTTCTCTGTTGCAATCGCATGTAAGGGGTGGGCGAAGGGAGGCAATAAGTCTGATGGTGCAAGCCACCTTTCATGACGTCACTTCCTGTCGTGACGTCTGCGTCCCCCCACTACATATTTAGGACTTGTGCCCTGCTGCACACTGAGAATGTGTTGCCTGAGAGATGTGACCAGGAGAAGGGCGCCATGACCTCCCACCCACCAAGCTCCACTGCCATCCCGTGCCCTGGGTAGCCTGTGCAGGCGGACAATGTAGGGGGTACACCTGGTGGACAGGGGATGTGAGTGCCTTGGCAAGGGCCTGGCAGACGCACAACAGTATCCAGCATGTCCCCAGAGGGAGGGCTAACATCTACACCTGATGCAGCATTGATCGTGTGCCCGCTTGTTGTGCCCACACGAGTTCACATTCATCCCCAGACAGCGCCTGTTGTGCCCACACAAGTTCACATTCATCCCCAGACAGGTGGGCTTTCCAAATACCCAACACAGTGAAAATCTAGCCCTCCGGAATCCTCCCCACACAGTCTGTTTCAACAATGCATGTGTGCACCTACCCGTGCCACCCACCCACCTGGGCCAAGCGGAACTCCCGCTTCACATGCCACATGTGTGTCTTCCACAGTTGTGCTTCTCTCTCAGGGGCGGACCTCCAACTGTCCCGTAGCACACAGACAGCACTGAGTCGAACTGGCATCCTGTTTGAATGGTAAGCACACTCACACATCTACCTGTGACACAGTGGTGGCTGTGATGGCTATTGTGACTGCCATGGCAGTGTTGGTGGCCATGTCAGGGTACACTCACACACATTGCATACGCAGCTTTTCGTGTCACTACTCGGCACATCGGACTGGCCACTGTCCCTGGTGTTGATCAATTTTGCCGCATGTCTATGTAATCTGTGACTGGATGCTGTTGTTCCTGTAGTCGGTTGTGTCTGTGTAGTTGCTTATTGCAGTTGTTGCTGTCTGTGCATGGTTAAGTGAGGCACATGCCGTGAATGGTACCTCAACAATTGCAATGTCTGGTCTCACATTCCAATGTGTTGTACACGTGGCAGGGACTTCACTTCTTTCAGACTCTGCTACTTGTGTGTATGATGAATAAGTATTTTTGTGACACGGATTGTCTGCATGTATTTGGTGGTATTTCAGGGAATATGTATCTGTGTCATGTTTGCGTGCAAGCAAAGCACAGGGTGTGAGTCTAGCCACAGGATGACAGGTAGCATGTGCAGAGTATGCGGGTACGTGTGAGCTTACTTGCTGTGTGGCCAGCAGTGTAGGTGTATGTTAGTCTTGTGATGAACATTGGGCCTGGGCACATGGCTTACTTTCAATGTGTGCATTTGGGAGGTGTAGGTGTGTGTGGTGTGAGTGGTGTGACTTTGGGGTAGTGTTGGTGTGTGTGTGTGCGCTCTGGCAATGTCGACTACACATGTGTGTTACCCAGGCCCATGGTGGATGTTTGTATCCGTGTTCAGGTCTGCGAATGTGTTCACATGTGTGTGGTGTATGTTGCACAGTGTGCAGTGTGTGGGTGTGTCCTTGCAGTTCAGGATGACTCCTACTTGATATGTTTAGGACATTGTGTGCCTGCAGGGTGTGTGACTGTCAAGATTGTGCCTTGCTCAATTGAGCATGTATGTGAATTTCTGCAGTTCTTACTCACTGTGCCGTCCTGCCCACCCACACTGATATCGTGTGTGTGTTTTGTCATGCATTGCTGTAGCATGCTTTTGCGTGGCTCCTACTTTTGCTTGATGAGTGTGATGTCAGACTTTGAAGGTAATTATACACATATGTAGGACTGTGCTTTGTAGTGACCAGGCCGTCAGTGTTAATGTGATGATCTGTTGGGCCACGTCAGAGTCTGACAAGTCCAGGCCCACGAGCTGTAGTATTTCACTAGGTCCACTGTTGCGGCAACTCATATGCATTGACATCCAATGACACTAGACTACATGGTCATCTCACGACTCTCGTGTACTTCACACACTCTCATCCTCTCTCATTCGCACTTGTCTTCGTAAAATAATTCTACTGAGTCACATATTTGCTTCAAGGCATGTATTTGGACTTACTTCCTCTGTGATGCAGTATAGTGGACACTACTGGCAGAAAAATGCATGTGGAGGATATACTTAGCATGATTACACATACAAAAGGGGGTACGGGTAGATGTGATTAGTTGTTGACTGTGGAATGAAGGCTTCAGAATTACAACTGCCTTGCCCTTGCTATGCTAAAGTACATTTGCTAATACTGAGGAGCTGTAGACTTTGACACAGACAGTATTCATTTTGCCTACCATACAGCTTGACATCATAGGCACAGTACATCTCAGTTCCATGGTACAGGTTTACTACAATAGTAACTCCGACACACCTGCGTCAGAGGTGACATCAGAGCATGAGCCTACATGCATGCAGCAGCGTCTCACTAGTTGTTGCAATGTGGTGGCTACTGAACATGACACAATAACTAGGGCCATGTTGTAGGGGGTTGAATTTGTTGTCCATGCAAAAGTCCTGGCACGGAAGTACAGACGATGGTGAGGTGACAGTTCTCACGTAATACAGCAGACAGATAAGTGTGCACTGACAGGTGCATGTGTTCAGGTGCGCAGAATACATATTATGGCATAGTTGTTCGTGCAGTATTGGCCATGTGGTTACTGTACACAAGTCCCATACCTCTGCCTCCCCCTGTTCATGCAGAGACACGGGATATGGTGAGGAACAGAGTGCATGTCCCGAAAATGTCCGATGTCATGGAAGTGGAGTTGATGGTGAGGTGTTTGTTGCAGATTGTATGGTATAGTTGTTGTACAGCTAACTGCCCACTCCGTGCGAAAGCCAAGCATAGGTACGGTGTTGAACATCATTGTTCAATTGGGGGTATTGAGTCGGGGACCGATGAATTGACAAGTTGTCAGGTATGCGATACCTTCCAGAAGGGCATCCATGGCATTGGTGGTAAACATGGATGCCATCCAATGAAGCGGATGGTGGCTAGCAACGTGTTCATCGTAAGTTGTCCCTTGTAGAAGCCTGATGGGACATGTTGGATGACATTCGATGAAACTGTGATCCAGAATACGTTGTGTGGAGGCACACTGCTCCCATTGCAGTGTGTGTCTGATTGCAGCCACATACGCCATGCCCCCATACACTGAACAGATCCTGTCGTGGGCGTCCAGGGGTGCAAACAAGTGTACCAAGTCCGCCTTTGGACATGCCGGGTTGGAGAGACATAAATCCACAGGACAGTGGAACGGACACCTCCGACAGCAGAAAACGGGGATGACGCAGCTGAACATTGCAATGCGGTAAGTTACTCGGTAACTTACGTTCAGCATAGCCCGATTATCACAGCCCACTATCTGTAGCAAGCTCTCAATGTACAGCTGCATCTGTCCGGCGTAGTTGGGAAGCAGTGGTGCAACAGCCATTTTGCTACATGGTGATGTGATGGCGTGCTCCGGCTGCCTGTGCAGTCAGCAGAGTGCAACCTCCGACGATGCTGGGAATTCTGGAATGGTTGTACGGCGGCAGGACTTGGGTTATAGCTTGGGCGGAGGACACAGGCCCTCATCCCACATGCTTCAATGAATGGTCAAGGCCAGTGGTGTCTGACTCCTTCCAGATTACTTGCATTAGACCCACATGGAGGAGTGGTATAATTTTTTTTGTGTTATTAACTTTCTTTCATGTTGGGCGCTATCTGCCAGTGGACGGTTTACTCTGCATGGCTCTGTTTGGCTTCTTGTTGGTACAATGGCTCCATTCTCCTGCATAAATTGTTGCAAGGTGATTTCAGAGTAGGAATGGAAGGCCATTCAGGGCTATCTGCTCTCCCGTGTGTGTGCGGGACACTGCGTTTCCGCTATACATTGGGGCTTCTGTGTGGGTGTAGTAATTGGAAACACCTGTTCTCAGGCAGCAGGGTTTTTCAATTTTGTACATTGCATGGCTTGATATTGCGAGCAGGATGGTATAGGTTTTTTTGGATGAGAATGGCGTGCCTTTTGCGGACGAGGTCCATATTCTGCGCTGTTATGTAGCAGCCGCTGTGTGCTTCGCCATGTTTTGCACACAAGGGTGTGTCCTATTTTGCCATCACATTACTCCCCTGTTCGGGACACTTGTGTGACATCAGGTTGACAACTGTGAGTTGTCGGTTGGGGACATGACTGATGCAGGAAGGCCACGTGACATGTGCCTTCAGGGTGGGGCTGGTGTGTGGGGTGTGTAGTTGTGACCCTGTGGTGTTTGTGTGCAGCCCATGCATGGCGCTGTCGTTGGCCTCTGCGTTGTGCGCATGTGTACCTGCGTCATCGCCGCTGCGCTGCAGTGCCGTGCCTCGGACGTCACTTCCTGGTCCCGGGTAGTGGGTGCCCAGGATGTTGCGAGTTGTTTTTTTTTGACAGGTGTGACATGTGTGGGTACAGTGGTGGATGTGTCCTGTCCACACAGGGGTGTCTGGGGGGGCCATGTACAGTTTTTCCGCCCTTGCACTGTGTGCAGTGTTTGCGTGCCCTTGTTGTGTGTCTGCCTACCTGCGTCGTCGTGGCGCGTTCACTCCTAGGTGGTGCATCAGGTAGAGCATGGGGATGGCCTGGAGTGCAGGATTCATCTCTGGGTGGGCCGCCTTTTTAGTCTCCGTACTGAACAGTCGGGTTTCCGCCTTGGTATCTCGTGCGGTGTCTCTTTGCCGGTGAGGCTGTTTGGTTGTGGCATCGTAATTTGTACGCCGGGCGGTACGTCATTTCGTCGGACGGTGTGTCTCCATTGGCTCGCGCCCCTACAGAGACGGGCGCACTTTGATGGCGGGCGGCGCCGCAGGCTTACGGGCGGTGTTTGCCTGACTTTTCACATCCTAATTTTGCGGGCGTGTGGGCCGTTGCTGGCGGACGGTAACTAGCGGTTTTTGCCTCCGACAGCACGGCGGTTGTGCTTCCGCCCGACATCGTAATGGGCCCCATAGAGTGTTAAAAATATCGAAATGTTAAAATATCGAAATGTTATTAATTTAATAATAAGAAATGTAAAAAAGTAGTAAATAATATTAGTTAACATTTATAAAAAATTATTTGGAATATAAATTTTAGGAGCGGGATGTTGGGTTATTAGGGGATAAGGGTGGGGAGCGTTTTAAAAATATAGAAAATGAAATATAAATATCTAGAAAAATATATAGTCAATAATAAAGTGTTGTTTTAGGAGCGGAATGTAGCGTTATTAGGGGATAAGGGTGGGGAGTGTTTTAAAAAAATATAGATTTATAAAATTGAAATTAAAAATAAATTTTGTTGAGAGTAAATAATTATTTATGAATGAATATTAAATTTTGAGGTTAAAATGTTGAAATATTTTTTAAATAAATATTTAATTTATTTTAAAATATTAATATAATTTTTTTTACATGTAATCTAATTTGTTAAAAAAATATATTATTTGTACTGATAGGTCTTGTTGTATTTATAATTAATTAATTACATTTAAAAGTTAGGAATGTTACAAAAATAATATATATCATTAATATTAATAGTATAATTATGATAGTTAATTTTTGGTAGAAATGTATATGTGTGTGTTATATAAAAAATTAAATATAAAAATTATAAAATATATTTAGATCTCATAATTTATAAATTACAAATTTTAAAATGTAATACCCAAAAAATATATTCAATATATATCTATTGAGCAAATATTAATAATTTCAAATATTATTTATAATTTATAAATATATTATACTACAGAGAATTATAGATGTAATAAGGTATGGTATTTAAATATAATGTAATGGAGTACATATAATAAATTTTTTATAATAAACTTGTGAGTAATATGATAATATATGTAATAAAAAATTTATATAAATTTATATTTGGATAAATATATTATTATTAAATATTTATAATTTTTTTGTGATAATATTTAATGTAAAATATTATTTAAAAAGTTAATATTTAATAAGGAATTAAGGGGCTCATTACGATACCCGGCGTAAAAAAATCCGCCAGGCATGGAAGCGGCAAAAATCCGCCCGCACACACCGCCTGAACACCGACCACGCCATTACGATTACACAAACCGAAAACCGCCATCGGCGGAAAAAGCACACAAAATACCGCCCGCCATCGTCCGAGTCGGAGTCAAACCGCCCGCCACGGACGGAAACACGCACGACAACACAAAACCGCCCGCCCACACGGCCGACACACCGCACGTGAAATTACGATCGCACCGCCATGAGCGCGGAAAAACCACAAATATACCGCCCGCCAGCGCAAACAACGCCGATGAGAATCGACACGGCAGAAGCCATGGCGCCAACGTACCTGCACAGAAACCATCCGCACACAAAACCAATAGCACACAACATGGCCAACAAGTCCACACAGCAAGGCACGCACAAATACACAAGCACAGTACACATCCCGAAAACACCCCCCGGACAAACAAAAAATACAAAGGCCAGAACCCCAGACACAACACACCTGAAAACAACAGACCATGAGGACACACCCACATAGGTGAGTACAAAAGCAGCACTCCCACAGACCACAACCCCTTGCTACATTGCAAACCAGAGAGGAGAGGAGAGGACACAGTGACACAGCAAGGACAGCAGCACACCACAGAAACGCACACATCACTACCACCACCACCACCACCACCACCACCAAACACCACCACCACCTCCACCACCACCACCACACCCCAGCACCACAAACCCCCTGCACATTACACAACACACACCGCACCAGCACCACAAACACCATGGCACCACAAAGGATGCCCAAGTTCACGCCCATGGAGCTGACGGTCATGGTCGACGAGATCATCAAGGTGTACCCACAAATCTATGGGAACATGGTCCAGCACACACCACTAGCCACCAGAAACAGAATGTGGAACCGGATCGTAGACCAGGTCAATGCAGTCGGGACCCTGCCCAGGAACAGAGTCGAGATTAACAAACGTTGGAATGACGTCAAGAGCCTGGTCAAGAAGAAGGAGGGCAAAAACAGAGAGCTGGCTGCCGTCACTGGCGGAGGGAATCCCGCGCTCTTTAAGACCTTCAAAGCGTGGGAGGAGAAGGTGCGAGTCGTAATACATCCGGAGATCCTCGCCGGATTAGCAGGGGAGTGGAGGCTGGTAAGTACAAACTAATGTATACCAGCACACCGCTATGTACTCACATGCGCAACTACCATGCCACAGCTCCCAGGGACAAACACCCCCATGTCCAGCACACAATACACAACACATCACACACACATGCAACAGACACTACCACACACAGCCCAAACCGAACAACTGTAAGATGCGTGGGGACATGTGTACACTCAGCCAGCCACGTAACCACCAACAGGTCCCCAAATATGCCAGAAGCGCCACAACGAGCACCCACCACACCCATGTGTCCGCCACAGCTGCACTAACCGACAAGTAACAGGTAAGTGGCAGGAACACAAAGTGCAGTGGGTGGGAGGGTGGACAGCCCAAGTACAACACACACCAGGCCCCAGTCCCACAGCACAGCAAGGAGGAGCATCCCCCACACCCCACAGCCACGTGTCAGCCACCGCAGTGCACAACGACAGCCGAAAGGCAGACATCACGGTCCACAGCAATCGGTGTCAGTGGGTGTCCAGCCACCCCCACGACCCACAACACCCCCCCACCCCCACAGACCTGCAACATGGAGCACCCCCGCTTAGAGCCATGTGGCATCCAGTACAGTGCACGCACGAACAACTTGCAGGTGGGAAACTGGACAGGGCTGGATTACTGGAGGCATGAGGACCATGACACGACCAACACATGGGACATGTCACGTAGCAGACGAACACGCAGCACCGCCCACCGTCACGAACAAGTGAACAATGTGCACACGGACATGAACAACAGACTCACACCCCACATGACCCATCACAGACATAGCAACACCCAAGGAGCCACGTCTGCATGCACAAGCCACACTGAATATAGTCCCACACGGCAGCCACTGTGCAACTCATCACACACAACCGAAACACCATTGAAGTCCTGTCCATGTAGCCCCTACTGCCTGTCAACCACACACCCCACAACTACGCCTATGTAAGACAAACAACACTAGACGCAACAGAGCGGAACAACAGAAATGCACACGAACACCACTGAACCCATCAAATTCACAGACACACCATGCACATACAACATACCATCCATCCCATCCGTCAGCCCCAGTCTCATGAAAGGCATGTCATCCGCACAGCTGCCACACATACAGCAGTCACGCTAAGACACATGCCCATGACCAACCATGTGCCAGAAGTCAATTAAGCGCACGACACACTGTGAGCAACAACACACAACATGGGCCACACCCCCCGAGCACTGCAGTGATGCACATGGCACAGGGCAGCACGCACACCAAGGAGATGGGACAACTGCAATACGTTGGCTGGCACACAACTATCACTCACTCATAACGATGCGTCCAATGCCATGTCCAGTAATCACAACAGACAGCAAATATGCAGGCCATGTCAAGCATGCACACACCTCAAACCATGCACTGTCATGCTGCCACAACACATGTCACGTTCGGCACCCATGGCTCACAGCATGTACCCCAAAAGCATATCCCCTCCCAAATGCGAATCTGGGGCATGGCCCCCATGTTGCCATATGCGTTCCTAAGCGTTCCATTTGAACCCCAAAAGCATATCCCCTCCCAAATGCGAATCTGGGGCATGGCCCCCATGTTGCCATATGCGTTCCTAAGCGTTCCATGTGAACCCCAAAAGCAAAGTACAAACCAGACCCAGGATGGGCCAGGAGCCCGCATACACCAGAGTCACAATGAGTAGGGGCACTGCAACACACCCATCGGCATGGCCAATCCGTCCCATGCCACATGTGCACAGCACACAGTCCCATTGCCTAGCACACACAACTACAGATGCCACAGCCACACACTCGCCTCCGGGAAACCCATGTACGAGATTGCACGAACTGCCAATGTCAGACGACAAATACATACTTCGCCAGGTGCAACACAATAACAAATCTCATTCTCTCCACAGGTGACGAACTGCCGGATGCTGGGGATGGAGACAGCAGCCAGCACAGCCAGCCCACAAGCCCCCAACGAGGACACACGGATCTGGAGGATCTGTCATCCTCTTCGGACACGGACCACCAAGCAGGCCCATCTGGCGTGGCAGGGCCCAGCCGCTCCCCAGGACCCCTCCTACCCACCAACCCATCATCCAGGGATGCTGAACAGTCCCAGCCCCCTGCTGCCACTGTCGTTGTGGCCACACCCACGGTCATTGCGGCCACTACCACTGCCGCAACCGCCACCATCGCCGCACCGACCACCACCGCCACCACCACCACCACGTCTTCGCTGGCACCAGCCCCAGCGCAGGTGGTGGCCCGGCCGACTGGATCCACCCTGGTAGCCACAGCGAGGACCGTGGTGTGCAATGTGGCTAGTGGGCAGGCCGGTGGCAGCAGGACTGGTAGGAGGAGCAGGGTCAGGGAAACGCCAGCCTCCCCTGGGAGCCATGCCCTGCCTCAAATGGCCAGAGTCCTTGGGGCCTATGAAGAGGCCCAAGGACAATGGGCCAGGTCTGCTACAGACACGCGGGAGGTGCTGGGGGTGCTGAGGTCCATGGACGCCCATATGGGCCAATTCGTGTCCCGTATGGACCAACTCGTGGACCTCATGGGCCAGCTGGTGGTGGCGGTGGGGTCACAGGCAAGGCCAGCAACACCACCTCCGCCACCACCTGCTAGGGCGCAGGGTCGGGCAGCAGTGTCCACTTCCCCTGCGTCCACAGCCAGTGAGCACACCTCACCCACCACCAGCAGGTCACCACCACACACCCCCTCCCAAACGTGGAAGGGGCCGTCCGAAGAGGAAACAGATCTCCCGGGAGGACTTCGCACGCTCCAGTCGCAAGTGAGGCAGCCAGCCAGCCTTCCGCCAGCCTTCCTTGACCAGCCACTGCATTGACTTGCTCTACGATCCCACTCCACACAGCCATCTGGATGGCATGTGTGTGTTGGACTATGGACATAGAACCAGTGGGTACACCCTGAGCTTCACGCAGCCATGACCGACAGCTCATTGTCACTGCACGCACCACTTATGTCATCACCTTACACACAATCACATGTCACAGTTTGTAATAAATGCACCTTTTTCACTAACTGCTGTTTGTGCCCTGTGTTTTATTTGTACGGAATACAACGGCCACCTTGGGCGGAAAGGCACCTGATGCGTGGCATGGCAATGGAATCCGGAGGGCCTGTAGGGACCTAGGGGTGGGAGACAGAACAGGAGCACATTCAATGAGTGTGTCACACACCCATCACACAGTACATGTCAACAACTACAAGCAATGTACACACATCGCACAGAGCAATAGGGCACAATGCCACAGCCACCAACAGTGGCATACTACCCTGGCCATGGAGCGTTGACACACTGCACGCAGTGAACATACGGCCACCCTGACACAGCATACACACACCTGCACAGATACAGACACATCATCCATCGTACATGGACACTCACCGTCAAGTGAAGTAGCGGGCGATGAGCTGCTGGCGCACATTCCCAGCTTCCTCCTCTCCGCTGTCCACCTCACTCGAGCTGTCCTGGTCTGCGGGCTGGGGCCCTGGTTGATCTCCGTCATCCACAATGAGGGGGATCTGCTTCCGAATGGCCAGATTGTGCAGCATGCAGCACGCCACCACTATCTGGCACACCTTCTGTGGGGAGTACGCCAGTGCACCCCCGGTGCGGTCCAGGCACCTGAACCTGGACTTGAGGAGGCCAAAGGTACGCTCGACCACACGTCTGGTCCTCCCATGTGCCTCATTGTATCGATCGTCTGCTGGGGTGCGAGGATTCCTCAATGGACTGAGCAGCCATGCCCCATTCGGATACGCAGAGTCACCTGGGTGTGAGGGACACAGAGAACCGTTGCTATTCCAACTGGACAGGGGACAGCATCGCACAACCAGCACGCTACACCACTCCACATACTCACCGACAATACAGCCACGATCCTGTTGCAGATTGGCCATCAGTCGTGGCAAGATGCTGTTGCGCATTATGTGTGCGTCATGGGCCGAGCCTGGGAACTTTGCACACACGTGGGTGATCACCATGTCCGCAAGGCACACCACTTGCACATTCAGGGAGTGCGTGTGCTTCCTGTTGCGGTACAGGTGCTCAGTGGCCTGTGGTGGAACAAGGCCAACATGTGTGCAGTCAATGGCTCCCACGACGTGTGGGATTCTGCCAAGGGCATAGAATGCACCCTTCACTGCCGCCAATTCACGAGCCCTGGGGAATCTGATGTACCTGTTCCGGTACAGCATCATGGCTGCCAGTACATCCCTCAGCACCTTGCTGAACATGGGCTGGGACATCCCTCCTCCACTGCCCACTGTGTGCTGGAATGACCCAGTGGCGAAGAAATGCATGGCGGCCATCACCTGAGCCGTGGGGGTGACAGCAGTCGGATACACCCTGCGGGGACGGAGATGGGGCTCTAACATGGCACACAGTCGATGCAGGGTTGGCCTGTCCAGCCGAAACTTCCTGATCACCTCTGTATCGTCCATGTCCGCCAGCAATTGGTATGGGCGGTCAATGTTCGGTCTCCGCCTGGGGAAAATGGCAGAGGACACATGTCAAAGCAACACGACACATAGCAATTTCGCATACACATCACTGACATGACTGAGCAAGCACATGAGCCACAGCCCAGCTGTCAAGCTGGGACGGCACGGCCACAATACACTTACACAGGTCTCCCAACAATGGCAATGGCAAGTGAGACATACCACTGCCATGTGCATGCACATGGGGATCTAGGCCCCAATGACTTGCGGGGCGTGCTGATGGGGACTGACTGCATATTCGTCAAGTGGCAACGCCACGGCAACATGAGTGTCTGCTGAGCATGGAACTGCTTCCGAGGCTGGATGAGTATGGCACACGACGACGACGATGTGGGCACGGGCTGAGCGGCCAATACAAGTGGGACCTGTGGCACGAGGGGATATGAGACAGTAGTAGGTGTCAGCACTGCACCCTATGTACAGCACTGTACGGATCACAGCTCCCGAAACATTGACTGGTGTCCACATTGACAGCCCCATGCCAAGACGGCTGTGTGCTTGCAGTCACATGTCACAGGTGAGAGGTTACATTGCACGTGCCAGGTGGCAGACGTACATAGTGGGAGCTGGCATGTGTGTGCATGTGTCTCCTGTTCAGGATCCACCAGATGGGCGCTGACTCTGTACTGACCATTGGACACAGCATGTTCCGTGGAAGGCTTGTGTGTGTGGGATGGTGGCACTGGATGTGCCTCCGTTGGGTGGGGGGCCATGCACAGGGCGGGTACGTCGATGATTGCGCATTGTTGGTCACGGTGGGTGCACCAACTAAGATGTGTTGCCCTGTGTTCAATTCCTATGTCCGCATGATGATGGACTGTGGATGTGGGCAGACTACACATTGGTCGATGTGCTGTCTATATGCATGTGCCTTCACACCAGGCACAGCTGCCCCTGCACATTTGACCCCTGCTGGACTCGCTGCTGGGTCTGTGGAGCTGATGCACCTTCTGCGCGTGGGGCGGACAGCTCTCCTCACTTCCCTCATTGCGCATGTCATGTCTTTGCCGCAGGTGACATGGATCATGGAGGGCCCACATGTACGCGTGGGTAGGCTACACATGATTGTTCACTGGTCGCCACCCCCAGTCAGTGTTTCGAATGGGAAGGTTGTCGTGCTGGTGGTATGTTCGATGTGGCGGATGGGCGGGCCTAGGTGCGGGCTTACATTCCGGACATGGGGGGTAGTCGGATTGGCGACTAGTTGCAGTACACACGGGACACGTCTCTTCCTTTCCACATCTGGGTCATCCCTTGTACTAACTGACAGTGATACAGTCATCTTCGCCCCAGCCCTCATGTCCTCCCCTCGCCCCCCAATATGCATGCTCACCTGCGAGGCTAGCGCTTGCACAGGCAGCCCCAAGCTCGCACCAGAGAGGGCAAGGAGTGTATGTGTGGGTCCAGGGTATGATGTGTGGCGGGACGCCGTCCACCTGCGTGGTGCCCCAAATGGAGACCCGGCCTGCATGGACTATGCATCACAGTCTTCGCCTTCCGGATCCGCCACCTGCGACACCCAGTGGCTGTGGCTGCCCTTGCGGCCATGCCGCGTCCGTCTGTGGCTGATGGCCCACACATTCACTCTTTGGCCTCTCTGGGGAGGGCTCGGGGGTGGTGGCGCACGCGCTTGCACTTAGTCGCAATGGCATGTGGCGTGGTTGGTATGATGGGCAATGGATGGGATGGTGCGAGCCACCTCCCGTGACGTCAGTGCTGCTCGTGCTGTGGTGCGTCCCCCTACACTTCCATGTGACTTGTGCCATGCTAGACGTTGAGGTTCTATTGCCTGCGTGATATGACCAGGAGGAGCGCGAGGAGACCTCTCACACACCATGCTCCACTGCCATCCCGTGCCCTGTATCGCCTGTGCGGATTGACTATGTTGGGGTTACACCTGGTCGACTGGGGCTGTGTGTGCCTTGTCAAGGGGCATGGCGGGCGCACAACAGGATCCAGCTTGTCCACAGAGGGTGGGCTGAGGTGCGCCTGGTACCGCTTTGTACGTGTGCCCGGCTGCTGTGCACACACGTGTTCACTCCCCCCGACAGGTGTCCTCTCACAATGCCCAGGGAAGCGGTGGTGTACTGTTCATGACCCCTCCCAACACGGCGTGCTCCAACTTGGCATGTGCGCATCTACCCGTCGCACCCACCCACCTGAGCACTGCGTCCATACGACTTCACACGACACATGTGTGTCTTCCACAGTAGTGCTACTCATTTGCGTTGACATCCAATACCAGTGGACTACATGGTCATGTCACGACTGCCGTGTACTTCACATACTCTCATCCTCTCTCATTCGTAGTTGTGAAATGAGTCAGCGGAGACAGTTTTGGTTTCAAACATTATATTGAGTCTTCTGTCCTCTGTGATGCAGTATAGTGGACACTACTGGCAGCGGAATACATGTTGAGGATATACTGAGCATGATCACAAATGGGATAGGGTGTGGGGTAACATCTGCTTGGCCAAGGCTGTGCTAATGTACATTTACGTATAGCTGCGGAGCTGCGGACTTTGACACAGACGGTATACATGTAGCCTACCAGACCGCTCGGCATCATGGGCACAGTCCATCTCAGTTCCATGTGACAGGTTTGCTGCGGTTGTTCCTCATGCACGCGTGCATGTGAGATGACATCAGGGCATGTGCTTGCGTGCATGCAGCGGCGTGCCACTTGTTGTTGCACTGTGGTGGTTACTGGACATGTCACAGTCACTGGGGTCGTGTTGTTGTTGTATGCACTTGTCGTCCATGCAAAGGTCCTGGTATGGGATTCCCGGGGCGGGGGTGGGAGGGGTGCAGCACCCACAGACTCCAGGCGACCTATTCATGTCCACTGAGCGGTGTGTGTGTCCATGGGCGCTGGATCCATGTCGTGTCCTGGTTGTTCGTGCAGTTCCGTCCATGTGGGTGCGATACACAGAGCCCATGCCACTGCCTCCCACGATGCATGCGGTGTTCCTGGATGTGATGGGGAACAGTGTGCATGTCCCGGTCATATCCGATGTCATGGCGATGTCGTTGATGGTGTGGTTACAGTTGCCGGTCGTTTGGTATGGCTGTTGTGGTGGTGACTGGCCAGTCCGTGCGGAAGCTGAGCATGGGTGCGGGGTTGGACTTCATAGGTCACTCGGGGAACCTGCGTTGTGGTCCGACGTATTTACAGGTTGTCAGGTATGCGATGCCGTCCAGCAGGGCTTCCATGTCATTGGTGGTGTACATGTTTGCCAGCCAATGAAGCGGATGGTGGCTGTCAAGGTGTTGTTCGTAAGTTGTCCCTTGGAGGACCATGATGGGGCATGCTGGGTGACATTCGATGTAGCTGTTCTCGATGATCCGTCGTGTGGAGGCACAGTGGTCCCATTTCAGTGTGCGTGCGATGTTGGCCACATACGCCATGCCCCCATAGGCAGAGCAGGCCCTGTCATGTGCGTCCAGAGGGAGGAGTAGTGGTAGCAGGTCCGCCTTCAGACATGCCGGGTTGGAGAGGCATATCTCGACGGGATGCTGGTAGGGACACCTCCGACAGTAGAAGACGGGCATGACGCAGCTGAACAATGTGATGCGGTAAGTCAGTCGGTAACTTACGTTCAGCAGGGACAGGAGATCGCATCCCAATGTATGTATCGTGTTGGTTTTGTACAGCTTGAGCTGTTCGGCGTAGTTGGGTAGGTGTGTTGCGGTTGCCATTTCGCAGCGGTTCATTGAGGTGGCGTGCTCCGGCTGTGTGTGCAGTCTGCAATGTGCACGCTCCGGGGTTGCTGTGAGCTCTGTGTAGTCGTAGGGAGACAGGACTTGTGTTCTGTTGGCTTGTTTGGAGGACACGGGCCCTCTTCCCACATGCTTCTCAGACAGTTCAAGGTCAGTGCTGTGTGACTCCTTCCAATTAACTTGCATGTGGCCGACATGGGGGAGTGTTTTCTTCTTTCTTCCCCGTCCGTTGTGTGCTTCTGTGATATGCGCTATCTGCCCTGTGGTCGGTCTCCTCGGCATGCCTGTGTTGGTCTATTCTTGGACAATGGCTGTATTCACCGGCTTCTGTCGTAGGGCTGTGGTTTCGGAGTTGGAATGGAAGGTCATTCAGTGCTGTCTGCTCTCCCTTGTGTGGGCGGCAGGCTGCCTTTCCGCTCTGCGTTGGGCCTTGTGTGTGGATGTTATTCTTGGGCCACCTGTTGTCGGTCCCCGGGCTCTTTGGTGTTCCGTTTCATGTGTCTTGTTCATATGTGCAGGGTGGTATGGGTTTTTCAGTGTGGTACTGGCGTTCCTCTTCCCGAAGGGGCCCTGCTTCTCCTAGTTGGTGTTGCCGCCGCTGTGTGCTTCCCCATGTTTGTTACACTGGGGTGTGTCCTGCTGTTGCGTGACTTCACTGACATGTGTGCGTCGGTTGTGTGGCGTTGGGTGTTGTCCGTGAATTGGGCGTTGGGGACATGTCTGTGGCAGGCCTGTCACGTGTCATGTGCGTTCGGGGTGGGGCTGATGTGTGTGCTGCTTGGTTGTGTCCCTGTGTCTGTGTGCGACGCATGCATGGCGCTGCGGTTGGCCTCTGCGTTGTGCGCATGTGTGGCGGCGTCATCGGCGCTTTGTGGCCGTGACGGGGTGGTTGGTTCCTAGTCCCAGGTGGTGTGTACACATGTGTTCCGCGATGTTAGGATTTGGCCTGTGTGTCATATGTGGATGCAATGGTGGATGTGTAGTGTACACGCGCTGGTGGGGGGTTGTCCGCTTTTTCCGCCCTTGCACTGTGTGCGCTGTTTGCGTGCACTTGTTGTGTGTGTGCCTACCTGCGTCTCCGCGGTACGTTGCGTCCTTGGTGGTGCATCAGCAAAAGCATGGGAAGGGCCTGCAGTGCTGGATTCATGCCCGGGGTGCCGCTTCTTCGTTGTCCGTGCTCTGCGTCCGTGTTACCGCCTCTCTTTCACGTGCGGTGTCTCTTGGCCGTGGGAGCCGTTTGTTTGCGGCATCGTAATTTATGCGCCGGGCGGGACGTGTTTCGTCGGACGGTGTGTGTCAGTTGTGCTGCGCCGCTACGTGAACGGGCGCACTTTGATGGCGGACGGTGTTGCTGGCTTGCCGGCGGTGTTTGGCCTGCTTTTCGCATCGTAATTGGGCGGGCGTGTGGACTGCTGCATGCCGGCGGTAACTGGTGCTTTTTGCATCCGCCAGCATGGCGGTTGTGCTTCCGCCCGCCATCGTAATGGGCCCCTAAAATAGTATTACATTAATAATGATATGTGTATAAATTTTAATGAATTAATTGTATTATAATGTATACATATTAAATTAATATATTTATAACTATAATATATGGGAATATTATTATAAAGAGTGTTTTAACTTTTTTATTTTTTTATTTTGTTTGTATTTTGAACAAAAATTAATAAATGTTTAGTAGGTAGCATTATTATTTAAGATATATTTATTGTAATAAAATTTGTAGATGAAATGTAAATTTTATAAATAGTTTTAAATTTTTGAATTTTAACTAGAGTGTGAATTTAATAATATATTTGTTTACTCTCAAAATTTTAATATAAGTTAAGTTAAAGTGGAGTGGGAATAGTAAATTATATTTATTTACTAATCAACACCTTTACTCATTTAATATTAACTGGAGTGGGAATAATTATTTATATTTATTTACTGACCAATATTTTGTTTTATTAAATACTAACTGGAGTGGGAATAGTAAAATATATTTATTTACTATTTAGCACCTTCCTGATTTAATTCTAACTGGAGTGGTATTAGTAAATTATATTGATTTAATATCCAGCACCTTCCCTTATTTAATAATAATTGGAGTGGTAATAGTAATTTATATTTATTTAATATCCAACACCTTCCCTGATTTAATACTAACTGGAGTGGGAATAGTAATTAATTATTATTTACTATCCAGCACCTTCCCTGATTTAATAGTAACTGGAGTGGGAATAGTAAATTATATTTATTTACTATCCAGCACCTTCCCTCATTTAATACTAACTGTGTTGGGAATAGTAAATTATATTTATTTAATATCCAGCACCTTCCCTGATTTAATACTAACTGGAGTGGGAATAGTAAATTATATTTATTTACTATCCAGCACCTTCCCTTATTTAATACTAACTGGAGTGGGAATAGTACATTATATTGATTTACTATCCAGCACCTTCCCTTATTTAATAATAACTTTAGTGGGAATAGTAAATTATATTTATTTACTATGCAGCACCTTCCCTAATTTAATACTAACTGGAGTGGGAATAGTAAATTATTATTATTTACTATCCAGCACCTACCCTGATTTAATACTAACTGGAGTGGGAATAGTAAATTATATTGATTTAATATCCAGCACCTTCCCTGATTTAATACTAACTGGAGTGGGAATAGTAAATTATATTTATTTAATATCCAGCACCTTCCCTTATTTAATACTAACTGGAGTGGGAATAGTAAATTATATTTATTTACTATCCAGCACATTACCTGATTTAATACTCACTTGAGTGGGAATAGTAAATTATATTGATTTACTATCCAGCACATTACCTGATTTAATACTCACTTGAGTGGGAATAGTAAATTATATTGATTTACTATCCAGCACCTTCCCTTATTTAATACTAACTGGAGTGGAAATAGTAAATTATATTTATTTACTATCCAGCACATTCCCTGATTTAATACTAACTTGAGTGTGAATAGTAAATTATATTGATTTACTATCCAGCACCTTCCCTTATTTAATATAGGGCTACAAGTTTTTTAATTTGATATGCTAAGGTACTGTCTGTTGCATATTGAACACTAAGGGGCCGATTCCGATGTCGGACGGACTCAGGTCCGTCCGACATCGTCCAGGAGCCATAACCGACCAACCTGCTGTCGTCGGTTACGGCCCTGCAAGTACGATGCGACCGAACCCTGTTCAGTCGCACTCGTATACTTCACAATGGGAGCATGCATTCCGAGCGGAATGCATGCTTGCATTGTGAAAAGCAGGGGTGCAGTTCATCCCTGCACCCCGTGGCCGGCACCCCAAGGTGCCAGCCACCGGGTGCAGGGATCAACAGAGGGGCACCATAGGTGCCCACAGGCCGCCATTCGGCGGCCTCGCACCCATGGGGGCCCTACTGGGGGCCCCCAAAGACAGTTACAGACTGCCTTTTCGTGCCGGAAAGACCGGCACGAAAAGGCAGTGAAATACTGCCATCGTACTCCCTCGGTCGTGAAGAGGCGGCCGGGGGAGTACTGAAGGATTTCCGGACGGCGGACGGGCTCTCCGAGCCCGTCGTAAGCCATCCGGAAATCCGAGTCGGATTCCTTTCCGACCGAGCCCATCGGAATGGCTCGGTTGGAAAGGAATCCGGCCAGCACGTTCCGATTCGGTCAGAAGGGCTCCGACCATCATTCGGTGCCTTTCCAGCCCAAATCGGAATCGGCCCCCTAAGGGGTCGATTCCGATCCGGGTCGGAAACCGTACCGACCGACACGGACATTGAATGGAGACCGACCGACACGTACCGGCGCCGTACGACCCGCGCAGTACGATGCAATGCGTGTGAATTACAACCCACTCGTACGGAACACAAGCAACACGACCGAACCGTACGGGAAACAGTGATTCGCCAATAAACGGACCTGGAACCGCACCCACCGACACGCATCAGGAATGGACGCGACCGACACGGACCCACGCTGTACGAACCGCGTAATACGATGCAATGCGTGTAAAACGAGACCGACTCGCACGGAGCACAATCCGGAAGACCGAGACGTACAGAAAACAGTGACTACCAAACAGTAGACTCCTTTGCGTCCAACTCGGTCGCCAACGAAGAAACACAGAAGAATGTCAGTGTGACAGACTCGGATTACCCCGCAAGAGCCACTGGCAGCGTCCGTCCCGGTCAAATGAACGTCTCCATCATGCCCACCAAAACCTAAGGAAAAAAGGACCAAACAAGCAATGACAAAGCCAATAACTAAAAAATAAAAAAACATGGAACTAAGGGGTCGATTACGATGGCGGGCGGACAAAGTCCGCCCGCCATCGCAGTGGCAAAAGGGACCACCCGCCATAGGTGTGGCGGTCCCGCAATACACATTAGGATGCGCCCGCCACACTGGCGGGCGCAGCCCGTATTTTTACATTGCGGCGGGCGGTGCTGCAAGCAGCACCCGCCGCAATGTAAAAATAAATGTAGCACATTTGCATGTACAACGTGACAGGCACCGTGCGGTGCCTGCAATGCAGGTACCCCCCACGTGCAGCCCCCCGCCCCTCCCACCCCCTGGGGCCCGCAACGGGCCCCCGAAGGCATTCTCCGCCTGTCTTTTTGAGGCGGGATCTCCGCCGCAAAAGAGAGGCATTGTAATGCCCACGGCAGTGCCTGCACGGCACCACCCACAATGCCCCATTGTACCGTGTCCCGCAAGGCGGTCGGAAAAGGACCGCCTTGCGGGACCACGGAGGACGGTCTTTCTGTCCGCCGCGGTACCATTCCCATTCCCACCGCCATCCTAATTTGGCGGTGGGAATATTCTGGTAGATGGCGGGTGGATCGCCACCGCCGGGCCGGCGGTCCTCACCGCCGGCCCGGTGGTGGCGATCCGCCCGCCATCGTAATGACCCCCTAAGACACACCCACAACTCCACCTACATAAAGGCCCAAATCCACTCCCATGATCCTTTGCTATTATCAAACACATGACAGCTGAGCAGACAACTACACAGCAGCCTGAGCAACACCCACACCTCACCCACCACAGAACACCCACACCATTACCACTTCCTAAACACACTCACAACAAGCAAGAGAAACTGACACCCACTCACCCTCACTTACACCCTCAAACACACATCAACCACCACAACCACCCAGCACCATGCCCCCAAAGAAGAATCCAAAGTTCACAGATAGTGAGTTGGTAGTCCTGGTTGATGAAATACTCCGAGTAGAGCCACATTTATTTGGAACCTTGGTCCAACAGACCCCCATGTCACAGAAAACAAAGATGTGGGAGAGGATCGTCGACAAGGTGAACGCACAAGCACCTTGCCTGCGCACAAAGGATAACATCCAGAACAGGTATTATGATGTGCGCAGGAGGGTCAAGAAGCTCATAGGCAGAGACCATGCCTTGAGCCAGCACACTGGCAGTGGCCCACCTGCAAAACCAACATACTTCACGTCCTGGGAGGAGAAAGTGCGGGCCATACTCCAACCGGAGGGCATCCATGGATTAACAGGAATACCAGAGCCTGGTGAGTACACAACCAATGTAGTCAATATTGTGTGGCAACACACACACATCACTGCCAAAAGACATTGGAACCAAGTAGCGTCAGCAAATCCAAAGTAAGCCAGAAAAATGTAAATCTGTGATGTGTATGCCAGTGACACAAACGCAACAGCTGCTATCTCAGAGTAATATCGAACTAGGTCATAACATGTAAAAACCTAACAACAAATACAGCAAGGCATTGGCCCTAAACACAAACAAACACTGTCAGCCAACTTGTCAGCACTGTTACACCACCTCACAGGGAAGCAGAGTCACAGGAAGGAAGGTCAGGGATGCTGGGAGGGTGGGTATAGCCAAAAGCATGATGGGAGTTGTAGACACAGACACCAGACCCCCTCACACATGGTCCATCAAGTCCACCCTGAACAATGTTCACCTCACAGGGAGTGGGAAAGTACTGCCCAGATGGCTGACGCTGGGCTCTGCTGTGGGGAGCACAAGGCCCTGTTGGGAGTACTGCTCATACAAACACCAGGACACCACTGTCAGCCATCTTGCCTGCACTGTAACACCACCTCACAGGGAAGCTGAGTCACAGGAAGGAAGGTCAGGGATGCTGGGAGGGTGGGTGTAGCCAAAAGCATGATGGGAGTTGTAGTCACAGACACCAGACCCCCTCACACATGGTCCATCAAGTCCACCCTGAACAATGTTCACCTCACAGGGAGTGGGAAAGTACTGCCCAGATGGCTGACGCTGGGCTCTGCTGTGGGGAGCACAAGGCCCTGTGGGAGTACTGCTCATACAAACACCAGGACACCACTGTCAGCCATCTTGCCAGCACTGTAACACCACCTCACAGGGAAGCTGAGTCACAGGAAGGAAGGTCAGGGATGCTGGGAGGGTGGGTGTAGCCAAAAGCATGATGGGAGTTGTAGTCACAGACACCAGACCCCCTCACACATGGTCCATCAAGTCCACCCTGAACTATGTTCACCTCACAGGGAGTGGGAAAGTACTGCCCAGATGGCTGACGATGGGCTCTGCTGTGGGGAGCCCAAGGCCCTGTTGGGAGTACTGCTCATACAAACACCAGGACACCACTGTCAGCCATCTTGCCAGCACTGTAACACCACCTCACAGGGAAGCTGAGTCACAGGAAGGAAGGTCAGGGATGCTGGGAGGGTGGGTGTAGCCAAAAGCATGATGGGAGTTGTAGTCACAGACACCAGACCCCCTCACACATGGTCCATCAAGTCCACCCTGAACTATGTTCACCTCACAGGGAGTGGGAAAGTACTGCCCAGATGGCTGACGCTGGGCTCTGCTGTGGGGAGCACAAGGCCCTGCTGGGACTTGTGCTCCAACAAACAACAGGACATCACTGCCTGACATCCAGAACATTAACTTGGACTCCCTGCAATGGAAGGATCCTACAGGGGGGATTAGCTGGCCCCTGTGGGACAAGGTGGGCCTGCAAGTACACCAAATACCAGCAATTCCGCAAATACACACACCTCCACAGCAGGAACAAATACACCCCTTGGGACCACTCACACAAAAAGTAAATGCCCATGCGAGATGCCTGACACATTGTCCAGACATATGATTTGGCTGCAAGTCACACCAATGCACTTGCCCCCTCAAACCCCTTCACACTGACAGCCATCGCAACTGTATGTATCCTCTCACTGTCTGGTCCTGCAGTGTGGCAGGGGTGCCCCCTGGCCTGGTTGGGAAGGTGTGTGCCCTCTATGACAATTGGGGAGGAGTAGGCATAGCACATACCAAAAGCCACACCCCAAACCACATATACACCATTCACAGGTGACACATGATAGTGAATGGAATGGCCACAGCAACATAGCTGACACCGTAGCATGGTGTCATTTACACAAGGCACTGTGGTGATATGCATTCCACTCCTACATCGTGCAGCGTTGATTTCATCCCTCACACAACAATCCCCTCACTGCCATTGACACTTGCAACACAAGGAGCAACCTGGCCTGGGCAGGAGTAGGCATACAACTCACAGCAGCATAAGTCAAACAGACAAACCTCTGGCCCCCTCTCATGAGCATGGGATAGTCTGCGATCTGCCATTGTGAATACCCCTTACCATGGAGGACATTAACCACATAAATGACATCATCACGCACCGAACTCTGCCCCAACATCATCAGCCACGGATAACACCATCCAATGTGTGAAATGAGATGTGAACTAGGGACACACAACACAAAATAGTATCTTCACTGTGAATGCAGCCATACCGTACTGTGACCATGTTGTTCAGACACAACAATGTTACTCACAAATGCAAGCACAAATGCCAGCACACAACATCCAAACGTGCTACACATTGCAAGTGGAAGTGCATGTATGTCATTGTTAAAGTACGAATGTTGAGAGGAGGGACACACCTGTGTCAGGCCATGAGGGCACATGAGTAGCAATGCCTATGTACAGTCAAACAATCATGAAATGAGATGTTCATGCACACAGCCCTACGTGCCCCTCAAAATGCTCAAGCATCAAATGACATTGTGCTAAACCAAAATAGACACCCGTCACTGACAATGTAGGACAATGCAATGTAAATACACTCATCATGATGTGCAGTGCCAACTGATGTGTGCGAACCGTTGATGTGTGCAGAAACATTACATACATTGTGTGTCTCTTACACCCACAGGGGATGCTGGGGACCCAGCAAGAACAGAAGACGAATCCCAGCACCAGACTCTGGATGACCCTGACCTCCCCGGTGTGGATGCCTCTATGTCCTCTTCGGACGAGGATGAACAACATGGCACCTCCGGTGTGGCCCCGCTCCCAGCCCCAGCAGCTGCAACATCAGCACACCTGGCCACCACTCCTGGACCACCTGCAAACACCTCAATCACCCCTGCCAACACAGCCAGACCAAGGCAACAGGACAACGACGGCACAGGTACACAGGGCACCCAGGAGCTGACGGACAACAACACCAGTGCCAACACAGACAGGGGCCCAGTGTCGCCTGTGCCTGCCAGGGCAGGTCCTGCCCGTGTGGGCAGGGGTGGTGTGAGGGTGGTCAGGGTGAGGCCACGGCCTGCAGATGGGGCTGGACTGCAGGAAGATCCGCAGTTGGGACGCATCATCGATGCGTACCAGGAAAGCACCGGAGGATTTGGCCAGGTTGTGGGGATCCTCAGGGACATGCAACAGCAGCAAGCTGCACATCATGCCAGAATGGACTCCCACATGACCCGGATGGAGTCCAAAATGGACACAATTGATGAACTCACGGCCGTGCATAGGGACATACTGACATGCCTCCGCCAGATAGCCAACTGCATTACCACACCTCCCTGTGTGCCCACTACATCAGTTGCAACTACATCAGCAACTGCCACAGGGAGGGAGGTGGACTCTGGCGGAGAGTCCTCTGCACCGCAGCAGTCTGAACTTGAGGGTCCCCCTGAGAAGAAGAAGAGGGGTCGACGGAAGAAGGACAAGTAAGAGGCAGATAGACATGCATACCCACCAGGACGTGACTACCTGTTCTAGACATCATCCAATGTGTGCAAAGCGTTCACCTTGTTGACTGTCGCTAAACTCCCACACATGTGATGGAGGGTCTAAGTTGGACCAATGTTCCAAAGGACTGTGGACTTTACTCTATAAATTTCAACAATCAACACTACCAACTGCACTGTGAGCTTTGGATTCCTATTACACTGTACAGCACTTTCACCTACGTATAACTTACAAACACATGCATGTCAATAAATTCACTATAACACAATGCATGCCTCTGTTGTGACTGAAACTTGGTTTGTGTTATTGAGAGGATGACCTGTGAAAAGATGACTGTGCATGTGAACTACTACAGCGATGTAAACACAGTCATGTGAGTCATGGTGATGTGACACATATGAGGTAGACACCCCACTACGTCAACACAACACATACTTACCATGCCCATCTAACTCATCGTCCTAACTTATGTGAACAGACAATGCAGTGAGATGCATATACACAACACCCTTCTTGAGTCTGTGGCAAGATGCCTACAGGTACAGCATGCAAATGAATGTTGGATGTGTGGAGACCGACAACGCACATCCAAAAGTGAAGCACAGGTTTATTACACATCTGAAACATGTTGATACCACCACAGATGCAAGCTAATCATACGTGACAGTGGCCACACAGTCACCAAGTGTGGAATAATTAAAGTCCAGGGGTGTGTGAACATCACTTGTTGTTAGATGACTACTTCCACCCTGGAACTGGATTCTGGGAGTCGGGGGTCAGAGTCGACCAAACAGCCAAAATACCCTGTGAAGGACAGAAGAACACGATAGAACAGCAATACACATGCCCGAAACATGTCGCAAGATACCCACACAAAACCACGTAATCATGTCAACACTGTTGAGGAGTACAGACTACCTGAAAGGACACATCACTGCACGCATCCAGTTAAGTAGCACACAGCCACACTCACACAGCAACTGAACACCACCAACACATATCAGGCAAACACAATACATTGACAAAACATCCCTGTATACTCACATTCAGGCTAAAAAGTGTAAAAAGTGTGTGCGGACATCACCCTCATCATCATCATCACTGGCATTGTGGCCCAGGCCAGGATCCTCCACAGGTGGCGGATGTTGGTCATCGTCATCCGGGATGAGAGGCAACTCCTTCCTCACTGCCAGGTTGTGTAGCATGCAGCAGACTATGATGATTTTGCACACCTTAGCAGGTGCATATGGGAGGGCCCCTCCTGTCTTGTCCAGGCAGCGGAAGCGGCTCTTCAGGAGACCAAAGGTCCGCTCGATCACTCTCCTGGTCCGACCATGTGCCTCATTGTAGCGCATCTCTGATGGTGTCACAGGGTTCCTGAGGGGTGTCAGCAACCACAGCATGTTGGGGTATCCGAAGTCACCTACATACAGACAATTGCACATTAGCTGAGTTAGAAAAGAGCGTGGAAAACAACATTGCCAAACACACACAATGTCAAACAGTCAGTAGACACCGACAAGCCAGGCACACTGGTTCTGCATCTGTGCCATCATCCTCGGGATGCGACTAATCCTCATGATGTACGCATCGTGCGCAGAACCGGGAAATCGTGCACACACGTGTGAAATAGACATGTCCGCCAGACATACCACCAGAGCATTAATTGAATGGAAATGTTTCCGGTTCCGGTATGGCAGCTCATGTGCATGTGGTGGTACCAAAGCCACATGTGTCCCATCAATGGAGCCGATGACATGTGGCATCCTCCCCAGTGCATAGAAGTCACTCTTGATGTCAGTGAGTTGTTGTGGGTTAGGGAAATGGATGTAGAGGTCCAGGAAAGTTAACATTGCCTCCAACACATCGCGCAGCACACGGCTGAACATAGTCTGTGACACCCCACAAGCAGACGCCACAGTGTATTGAAAGGTACCGGTGGCAAAGAAGTGTAGGGCACCTGGGGGGTCAGCGCTGTAGGGTATGGCCGGCCAGGTTGCAAATGTGGGGCCAACTGCTCCGCCAAATCCTCAATCAGTGGCCTGGTGAAGTGGTACCGTCAGATGCAGTCACGTTCAACCATGGTAACAAGGTCAGGGAACAGTCTATGGACAGCTGGTCTCCTGCAGTACATAGGTGAGCAAAGGAAGATAGTAAGTTCCCCTACCTATGTGGCACTGACCATGCTAAATTTCACATGAGACATCATAAAAAGACACAAGTGCTTTATGTGTGTGCTGTTGTGTATGGACACATATGTCACCTACATGCCCATCATCTCACATTTCATCTCAACATGTGTACACAACAAGTCCCATGTTGTGCTGTGTCAACTCAATGGGCTGTGTCACAGTACATCTGTACTGATGTCACATACCAAACACACACCACAGTGACAAGTGAGGACAGATGTCTTCCCTGCATCACAGCTCCTTGACAGGCAGATACTAAGGGACCTTGTATTGCCACACGGACACTGGCATGATGTGTCGTATCATGTACACGCCACTACACGCCCATGACTCCCACAGGAAGTGGCCCCTGATGTCTCTGCAGGACTTACATGGACATCTGTGACACACAGACACAACATCAATGTGCATGCACAAACCACATGGATGTGGAGACTGTTTACCATTGGGCACATGGAATCTGAGACATCAGAAACACAATATGCGCACAGACTGTGGATGTACATCACAATTGTGGCACTGGCACACCCTGTGAGACACATACCATCCCACCTAAGAGTCAGGGTGCATGTAACATGTCATACACAAAGTCCCCCTGGAACTGTGTACATGCCACAAGCTCTGAACTGTACAGTTGTCTATTACAGTGGTAATGTGCATGAACACACAAAGGAAGCTGTCCCAATGAACCCTTGCACAGTCTGGGAGTGGCTGCCACAAAGTGCTACACAAAAAATCATATGTAGACCCCCATACACACACAGGTAATGCAGCCTTACATGCCTTTGGATACACTGTGTCACAGGCTTTGGTGTTTCAGGTGTGCACCTGAGTCCCTGGCAAGTAACAGTGGGTGGCATTTGTTATCCAGTGACACCAACAGTGGCAGACGCGGGTGACTTCAGGAAAGATGCGTCGTACAGTACGAGACCGATCCGTACCCATGCCTGGCCCATAGATTGTAATGGGGAGAGACGCGGGTGAGTATTCAAAATACACGTCATACACCCGGGGACCGAGCCATGCATACGCTTTGGCTCTGGACTATCATGGAGACGGGTGCGTGTTGGTTTTCAGAATACGCGTTGTACACCCGGGGACCGAGCCGCGCATACACTTTGGCTCTGGACTATCATGGAGACGGGTGCGTGTTGGTTTTCGGAATACGCGTTGTACACCCGGGGACCGAGCCGTGCATACGCTTTGGCTCTGGACTATCATGGAGACGGGTGCGTGTTGGTTTTCGGAATACGTGTTGTACACCCGGGGACCGAGCCGTGCATACGCTTTGGCTCTGGACTATCATGGAGACGGGTGCGTGTTGTTTTTCAAAATACGCGTTGTACAGTCAGGTACCGAGCCCTGTGCACGTATTGGCTATGGCCTGTCATGGATACGGACGCGGATTCGAAACTTGTACGAATCGTGAGCCGAAAATTCAGTTGGCTCACCACAACAATGTTGCAATTTCAATGGTGTTCTGAAGTTGAAGTTTCAAACGATGCGGAAGGCGTGTACGACTTGTGCAGTTCCATGGATTAGCCAGATTCATTAGATGCAAACGTGTCTGACCTATTGCATTGTACGCATGGGACAGATTCTGACTCTGCAGCACAGATATAAGGCTGTGTGTGGCCCTGAGAGCTCACTTGCCTGCACTACATGCTCCAGATTGACATCTCTGCTACCCCTGCTGCTGTCTCTGCATCCTCTGGCTTCAAGAATGGCACGTACTGTGGAGAGGGCCCCAGCCTTCACAGAGGAGGAGAACCAGGCCCTGCTGGACAGCCTCCTTCCACAGTACAGCAAGCTGTATGGGAAACCAGGGGAGCAGGTGAGTGTGCAAACCACATCCTTTCTCATTGTGCATGTTGTCTGACTAGCAGTATTAGCATTGTGTACACCAGTGGCTAGCATGCTCACTGAGTAGCTGTCACCCCCAAAGTGTGTAGTTACATGTACTGAACAGGTACTGTGCTGACAGAGTGTAAATTGAGTAGTTTGTCATTCCCAGGCAATGTTTGCATGTTGTAACTGCTGGACAACTGTCCATTACCATGGTTGCACTACCTGTGTACATCTTGTGCCCCTGTGATTGAGACATGTGTTTGTAACTGTGTGATGCACAAATATGTTGCATGTGTAGTGATGCTCTTCTGACTTTGTCATCCTCACAGGTTGATGCCCATGAGAAGCAGGAGATCTGGCTGACCATCGCCGGGGCAGTACGATCTGTGGGGATCTACAGGCGCCGCATCCGCAACTGCCAGAAGAGGTGGCAGGACCTTCGTGGCTGGACACGGCGGATCGCAAGGGTCCGGCTGAAGCTGTCGCCTCCTCGCAGGCGGGGCGGACGATGCCACCTGACACCCCACATGCTCCGGATACTGGCGGTGGTCTTCCCTGACCTGGATGGGCAGTTGAAGGCCGGACAGCAGCAAGGAGGGGGTAAGTGCTAGCCTTTTCTGTGACCTTTGTCTCACATGCTGTTTGCACTCCTTTAGGCTGGTTACACTCCCACAGTGCGTCTGTCTGCTACAACAACCGTCATGTTCCTCAATTGTGTTATGCCCCATCCTCATCTGATACACAGGTGTGGCCCTTTCAGTCTGTGAAGTCTGTCACTTGGGTTCTGTGTCCTTGCTGTTGACTTAGGTTAAAGTTGGGGACAGCATCTGCTACAGGGACTTTGTTGTGGGCTTCATGACTGGGTCAATTGGTTGCACATTTGCCGAAATCTGACATGTACTGTGTGTGGTCCATTTATATGTGTCCAACTGCTGATCTGACTCACCACATGTGTCTGGGGTATTTACAACACACCCATGCAGCAGGTGAGACCAATGTTGGGGCCACAGAAGAATGTACATCATGTGTGTCACACATGCATAGCCACCTGCCTAGTGTTCAGGGTAATCCCATGTTGCACAAGGACCAGGACAGGTATACCCTCTCTGGCTATAATTAGCATTCTGCTCTCCTACTCCTGTGTCTCATCCAACATGTTGGACATTGTGTAATGTGCACTCAGGTGACTGCCTCTGTGTCATTGTGTACTGGCCTAGCTTTTCGGACTACTGGAGTGTGACACAGTTTGGGGTGTGCAGCCATCTGAGATGTGGCTGTTGAGTCTGCACATGGGGTAAAACATGGGTGTATCATGACTTGAGTGTGCCCAATGGTCATTTCAACATTCAAGTGCAAGCAGCTCATTATCGTTCTCATCAGCCTGTGATGTGTACATGTGTACAGAGTTGTGTTTGCACTTACTCAGATGTCACATGTGAATGACGTGGGTGCATCAGAGTCCTAATGATGTGGGTAGCAGGGGGTACATGTGCACTTGACAGCTACCGAGGTTGCAATCCCAAAACATCCATGATGGTGGCACAGTGCAGACTGCTGTTTTTGGTATGCACTGCCCCTGTGACAGGAGCCAGTGATGACTGATTTGCCAGACATGGCTGTGCCATGGCATACGACTTGCAAAGGTGTATCCTGCAGTATTGTGAGATGTCATGCATGCACCCCATTTTTACATTGGCTATCAAGACATGACGCCATCATGGTGTCTGGTGATGAGTGACGAACCATTATCTCGGCAATGACTCTGCCCATCCCTTTCCCTGACACATGTACTGAGTAACTGGCAGGAGAAGGGATATGTGTGTAGTGACACATTTCAATCTTAACTCTTGGAAGTTGGACAACGGTCTATGTGGTGCATGTGTGCACACATGATTGTTTACATCCTACATGCACCACATAGATGGCTCCATGGATGTGAGGGATATGAGGGGCATGGTTGAGTGGCAGGCCGACAAGTGGCTAGTTCAAATATGTGTCTGCACTTTTTGCAATGTTTAGCAACTGATGCCAAGGCTTGATCTGTAATGTGCTGTACTTACTGTGGTGTGTCAGGTCAATACAGGTGACTGCTGTTGATCTGTTTTTCATGATTGTTTGCAGATACATCTACGGCCACAGGAGGAGACAGCTCCATGGACCAGGAGGAGCCGCAGAGCCAGACTGGGTCAGCTGCCGGGGAGTCGGAGGAACCCAGTGGCACGGAGAGTGAGGGGAGCCACACCGAGGAGACCTCAGCGCCATCCAACTCAGCTGAGGAACACAGCAGCTCGGATTATGACTCCCTTGTGGAGACGGGTGTCAGCAGCCACCAGACACCAGCTAGCAAGTCTGTCCCCACCTCCACCACCACCATCACCACCCTCCCATCTGCTCCCATCCCTGAGTTCTGTGGAGGGTCCCGTGTTGGGGCCCATGTCTCCTTTGTGCCAGGCACCGCACCCCCTGCCCCTGTCTCCCCTGCTGCCCTGAGTGTGGAGTCTGTGGACTTGCTTAAGCGGCTCCATGTAGGGCAGACATCGGTGCTGAGTGTCCTCAATGCTCACACCAGTCTGTTGACACAACTGGTGTCCTTCATGGAGGGCATCTCATCTAACATGTCTGCCCTACAGAGGACCATTCAGTCCATGGCCTCCTCACTAACAGCAACAGTGTCCCTCCTCCAACAGTCCCTCACCCCTCCTACCTCTGCCCCATCCACAATCCCCACTACCCTACCTGTCCAACACACACACACCGGCACAGGCAAGCACCACCACAGACACAAGCAGCACACGGCCACGCAAGCCCAAATCCCAACGCACACGCACGCACACTCAGGGGACTGATACCACACACCCAGGGGATGGGGCCCAGACACACACACAGGCATCCATCAGCACTCCGCAGTCCTCAGATGCCTCTCCCTCCAAAACCCCTTCCCTTGCCTCACCTGCAACCCCCCCTTCCCAGAAGCTCTTCCTCTGTGACCTTGGCCTCTGCCCCACATATCCATCTGATCCTACTCACAAGGGGAAGAGGAAGTCACCACGCACAGAGGGGAGTTCCCCTGCCACACGGACACCCTCCCCAGGCGCAGTAACACTGAGGCGCCCATATGCAAATCCCCCCGGACCAGGAAGAGCAAGACCCCACCAAAATCACACAGTTCCACCACACAGTCTCCATCCTCCAGACCCCAGGCCACCACTCCACAGGTTCCCCCGCCACACCCTGCCCCAAGTTCCCACACACACCGATACCACATCCCCAAAATGATCAGGCCCTCCCCCCTGGCACATGCACTTCCACCCCCAGCCCACATGCTCAGCCTGTTCCTGCCACTGGTGTGGAGACCGTGTCCCCCCCTCTGTCCTGGCCACCTCATCTGCACCCCATTCCACTCCTTTGGAGATTGGCACTGCAGTGGAGTCCACATCCACCCCGTCTGACTTGGGCACTGCAGTGGAGAACCCATCCACTACATCTGACCTGCCCACTGCATTGGTGCCGTCACCCACCACATCTGGCTTGAGCCCTGCAGTGGTGACGGCGCCCACTGTATCAGACACCTCCACTGCAGTTGCCAGTGACACTCCTGCACCCACCACCCCTCCCCTGCCTCATTCTGCTCTCCCCTGATCTGTCCCTGTGGTGCCTGGCCGGCCCATATGTATGCCCCTCCAAGGGGGGATGTCCCCTGTCGGTGGCAGTGCAGGCAAGCAATGTGTGACATTTGTCACATTTCACCCTGTTTGGACTATGTGAATGGACTGGCCATTGGCCTTTGTTTACTTTGGACTTCCCAGTTTAAAAGTTCCAAATGCTGAATAAAGCCTCTATTGTTATCTAGTGGTTTTGCTTTTGATGTACATGATGTTGTTGAGTATTATCATGCATTTGCTGTTGTAATACTGTTGTTGAGATCAGGAAAGTGAAGTGTTGGTGTGATGGACTCCATGTGGCCCATGGGATATGTGTCCAATTGGGGTCTGTATCCATGTCATACTTAGCAGCAATCTGAGTGTGTCATGATTACCAAATTTGGCACAGGGATTTTCTTCTTTCATTTGCCAGATGACATTTGTGGCTTGCAGTCATGCACATCTGTTGGGCTTGAGATTTGTCTATCTCTCTGACTGTGGGCCCATCTCCACTGGACATGCAGGTTTGCGCATCAATGATGTGGAAGTCTACTGTGTCATCAGTGCAACTTGCTAAACATGTGTATTGAGTATGTGCAGATGACTTGAGGGACACCCCCATACACAGGCTGATGTGACCAGAGCCTTCATTGTGTTGTAAATGTTGGCTCAGTGACCACGTTTTATGGTGACATGACAGAGCCCTTCATAGACAACGTTTGGCACAGATGACCTTCCACAGGAGTGGGGTCACCTCATAGCAGTGTGTTATTCCGTGACATTGCCTGAGCCCATGGTGTGTGTTCTGTGAGCATGCCTGTGTGTGTTTCCTTCCATTCCTTTTTACTACACAGGCTTTATTCCCTACAGATGTTCCAGTTTGTGATGCTTGCTGAGTTGTCCAGTGTTCATCTCACAGCTTGGGACAGGGTTTTCTTGGCTGTTGGTACATGGCTAACTAGTGGTCATTAGGGTGTCATCCCTAGGTGTGTTTGTTGTGAGGTCCTGGGATGTGGGCAAATGCACGTGGGACACATTCAGGATTCCCCAAGGCCATTTTGTATTTACGCCATCATATTGTTATGTCTATGTGGTATCTTTCAATGATTGTGACACGTGTATGTGTGTGTGTGACTGCTCCCACTCCTCAGGTACAGTGGTGCACTGTTGGAAGGTATCAGCATGTGTTCAATATGGGTCTCCTTGGGTTCTTAATTGGTGTGTGACTGTGGCAGGGATCCCAATGAATCTAGTACATTTCAGCTCATGGCAATGTCCCGCATACTGTGCAGTGTGTCAGACATTCACGAGGGTTGTTGACTGGGCATGTGTGATGAATGATGGGTACCTTAGATCCCCACCCCCACCCCTGGGATTGTCATGGGTGAATGTGCAGTGTCACCAGTCCATGTGGGCTTCACTGATGCACATTGGTGCAGATCCAGGTGTGTGGTGTTTGGAGTGGCCAAATGTGAGTTGTGTTATAGCTAGGCCCCTACCTCCATTTGGACCTTGCATTACAGACCTGTGGTTTCTGTTTGTGTGATGGCAGTTTGTTGGTCAGGAATCATGACCCAGTGTGCACAGGTGACTGTGCTTCACAGTATGTGCAACATCTACATTTGTCATCACAGGGGAATTACTATGCATGCTAGTGTCACCACATTGTGGGGTCCCTGAGGGTAGTGCTGTGGTGGTTGTGTCTCTTGCTGTGTTGGATGATGTTCCGCCCAGCTTGTGTCACATTGATCTTTTGGGATCCCACTCATCTTACAATGTGTGATTGACCACAAAGGTGTGCCGAATCAATGAGTTTCCTTAGTTTGTCACTGTGTACACATCTGTGTGATTGCAGTTCTGCCCCCCTCATGTGTTGTGTAGTAGCCTGTGGACACTGACACACACACACACGTTGTGTATGATATGCAGTGTGAGTCTGGCTGGCTGTGTCTGTGCATCTGCAGCACTGCATTGGTATGTGTTTTGTGGGCCATTGGGTGGATATTGGTTGGAGATTCTTCCCTACTGTCCCTGGGACTCTTGCCTCATCAGTGTGCACATTCATCATGTTTGGTATGTCCCATAGCTGCCATGGTCTGGGACTTTGTGACCTAAAAGCTGCAGCATCCACGCAATGCTCAGTTTGTGTATGTGTTTGTTCAGGTATGTATGTTTCCATTATGATGGCCACTTCTGTCATTGTCCAATTGGACACTGGAGGCATTCTCAGCCCCCATGGGCGATGCTTGTCTGCACATGGCAGAGGGTGTTTTAGTTGCACAGCAATCTTTGGCTCACCACATCTGTGTCTGTATGGACACAGATGTGGGGACACAACAACTACTTTGCCTCACACGTGCTTGTGGTTTTGGGACCAGGAATCATACATGCTGTTTGGCATTTGCAACTTTTTTCATGACAACACTCACCTTTAGCTCACTGTGGTGTGTGTGGGTTTAGACCCCATTATCACAATGTGCAAAATGTGCTGTACTTTTAAGCCCCACATTCACATTTTTCTCATTGTGGTGAGTGGGGGTTTAGACCCCATTTCCACAATGATCATGGACTGGTGTAGTTTTGAACCCCACACTAGCATTTTGGTCACTGTACTGATGGGGGGTTTAGAACCCATTGCCACAGTGAGCATAGACTGCAGTGGTTTCCCACCCACACTGGCCTTTTGGTCACTGTGGTGAGTGGGGGTCCAGACCCCATTACCACAGTGATCATGTAATGCTTGAATAGCGAAACACACACTCAGGTTTTGGTCACACATGTGATGGGAGGTACATTGACTGTTCACTGTCAGATTCACTGTTGTAGGCATTTGACACGGACAAACCACTATTGCCATGATGGTAGGGGTGGTGTGTTTTGCATACACACTCACCCTATGTGTGTGGATGCTGGTAGTGTTATGCATCCCCCAACCTGTGTGTGGCTACTGCTAGTCCAGATTGGCATCCAGCCCCTATGGGCTGGGTACTGGTGGTAGTGGTAGGCATCCAGCCCCCTATGAGTGGGGATGGTAGCAGTGTTAGGCATCCAGCCCCCTATGAGTGGGGATGGTAGCAGTGATAGTCATCCAGCATCCTGGGAGTAAGGGGTACTGGTAGAGGTAGGCATCCAGCCCCCTATGAGTATGGGGTACTGGTAGTCATAGTCATCCAGCCCCCTATGAGTAGGGGGTACTGGTAGTGCTAGGCATCCAGCCCCCTATGAGTGTGGGTACCGGTAGTGATGTGCATCCAGCCCCCTATGAGTGGGGATGGTACCAGTGATAGTCATCCAGCATCCTGGGAGTAGGGGGTACTGGTAGTGGTAGTCATCCAGCCCCCTATGAGTAGGGGGTACTGGTAGTGGTAGTCATCCAGCCCCCTATGAGTAGGGGGTACTGGTGGTGCTAGGCATCCAGCCCCCTATGAGTGGGGATGGTAGCAGTGATAGTCATCCAGCATCCTGGGAGTAGGGGGTACTGGTGGTGCTAGGCATCCAGCCCCCTATGAGTAGGGGGTACTGGTAGTGGTAGGCATCCAGCCCCCTATGAGTGGGGTTACTGGTAGTGATGTGCATCCAGCCCCCTATGAGTGGGGGTACTGGTAGTGATGTGCATCCAGCCCCCTATGAGTGGGGATGGTTGTAGTGGTAGGCATCCAGCCCCCTATGAGTAGGGGGTACTGGTAGTGCTAGGCATCCAGCCCCCTATGAGTGGGGATGGGAGCAGTGATAGGCATCCAGCCCCCTAAGTGTAGGGGGTACTGGTAGTGGTAGGCATCCATCCCCCTATGAGTAGGGGGTACTGGTGGTGCTAGGCATCCAGCCCCCTATGAGTGGGGATGGTAGCAGTGATAGTCATCCAGCATCCTGGGAGTAGGGGATACTGGTGGTGGTAGGCATCCAGTGTTAAGTCTTCACTCACCTGATATCCAGGTTATTCCACTTCAGAGATGCCCCCAAAAACCTATGCCAACCTAAACTGCACATGAATATTCAGTTTGGTTAGGGTAGATTTCCAGGGGAAGGGGAAAATGGGACAACATAATAAAAGAAACAAAAGAAACACTCTACTGTTGGTGCTTCAGGAGGTGGGACTCTTCCTCTGCTTGGATTTTTGCTTTTTGCTTCGGAAGATATTATTCTTCAATGGTTTGATAGCTATAAATATCATGAACAGTTATTTTAGTAATGCTGATCTAGCGTTTATACTCTTCTTATTGTTGCACACTTTGTATTCATACAGTAATTACTAAAATACCTTTTATATTATGACACTTTTCTAATATCACGTGGCTTTCCTTTTCACTGAAGAGGAACTGGAAAGTATTATTTCTTTTTATGCTGTGAGGAATAAAATATCGTTAGACATTTATGTATATTAGTACTCAAAAATACTCTTAACAATTCTTTCTATTAAACACTTACTAATAAGGATTTCAAATGAGGCCTATTAACATTGTCCACAAAACACTTACTAATAAGGATTTCAAATGAGGCCTATTAATATTGTCCACAAGAGATTAATTATAATGCTCACTCTTGTCCTTTTCCTTTTTTTATTTTTTAAAACGAGTCTTTTCTTGTGCAATTAACTTTCCTATGAATTTTTTAATTCTTGCAGATATGTCTCTGAAGTTCAAAGAATCCGATTCCCTTCAATTCAGGAAAACCGAGGATAAGTAATCTTCTTAGTTACTGTTTTGATTATTTCCTTATGCGCGCTTTACATTTTACCATATGTAACAAATTGGAAAGATCTTACTTGTCTCTTTCTTTCTTTTGTTGCAGGTCGGAAGGTTTTGAAGACTGGACTGGAGCGAGAACGGAAGCTTCAGGGTGTTGAGACGTTGCCGTGGAAACTGGAGACGAATCCGGAACTGGAAACACTCAGAGCGGAGCTCTGCAGGAAGCAGCGCCGTCGAAGAATCAGGAAGCCCACTGGAGACGCGTTCGCACTGGAAATCAGGTAAGTGAAGAAGCACTAACGAACGCAAGCGCATCTCGTTTCTTATGCTGGTCTTTTATAGGAGGTGGGATGGGTGGAGATCTTCCGTTAGGGTGGGGTGCCAGGATGACTCAGCGCTTGAGATGAAAACGTGCTGCTAATGCAAATGTACCTTTGAGATACAACACGTGCAAACTGCCTTTAGGCTCAGCGCATGGGATGAAAACGTGCTGCTAATGCAAATGTACCTTTGAGATACAACACGTGCACACTGCCTTTAGGCTGCTCATGATTTTTCACAATTTTACAAGCACATTTGTGAACAGTATTTGTAGGTTAAAACATGCTCTTACAACAATAACTTGAAGTGGAATTAAATTTGAGATATCCAAAAGATTTTATGTCAAGGAGTAAAAACACATAATGAAACTAACCATTAATACACAGTATGAGGTTGTGCTAGGTTGATTGAACAAACCCTAACAGTCGCTCCCCTCAAAGGCCGCCCTACAGGGCGAGGTTTCTGTGGAAATTGCAAATGGAATTGTTTTATTAACTTAGGAGCATGGACAAATGAAGCTGGTTCCCAGGAATTCTCATCAGAAGAATAGCCCTTCCAAGCTATTAAATAATGCAACTTGCCTTGTATTCTTTTGGCATCCAAAATGCATCGCACTTCATATTCTAAATGTCCATCTATGGGAATAGGTGGAGGTGGGGGTTCTTGTCTGGTTTCTGGATTATACAATTTTAGCAAGGAGACATGAAAAGTAGGATGCATGGAATATTCAGAGGGCAAATCCAATTGTACGGTAACAGGAGTTAGTAATTTGTTAATAGAAAATGGTCCAATGTATCTTGGTTGCAATTTCCGTGGGCCTATGACATTGAGATTTCTGGTAGACAACCAAACCTTATCTCCTACTTTATACTTTGGTGCAGGATGTCTATGTTCATCTGCCTGTCTTTTCATTAACTCTTTGTAATTATTCAAGTGTTTTTTTGCTTTTTCTTGGATTTCCATTAAATTTTGCAAACGATCTGTAACTGCAGGTAAAAGGGAAGAATCAACTGAAATAGGTAAAGCCTTAGGATGATAACCATTTAAAAAGTAGAATGGTGAACATTGTGTAGCTGAATGTACATTATTGTTATAAATAAATTCTGATAATGGTAAAGCTTTATCCCATTCGCTAGTGAATTCAGACATCAAACAGCGTAGAGTTTGTAACAGTGTTTGATTTGCTCTTTCCATCTGGCCATCTGTTTCTGGATGGAAGGCAGTGGATAAAGCTATGTTAATTTTTAAATTTTTATAGAAATGTTTCCAAAATTTAGAAATGAATTGACTACCACGATCGGAAACAATTTTGGACGGCAGGCCATGTAATCGCACTATGTTTGTCATGAATATATCAGTAAATTCTACTGCAGTTGGGAGTTTACACAATGGAATAAAATGTGCCATTTTGAACAGATAATCTAGAACTACCAGAATTGTTGTATAACCATTAGCCATTGGTAGATTAGCGATGAAGTCTATACTGATAGTATGCCAAGGACATGGAGGATTTAATAACGGTTACAACAACCCTGCAGGAGCTTTATGTAAAGATGTATTTCTAGCACAAATAGGACAGGACGTCACATAATCTTGAACATCCTTTGCCAATGTAGGCCACCAGAAATGTTTCTTACAATTGTCTAAGGTTTTCTGACTTCCGGGATGAGCTGCAAAGGCCGAATCATGATGCCATATTAATACTCTCTTTTGTAATTCTGTCTCTGGTATAAATAAAAGAGCATTATGATAAAACAAACCATCTTGAATGGTATTTCTCGGATCTCTTAACCATTCCTGGGCTTTTATGTTAAGATGTGCTTTTCTAACTTGTGTCATGAAATCTGTTTGTATCATAGGTGCCACTATTTTATGTGGGCGAATAATAGGAGGATTTATTACATCTTTCTTAGATTCTGTAGTATGTCCATATCTAGATAAAAAATCAGATTGTATTTGTTTTGCACCTGGTCTGTAGGTAATAACAAAATCAAAAGTACTAACAAAAATTTAGCCATCGCATTTGGCGGGGTGTTAAAGCTTTAACGGAACTGAAGAACTGCAAATTTTTATGATCACTAAATATAGTAACAGGGTATTTAGGGGCCCATTACGATACCCGGCGTAAAAAAATCCGCCAGGCATAGAAGCAGCAAAAATCCGCCCGCACACACCGTCTGAACACCGACGACGCCATTACGATTACACAAACCGAAAACCGCCATCGGCGGAAAAATCACACAAGATACCGCCCGCCATCGTCCGAGTCGGAGTCAAACCGCCCGCCACGGACGGAAACACGCACGACAACAAAAACCGCCCGCCCTCACGGCCGACACACCGCACGTGAGATTACGATCGCACCGCCATGAGCGCGGGAAAACTACAAATATACCGCCCGCCAGCGCAAACAACGCCGATGAGAATCGACACGGCAGAAGCCATGGCGCCCACGTCCCTGCACAGAAACCATCCGCTGACAAAACCAATCGCACACAACATGGCCAACAAGTCCACACAGCAAGGCACGCACAAATACACAAGCACAGTACACATCCCGAAAACACCCCCAGGACAAACAAAAACTACAAAGGCCAGAACCCCAGACACAACACACCTGAAAACAACAGACCATGAGGACACACCCACATAGGTAAGTACAAAAGCAGCACTCCCACAGACCACAACCCCTTGCAACATTGCAAACTAGAGAGGAGAGGAGAGGACACAGTAACATAGCAAGGACAGCAGCACACCACAGAAACGCACACATCACAACCACCACCACCACCACCACCACCAAACACCGGCACCACAAACCCCCTGCACATTACACAACACACACCGCACCAGCACCACAAACACCATGGCACCACAAAGAATGCCCAAGTTCACGCCCATTGAGCTGATGGTCATGGTCGACGAGATCATCAAGGTGCACCCACAAATCTATGGGAACCTGGTCCAGCACACACCACTAGCCACCAGAAAGAGAATGTGGAACCGGATCGTAGACCAGGTCAATGCAGTCGGGACCCTGCCCAGGAACAGAGTTGAAATCAACAAACGGTGGAATGACGTCAAGAGCCTGGTCAAGAAGAAGGAGAGCAAGAACAGAGAGCTGGCAGCCGTCACTGGCGGAGGGAATCCCGCGCTCTTTAAGACCTTCAAAGCGTGGGAGGAGAAGGTGCGAGTCATCATACATCCGGAGATCCTCGCCGGATTAGCAGGGGGAGTGGAGGCTGGTAAGTACAAACTAATGTATACCAGCACACCGCTATGTACTCACATGCACTACCACCATGCCACAGCTCCCAGGGACAAACACCCCCATGTCCAGCACACAATACACAACACATCACACACACATGCAACAGACACCACCACACACAGCCCAAACCGAACAACTGTAAGATACGTGGGGACATGTGTACACTCAGCCAGCCACGTAACCACCAACAGGTCCCCGAGTATGCCAGAAGCGCCACAACGAGCACCCACCACACCCATGTGTCCGCCATAGCTGCACTAACTGACAAGTAACAGGTAAGTGGCAGGAACACAAAATGCAGTGGGTGGGAGGGTGGACAGCCCAAGTACAACACACACCAGGCCCCTAGTCCCACAGCACAGCAAGGAGGAGCATCCCCACACCCCACAGCCACGTGTCAGCCACCGCAGTGCACACCGACAGCCGAAAGGTAGACATCACGGTCCACAACAATCGGTGTCAGTGGGTGTCCAGCCACCACCACGACCCACAACACCCCCCACCCCCACAGACCTGCAACATGGAGCACCCCCGCTTAGAACCATGTGGCATCCAGTACAGTGCACGCCCGAACAACCTGCAGGTGGGAAACTGGACAGGGCTGGATTACTGGAGGCATGAGGACCGTAACACGACCAACACATGGGACATGTCACGTAGCAGACGAACACGCAGCACCGCCCACCGTCACGAACAAGTGAACAATGTGCACACGGACATGAACCACAGACTCACACCTCACATGACCCATCACAGACACAGCAACACCCAAGGAGCCACGTCTGCATGCACAAGCCACACTGAATATAGTACCACACGGCAGCCACTGTGCAACCCATCACACACAACCGAAACACCATTGAAGTCCTGTTCATGTAGCCCCTACTGCCTGTCAACCACACACCCCACAACTACGCCTATGTAAGACAAACAACACTAGACGCAACAGAGCGGAACAACATAAATGCACACGAACACCACTGAACCCATCAAACACACAGACACACCATGCACATACAACATACCATCCATCCCATCCGTCAGCCCCAGTCTCATGAAAGGCATGTCATCCGCACAGCTGCCACACATACAGCAGTCACGCTAAGATACATGCCCATGACCAACCATGTGCCAGAAGTAAATGAAGCGCACGCCACACTGTGAGCAACAACACACAACATGGGCCACACCCCCCGAGCACTGCAGTGATGCACATGGCACAGGGCAGCACGCACACCAAGGAGATGGGACAACTGCAATACGTTGGCTGGCACACAACCATCACTCACTCATAACGATGCGTCCAATGCCATGTCCAGTAATCACAACAGACAGCAAATATGCAGGCCATGTCAGACATGCACACACCTCAGACCATGCACTGTCATGCTGCCACAACACATGTCACGTTCGGCACCCATGGCTCACAGCATGTACCCCAAAAGCATATTCCCTCCCAAATGCGAATCTGGGGCATGGCCCCCATGTTGCCATATGCGTTCCTAAGCGTCCCATTTGAACACCAAAAGCAAAGTACAAACCAGACCCAGGACACACGGATGTGGAGGATCTGTCCTCCTCTTCGGACACGGACCACCAAGCAGGCCCATCTGGTGTGGCAGGGCCCAGCCGCTCCCCAGGACCCCTCCTACCCACCAACCCATCATCCTGGGCTGCTGAACATTCCCAGCCCCCTGCTGCCACTGTCGTTGCGGCCACACCCACGGACATTGCGGCCACACCCACGGTCATTGCGGCCACACCCACGGTCATTGCGGCCACTACCACTGCCGCAACCGCCACCATCGCCTCACCGACCACCACCGCCGCCACCACCACCACGTCTTCGCTGGCACCAGCCCCAGCGCAGGTGGTGGCCCGGCCGACTGGATCCACCCTGGGAGCCACAGCGAGGACCGTGGTGAGCAATGTGGCTAGTGGGCAGGCCGGTGGCAGCAGTACCGGTAGGAGGAGCAGGGTCAGGGAAACGCAAGTCTCCCCTGGGAGCCATGCCCTGCCTCAAATGGCCAGAGTCCTTGGGGCCTATGAAGAGGCCCAAGGACAATGGGCCAGGTCTGCTTCAGACACGCGGGAGGTGCTGGGGGTGCTGAGGTCCATGGACGCCCGTATGGGCCAACTCGTGGACCTCATGGGCCAGCTGGTGGTGAGGTCACAGCCAGGGACAGCAGCTCCACCACCGCCACCACCTGCCGGGGCGCAGGGTCGTGCAGCTGTGTCCAGTTCCCCTGCGTCCACAGCCAGTGAGCACACCTCAACCACCAGCAGGTCGCAAGCAGGCACCCCCTCGCAAACGTGGAAGGGGCCGTCCGAAGTGGAAACAGATCTCACGGGAGGACTTCGCACGCTCCAGACGCAAGTGAGGCAGCCAGCCAGCCTTCCTTGACCACCCACTGCATTGACTTGGACTACGATCCCACTCCACACAGCCATCTGGATGGCATGTGTCTGCTGGACCATGGACATAGAACCAGTGGGTACACCCTGAACATCACGCAGCCATGACCGACAGCTCATTGTCACTGCACGCACCACTTTTGTCATCACCTTACACACAATCACATGTCACAGTTTGAAATAAATGCACCTCTTACACAAACTGCTGTTTGTGCCCTGTGTTTTATTTGTACGGAATACAACGGCCACCTTGGGCGGAAAGGCACCTGATGCGTGGCATGGCAATGGAACCGGAGGGCCTGTAGGGACCTAGGGGTGGGAGACAGAACAGGAGCACATTCAATGAGTGTGTCACACACCCATCACACAGTACATGTCAACAACTACAAGCAATGTACACACATCGCACAGAGCAATAGGGCACAATGCCACAGCCACCAACAGTGGCATACTACCCTGGCCATGGAGCGCTGACACACAGCACGCAGTGAACAAACGGCCACCCTGACACAGCACACACACACCTGCACAGATACAGCCACATCAGCCGTCGTACATGGACACTCACCGTCAAGTGAAGTAGCGGGCGATGAGCTGCTGCCGCACATTACCAGCTTCCTCCTCTCCGCTGTCCTCCTCACTCGAGCTGTCCTGGTCTGCGGGCTGGGGCCCTGGTTGATCTCCGTCATCCACGATGAGGGGGATCTGTTTCTGAATGGCCAGATTGTGCAGCATGCAGCACGCCACCACTATCTGGCACACCTTCTGTGGGGAGTACGCCAGCGCACCCCCGGTGCGGTCCAGGCACCTGAACCTGGACTTCAGGAGGCCAAAGGTACGCTCGACCACACGTCTGGTCCTCCCATGTGCCTCATTGTAGCGATCGTCTGCTGGGGTGCGAGGATTCCTCAATGGACTGAGCAGCCATGCCCCATTCGGGTACGCAGAGTCACCTGGGTGTGAGGGACACAGAGAACCGTTGCTATTCCAACTGGACAGGGGACAGCATCGCACAACCAGCACGCTACACCACTCCACATACTCACCGACAATACAGCCACGATCCTGTTGCAGATTGGACATCAGTCGTGGCAAGATGCTGTTGCGCATTATGTGTGCGTCATGGGCCGAGCCTGGGAACTTTGCACACACGTGGGTGATCACCATGTCCGCAAGGCACACCACTTGCACATTCAGGAGTGCGTGTGCTTCCTGTTGCGGTACAGGTGCTCAGTGGCCTGTGGTGGAACAAGGCCAACATGTGTGCAGTCAATGGCTCCAACGACGTGTGGGATTCTGCCAAGGGCATAGAATGCACCCTTCACTGCCGCCAATTCACGAGCCCTGGGGAAGCGGATGTACCTGTTTTGGTACAGCATCATGGCTGCCAGTACATCCCTCAGCACCTTGCTGAACATGGGCTGGGACATCCCTCCTCCACTGCCCACTGTGTGCTGGAATGACCCAGTGGCGAAGAAATGCATGGCGGCCATCACCTTAGCCGTGGGGGTGACAGCTGTCGGATACACCCTGCGGGGACGGAGATGGGGTTCCAACATGGCACACAGTCGATGCAGGGTTGGCCTGTCCAGCCGAAACTTCCTAATGACCTCTGTATCGTCCATGTCCGCCAGCAATTGGTATGGGCGGTCAATGTTCGGTCTCCGCCTAGGGAAAATGGCAGTGGACACATGTTAAAGCAACACAACACATAGCAATTTCGCATACACATCACTGACATGACTGAGCAAGCACATGAGCCACAGCCCAGCTGTCAAGCTGGGACGGCACGGCCACAATACACTTACACAGGTCTCCCAACAATGGCAATGGCTAGTGATACAAACCACTGCCATGTGCATGCACATGGGGATCTAGGCCCCAATGACTTGCGGGGCGTGCTGATGGGGACTGACTGCATATTCGTCAAGCGGCAACGCCACGGCAACATGAATGTCTGCTGAGCATGGAACTGCTTCCGAGGTTGGATGAGTATGGCACACGACGACGACGATGTGGGCACAGGCTGAGCGGCCAAAACAAGTGGGACCTGTGGCACGAGGGGATATGAGACAGTAGTAGGTGTCAGCACTGCACCCTATGTACAGCACTGTACGGATCACACCTCCCGAAACATTGACAGGTGTCCACATTGACAGCCCCATGCCAAGACGGCTGTGTGCTTGCAGTCACAGGTCACAGGTGAGAGGTTACATTGCACGTGCCAGGTGGCAGACGTACATAGTGGGAGCTGGCATGTGTGTGCATGTGTCTCCTGTTCAGGATCCACCAGATGGGCGCTGACTCTGTACTGACCATTGGACACAGCATGTTCCGTGGAAGGCTTGTGTGTGTGGGATGGTGGCACTGGATGTGCCTCCGTTGGGTGGGGGCCATGCACAGGGCGGGTACGTCGATGATTGCGCATTGTTGGTCACGGTGGGTGCACCCACTAAGATGTGTTGCCCTGTGTTCAATTCCTATGTCCGCATGATGATGGACTGTAGATGTGGGCAGACTACACATTGGTCGATGTGCTGTCTATATGCATGTGCCTTCACACCAGGCACAGCTGCCCCTGCACATGTGACCCCTGCTGGACTCGCTGCTGGGTCTGTGGAGCTGATGCACCTTCTGTGCGTGGGGCGGACAGCTCTCCTCACTTCCCTCATTGCGCATGTCATGACTTTGCCGCAGGTGACATGGATCATGGAGGGCCCACATGTACGCGTGGGTAGGCTACACATGATTGTTCACTGGTCGCCACCCCCAGTCAGTGTTTCGAATGGGAAGGTTGTCGTGCTGGTGGTATATTCGATGTGGCGGATGGGCGGGCCTAGGTGCGGGCTTACATTCCGGACATGGGGGGTAGTTGGATTGGCGACTAGTTGCAGTACACACGGGACACGTCTCTTCCTTTCCACATCTGGGTCATCCCTTGTACTCACTGACAGTGATACAGTCATCTTCGCCCCAGCCCTCATGTCCTCCCCTCGCTCCCCCAATATGCATGTGCACCTGCGAGGCTAGCGCTTGCACAGGCAGCCCCAAGCTCGCACCAGAGAGGGCAAGGAGTGTATGTGTGGGTCCAGTTGCACGAGTGGGCTGTCTCAGGGTATGATGTGTTACGGGACGCCGTCCACCTGCGTGGTGCCCCAAATGGAGACCCGGCCTGCATGGACTATGCATCACAGTCTTCGCCTTCCGGATCCGCCACCTGCGACACCCAGTGGCTGTGGCTGCCCTTGCGGCCAGGCCGCGTCCGTCTGTGACTGATGGCCCACACATTCACTCTTTGGCCTCTCTGGGGAGGGCTCGGGGTGGTGGCGCACGCGCTTGCACTTAGTCGCAATGGCATGTGGCGTGGTTGGTATGATGGGCAATGGATGGGATGGTGCGAGCCACCTCCCGTGACGTCAGTGCTGCTCGTGCTGTGGTGCGTCCCCCTACACTTCCATCTGACTTGTGCCATGCTAGACGTTGAGGTTCTATTGCCTGCGTGATATGACCAGGAGGAGCGCGAGGAGACCTCTCACACACCATGCTCCACTGCCATCCCGTGCCCTGTATCGCCTGTGCGGATTGACTATGTTGGGGTTACACCTGGTCGACTGGGGCTGTGTGTGCCTTGTCAAGGGGCATGGCGGGCGCATAACAGGATCCAGCTTGTCCACAGAGGGTGGGCTGAGGTGCGCCTGGTACCGCTTTGTACGTGTGCCCGGCTGCTGTGCACACACGTGTTCACTCCCCCGACAGGTGTCCTCTCACAATGCCCAGGGAAGCGGTGGTGTACTGTTCATGACCCCTCCCAACACGGCGTGCTCCAACTTGGCATGTGCGCATCTACCCGTCACACCCACCCACCTGAGCACTGCGTCCATACGACTTCACACGACACATGTGTGTCTTCCACAGTTGTGCTACTCATTTGCGTTGACATCCAATACCAGTGGACTACATGGTCATGTCACGACTGCCGTGTACTTCACATACTCTCATCCTCTCTCATTCGTACTTGTGAAATGAGTCAGCGGAGACAGTTTTGGTTTCAAACATTATATTGAGTCTTCTGTCCTCTGTGATGCAGTATAGTGGACACTACTGGCAGCGGAATACATGTTGAGGATATACTGAGCATGATTGCAAATGGGATAGGGTGTGGGGTTACATGTGATTGGCTGTTGCATGTGGGATGTGGGCTTCAGAGTTACATCTGCTTGGCCAAGGCTGTGCTAATGTACATTTACGTATAGCTGCGGAGCTGCGGACTTTGACACAGACGGTATACATGTAGCCTACCAGACCGCTTGGCATCATGGGCACAGTCCATCTCAGTTCCATGTGACAGGTTTGCTGCGGTTGTTCCTCATGCACGCGTGCATGTGAGATGACATCAGGGCATGTGCTTGCGTGCATGCAGCGGTGTGCCACTTGTTGTTGCAATGTGGTGGTTACTGGACATGTCACAGTCACTGGGGTCGTGTTGTTGTTGTATGCACTTGTCGTCCATGCAAAGGTCCTGGTATGGGATTCCCGGGCGGGGGTGGGAGGGTGCAGCACCCACAGACTCCAGGCGACCTATTCATGTCCACTGAGCGGTGTGTGTGTCCATGGGCGCTGGATCCATGTCGTGTCCTGGTTGTTCGTGCAGTTCCGTCCATGTGGGTGCAATACACAGACCCCATGCCACTGCCTCCCACGATGCATGCGGTGTTCCTGGATGTGATGGGGAACAGTGTGCATGTCCCGGTCATATCCGATGTCATGGCGATGTCGTTGATGGTGTGGTTACAGTTGCCGGTCGTTTGGTATGGCTGTTGTGGTGGTGACTGGCCAGTCCGTGCGGAAGCTAAGCATGGGTGCGGGGTTGGACATCATAGGTCAATCGGGGAACCTGCGTTGTGGTCCGACGAATTTACAGGTTGTCAGGTATGCGATGCCGTCCAGCAGGGCTTCCATGTCATTGGTGGTGTACATGTTTGCCAGCCAATGTAGCGGATGGTGGCTGTCAAGGTGTTGTTCGTAAGTTGTCCCTTGGAGGACCATGATGAGGCATGCTGGGTGACATTCGATGTAGCTGTTCTCGATGATCAGTCATGTGGAGGCACAGTGGTCCCATTTCAGTGCGGGTGCGATGTTGGCCACATACGCCATGCCCCCATAGGCAGAGCAGGCCCTGTCGTGTGCGTCCAGAGGGAGGAGTAGTGGTAGCAGGTCCGCCTTTAGACATGCCGGGTTGGAGAGGCACATCTCCACGGGATGCTGGTAGGGACACCTCCGACAGTAGAAGACGGGCATGACGCAGCTGAACAATGTGATGCGGTAAGTCAGTCGGTAACTTACGTTCAGCAGGGACAGGAGATCGCATCCCAATATATGTATCAGGTTGGTTTTGTACAGCTTGACCTGTCCGGCGTAGTTGGGTAGGTGTGTTGCGGTTGCCATTTCGCAGCGGTGCGTTGTGGTGGCGTGCTCCGGCTGTGTGTGCAGTCTGCAATGTGCACGCTCCGAGGTTGCTGTGAGCTCTGTGTAGTCGTAGGGAGACAGGACTTGTGTTCTGTTGGCTTGTGCGGAGGACACGGGCCCTCATCCCACATGCTTCTCAGACAGTTCAAGGTCAGTGATGTGTGACTCCTTCCAATTAACTTGCATGTGGCCGACATGGGGAGTGTTTTCTTTTTCTTCCCCGTCCGTTGTGTGCTTCTGTGATATGCGCTATCTGCCCTGTGGTCGGTCTCCTCGGCATGCCTGTGTTGGTCTTTTCTTGGACAATGGCTGTATTCACCGGCTTCTTTCGTAGGGCTGTGGTTTCGGAGTTGGAATGGAAGGTCATTCAGTGCTGTCTGCTCTCCCTTGTGTGGGCGGCAGGCTGCCTTTCCGCTCTGCGTTGGGCCTTGTGTGTGAATGTTATTCTTGGGCCACCTGTTGTCGGTCCCCGGGCTCTTTGGTGTTCCGTTTTATATGTCTTGTTCATATGTGCAGGGTGGTATGGGTGTTTCAGTGTGGTACTGGCGTTCCTCTTCCCGAAGGGGCCCTGCTTCTCCTAGTTGGTGTTGCCGCCGCTGTGTGCTACGCCATGTTTGTTACACTGGGGTGTGTCCTGCTGTTGCGTGACTTCACTGACATGTGTGCGTCGGTTGTGTGGCGTTGGGTGTTGTCCGTGAATTGGGCGTTGGGGACATGTCTGTGGCAGGCCTGTCACGTGTCATGTGCGTTCGGGGTGGGGCTGATGTGTGTGCTGCTTGGTTGTGTCCCTGTGTCTGTGTGCGACGCATGCATGGCGCTGCGGTTGGCCTCTGCGTTGTGCGCATGTGTGGCGGCGTCATCGCCGCTTTGGGGCCGTGACGGGGTCGTTGGTTCCTAGTCCCAGGTGGTGTGTACACATGTGTTACGCGATGTTACGATTTGGCCTGTGTGTCATATGTGGATGCAATGGTGGATGTGTAGTGTACACGCGGGGTGGGGGGTTGTCCGCTTTTCCGCCCTTGCACTGTGTGCGCTGTTTGCGTGCACTTGTTGTGTGTGTGCCTACCTGCGTCTCCGCGGTACGTTGCGTCCTTGGTGGTGCATCAGCAAGAGCATGGGGAGGGCCTGCAGTGCTGGATTCATGCTCGGGGAGCCGCTTCTTCGTTGTCCGTGCTCGGCGTCCGTGTTACCGCTTCGGTTTGTCGTACGGTGTCTCTTAGCCGTGGGAGCCGTTTGTTTGCGGCATCGTAATTTATACGCCGGGCGGGACGTGATTTCGTCGGACGGTGTGTGTCAATTGTGCTGCGCCGCTACGTGTACGGACGCACTTTGATGGCGGACGGTGTTGCTGGCTTGCCGGCGGTGTTTGGCCTACTTTTCGCATCGTAATTGGGCGGGCGTGTGGACTGCTGCGTGCCGGCGGTAACTGGTGGTTTTTGCATCCGCCAGCACGGCGGTTGTGCTTCCGCCCGCCATCGTAATGACCCCTTAGTTCCCATTAAATGATGTCGCCATTCAGTAAAAACTAGTTTAATAGCTAAAAGTTCTTTCTCTGCCACTGTGTAGTTTTGTTCGGCAGGAAGCAATTTTTGGAATAAAATGCTACTGGATGTAATTGTCCGCCCTGTTCATCTCTTTGCGAGAGAACTCCTCCCACTGCCACTTGTGAAGCGTCTGCTTCTACAAAGAAAGGAAGTTCTGGATCTGGATGTTTCAACAAGGGTGCAGAAGTAAATTTGTCTTTTAAAAGAACAAAAGCTTGAGCTGCTTTTTCTGTCCAAACAAAGGTTTGTCCCTTCTGCAATAACTTAGTGATTGGCACAACTGTTTCAGCAAAGTGAGGTATAAAGCGTCTGTAAAATTGGCAAAACCTAACACTTTCTGTACTTCTTTCACAGATGTAGGTTCTGGCCAATCCATTATGGCGCTCACCTTCTTTTTTTTCAGTTCAAAAAGAAAATTTTATTGATATAGATAAAAGTGTCAGTACAGAGTTCAAAGCATTAAATTCCTGTCATTACAATAAAGTTTGCTACAATAATGATAAATGACTCAGACTTATGATTGAATAAGGAAAAATTATACAATAAAAAAAATAAAAAAATCATTAAGAAAAATGGAATAACAAATATTCTAGGAACAATTGAGGGGATCAAGGAGGTTTTAGGACCTCTTGCTGAGATGGTTGCGGTTGGTAATATCGCTTGGCACATGTATCAAGATATATTGTAACAGGTGACCACAAATCTATACGTTTCGCTGCCATATGTATTGGGTAAACAAAGGAGGTGTCCAACCTATGATTATGGCAAACAGCATACCACCATGCCTTATAAGAGATTTTTGTGAAATCCTTCCAATTTACAGTGATCTGCTGAAATGCGACTGCTAATAATAAATCAATAATTTTAACATTGTGAGTAACCTTCTCCCAGCAAGGTGAGAGACTTCCCAAGAAAACATGGGTCAAAGAAAAAGCAAATTTAGCTCCAAAAATTAGGTTAATTTGAGACCATACCTGCTTCCAGAAATTGTATACATTTGGACAAGAGAATAACATATGAAATAAATTAGCGTTCGGAGTAGAACATGTCCAACAAACATCTGATGTGGTCGCAAAACTTTTACTTAAGATAGCTGGTGTGAAAAAAGTCTATTATATACAAAAAAAGCGTTTGTGTTATGTTAGCTGCTCTAGATGATTTACGTAATTTGAGCCATAATTTATTCCACAAAGACACTGGCCAAGATACCATGAAATCCTGTTCCCATGCCTCCTCTGTTTTAGACTTCTGCCTAACGCTATCCTTGCCCTGCAAAAAACTATATAAAGTGGAAGCTTTGGGCATGGTTTTTAACAACGTGTGGAGTTGTGAAGGAGGATCCAAAACAATTGGAGCAATGGACGTGCCCAGGAGATGGGTGTATCTATCTGTCACTGCCTTCTTAAGTAAATTATATTTATGAATGTAAGTGGTAGGTAGGTTAAATATTTGACTGAGTGAGGGGAAAGATAGAAAGTCCATGTGTGTAAATAATTGATGTATCCAAATTAGACCTTTCAGTCGCCAAGTCTTCCAATAAAATGGTTTATTACGGATGGTCAGATTTTTGTTATGCCAAATTGTTGAATTGAGGAATGAATCTATAATGTTATGTGTGGGAGTGAATGCAGGTTCCAAAAGTTTAGAGGTCAGTTTGATTATGGGGGTGGACAAGGCCTGTGGTTTGCGTGAAAAGAAAGATATTCATGAAAAGAGAAGGGGCTAAAAAGACGTTCAACTGTAGTCCATAGAGGACAATCTTCCGTGGGGTCAAGCAACCAACGAGAGGCTTGACGCAAAAGGAATGCCTTCTGATATGCTTGAAAATCTGGAAAGTTAACCCCCTTCTACTTTAGGTCGAATTAATTTAAATAGAGACATTCGGGATCTCTTATTATTCCATAGGAAGGAGGATAGAGATGAATTGATCTTTTTAAAAAAATTGCGGAAATAGGAACTGGAATGTTGGAAACAGTATATAAAATTATGGGGGACAGCATCATCTTTATGGTATCCAGACGACCCCACCAGGACAAATAGAGGGGATGCCACTTGGCAGTTAAGTCTGAGATTTTTTGTATACATTTATTCATGCACAATGACACTGTGTCTGATATTGAGGAAGTAACATGTAATCCGAGATATTTAATATGATTCGGGCTCCAAGTAAAATTGGAAGTCATAAAATCCGATTTAAAAGTAAACTTAGTCAGGGGTAAAATCTCACATTTATCGTTGTTTAACTTATAACCGGAGATATTAGAGTAGGCTTGTACCTCTGCCAAAAGGCAGGAATTGAGTCACTTGGTTTGGACATAAAAAGCAAAATATCGTCAGCGTAGGCTGCAAGTTTAATATGGGAGTTCAATGTTTGAAAACCATATAAATTTGGATTTTGACGTAGTTTAGAGAGAAAAGGTTCCAAGGCCAAATTAAAAAGGAAGGGGAAAGAGGGCAGCCCTGACGCACTCCTCTCCCCAGCTCAAAATATGGGGAAATTAAGCCGTTGGCGCACACAGCCGCACGTGGATTAGAGTAGAGGAGAGAGATGAGGGATATAAATTTAGGGCCAAAGCCGAACTGTTTAAGAGTATAAAATAAATAAGTCCACTCAACTCTATCAAACGCCTTTTCAGCATCCAGAGCTATTGCCACAAGGGATTGTTTTAAGTGGGAAGATTTAGATAAGACGTTAAAAAGGAGTCTCGTATTGTCAGTTATGAACCTACCCTTAACGAAACCAGATTGTTCTTTTCCCAATAAATCAGGTAAGTAGGAATCTAAACGTAATGCTAATGCTTTGGAGAAAATTTTATAATCAATGTTGACCAAGGATATGGGTCTGTAATTTTTACAATATTTAGAGTCCTTGCCCTCTTTTGGTATAAGGCAAATATGTGCTTCCGAAAAAGAACCCATTGAGCTACCTAGTGTGGTGAAGGCATCGATTAGAGAATGTAACTTGGGCATTATGAGTTTAGAGAAATGTTGATAAAATTCTACGGTGAAGCCATCTGGTCCCGGTGCTTTGTCTTTTTGAGATGTTGAAGAGCAATTAATAGTTCTTGGTGTGTTAGGTCTAACTCCAGAGATGATAAGTCCGGCAGCGTGTATTGGGGATTCTGAATATCAGAGAAGAAGTGCGATAGTGATTGCTCAGAGGGCTGTGTTGCGGAAGTATATAGTGATTTGTAAAAGGTGGAGAACTCATTCAGTATTTCAGCGTCTTTAAATTTTAAGTCTGAACGTTCATCATAGATAGATTCAATATTTAGTCTATTATGTTTAACTTTTAAGTAATTAGCCAATATTTTCCCTGCCTTATTTTTGCCCCCATAAAATTTTGCACTGGATTTTAACAGATATAATGAAGCGTCCTCTGTTGATTTCTTATTAAATTGCATTTTGGCTTTTATGAGAGTTGTGAGACACTCCTTCGAGTGTGAGGTGTAAAATGAGTGTTCCAATCTTTTAATATCCTGAAGCAGATCTTTAGTGAGCTTACGGAAAGTTTTCCGTTTCTTTGCAACATAGCTAATTATGAAACCCCTCGCCGAGGCCTTGAATGCATCCCATAGAGTGGAAAAGGGCATGAATTGGGTTTGGTTCAATTCAAAAAACTCTTTGAAGAAGTTAGGGAATGAGGCAGTAAACTTTGGGTCCAGAAGGAGAGCATTGTTAAAACGCCATCTCTTGGGGCCCGAATCCTTAGGTAGAATATCAATGCCAATCGATATTGGGGCGTGATCTGATAATAAGATGGGACCAATCTCTGCATGCGTAAGTGTTTGTGAGATGTTGTGCGAGACAAATATATAGTCAATTCTTGATTGAGTTTGGTGAGCTGGGGAGTAAAAGTATACTCTCTAGTGGTCGGGTTGCAAAGACGCCAAGCGTCCAAGAGTTTATGTTGATTTATAGCATGAACAAAAGATTTATGTGACTTGTTGGGAACAAAGGAAACTTTGGAATTTCTGTCGATAAATGGGTCAAAAGTCTGGTTACAATCTCCAGCTAAAATAAAATTGTCCTCCATACAGTGAGTAATTCGCTTAGCCATTGTATGCCAAAAGAGGATTCACCACACGTAGGAGCATAGACATTTAGAAGAGATATTGTGACGCCCTTCAAAGATAATTTGACATTCAACCATCTGCCATCCAGATCGGATTCTTGGGACACAAATGAAAGTGAAAGGGATTTGCGACAAAGTATCATTACTCCATTTCGCTTGCCATCTCCAGGGAAAAGAAAACCTCCCCCACCCAACCTCTCTTCAACTTCAATGACTCAACATCTGAGAGGTGAGTTTCTTGCAGGAATACAACATCCGCGTCTAATTTGGCTAAATGGCTCAAAATTCTCTGCCTCTTGATGGGAGAGTTTAATCCCCTAACGTTCCATGTAATCAGTTTTAATGACATAAGCACTTAAGAACAGGTTGTAATAATAATGTAGCACATAAGTCCAATTCATTATATAAGCAGTATTCAAAGTAAGAGAGATAAAACAGGAAGGAATTAATTGATTTAGTTTCATAGCAAAGCATAATAGATAAGACCAATAACCAGAATAAAAAAGGGAATCAAGTGACAGGATATGAAAAAAGAAAGTCCAAGTAGAGAGGTAAAGGGATATCATAAGAGTCAAGATATTTGCAATTGTACTGACTAAAAGAATAGTGATTATAGGAAGGCAAGAAAAGTTGAAAAAAAAAGAAGAGACGTAAATTGACGAAAGAATAGAAACTACAGAAAAGAGACAGAAAACAAAAGACAAAACAAACAATATATCTAAGAGGATGTATGAAAATACCATACTTACGAAGAAGACTCAGGTATACACGGGGGGATGGAGCCACATGAAGCAGGCAACACACCCAGGATCAACGGAACAGAGGGTCGGGGAGAAACCACAATACAAAGATAATAATCTGTGGGGACAATACCAAATAGGGATTGAGAAAAGCATTGGGGCAAACACATGAAACAAATATTAGAACATTCCAATGCGAGAAGGAGATCAGTAACAATGATCCATAACTCATTAAACAGTATTACTTCATGAGAACAGTAGCAATAATATCCAAAACTAAGAAAAAACACCTGTGAGTTACCAAGATATTATGCCAAAGAAAACCGGATCTAAAGCAACCTTAAACAAACTATTAGAGAATCAAATGTTGAATGAGGACGAAGGCCCAGAAGAGTCCATAACAGTCGTTTTATAGGAATTGATGAAACTTTGCAAACGTAACGGGTCTTCATACGACGTTGTCTTGTTGTTATAAGTAACCTTGAAGAGACACGGGTGGAACAGGCCATATCTGGCTCCCATGGAACGTAGATCAGCTCTCATGTTGAGGAAAGCCTTACGTCTGTCAGCAGTGGCTTTAGAATAATCTTGCGCAAAAAATAAAGGCGATCCTGACCAGACAATTCTCGTAGAAGTTTTAACCGCTGCGAGCACTTTCATCAAATTCGTGTACTCCAAGAAATATAAGATAACTCCTCTCGGTCTCTGTGAGGGACTAGTGTGAGATGAAGCCCGTCCCAAACTGTGGGCCCGCTGAATGTTGAGTTGGGTTCCCTCTGGCATGCGGAGTAGTTTAGGGAGAAATGACTTAAAGAACGTGGGCGGATCTGACCCTTCAACTCCTTCTTCCAGGCCATAGATACGCAGATTGTTCCGTCTGTTGCGGTTTCCAAGATCTTCCACCTGTTTCTGGAGTATGGAGACATGGGAGTGTAATTGAGAGACAGTTGTGCATGTCTCTTTCAAAGAGGAAACAGTATTTTCGACTGAGGAGACTCTCGCGTCTAATTGAGACCAATTATCTGTTAGGGTTTGCAGTTTGATGTTAGTCTCTTCCATGAAAGGTCGAAGGGCCCTAATTTCCTCAAGTAATAGTTCCATCGAAACAGGCGAGGCGGACTTGGGTGGTGAAGGAGGGTCCTTTTAAGCCGTTTAGTGAGAGATTTTCCAGCGGTTCCAGAGGATGAATCCATATTTGCTTGAGAGTACTGGTGCGAAGATGATAGAGAGTCTTCAAACTTAGAGAACTCAGTGAAAATTTTTGAGTTTTTATGAAGATATGCCTTTTGTGTGGAGAGGGTCGGACTCCTTTTGTTCCACCCATAAAACGCTAACCCCAGACTCCCACTCCCATTCAGCAGTACAGGAGGAGAAAAATAACTCCAATGCGAGCTCACTCAGAAAAGCTAAGATGGCCACCAAATAGATCTCTCATAAATCCTCAGTCAGCCTTAGCGCCCTCACACAGCTTCATACCTCGGTGCTCTGAGGAGAAAACATGCGCTGTAACCCAAACTGAGGTAAACTGGATGCGTCAGATCATAGTCAATGCCATTAGTGAATAATCACTCCGCAATTGCCACCATTTAGTAGAGCAAAATAAGGAAGATTATTTTCTGTGAGGGCTCCTCAAAAGACCTAAAATGGCCGCCAAACATAAAAAATCGCAAACTTCCTGCAATTCTTGACGTTTTCCTATAAACTTTTACCCCATTAAAGTGAAGAGGTGTCAAACATCTTCTAGGCGTTATGGAATGGTATGAAGTACTTAATGAGGGGTCCAGCCTGAAGTGCAGGAATGCCGCGATCGCGGTAAAAAATTCAAAATGGCGGCCGCGATAAATCGCGGCCGAAATTTAGCAGAAAATGCAAAAAGAGTTACTTGCTGGTGACATTCAGGTGCTGCAAGGGTCCCATGGTGCTCCTTCCATCTTCCGCCACTTGTATTTGCCCTCCGTTAGTCCCCGTTTAGTCTAGAAGTGCAGTTCCTCAGAGACACACCGGGAGCTTCACCCGTGTGCTGCCATCTCCGTTGGGCGCCAAGCCACGCCCCCTCACCTTCTTTTTATCCATCATGATTCCAGCCGGAGATAGACAATATCCTAGAAACTCTACTGTTTTTGTATTAAATATACATTTTTCCAATTTTGCAAAAAGATGGTTCTCTTGCAGTTTGGCTAACACAGCTCTTACTTGTTGTACGTGTTTGTTCTCATCTTTTGAGTAGATGAGTATGTCGTCTATATATACTATTACACAGACATCAAGAAACTCAGTCAACACTTCATTTATAAAGTATTGAAAAGCTGCAGGGGCATTGCACAGGCCAAAGGGCATGACAGTGTACTCAAACAAACCAAACTTGGTTCGAAAGGCTGTTTTCCACTCATCATGCTCTTTGACCCGGACAAGATGGTATGCCCCTCTCAAATCTAATTTAGTGTATATAGTAGAATGATGTAACTGGTCAAGCAAAACTGGGATCAGAGGTAATGGATACTTATTTTTTATTGTGGCCTTGTTTAATCCGCGATAATCTATACATGCTCTTAAAACACCATCACGTTTTGGAATAAAAAAGAGTGGCGAAGAGACTGGAGATGTTGAATGTCGGATGAAACCTGATGCTAACAACTCATCTAAATAAGTTCGCAAATATTTAGTTTCTTCTTCAGAAAGAGCATATACTCTGCTACTTGGAAGTGGGGCTCCTGGTATTAAATCAATACGGCAATCGTATGATCTGGCTTCTGATCTTGATTTATCTCCTTTACGCTCTCCAAGGCGATGATCTAATTTTACAACCAGATCTTCAAATTCCGAGTAATCCTCTGGTAATTCTACAATATGAGCCAAAACATCTTTTAAATCATCTTTCAAACCTCTGTAAAATAAGGAAGTGCGTTTTTCTTCTGGCCACTGAGTTTCGGTCAATAATCTATTAAACTTAGTTACATATGTTAACAAGTCTTTACTACCTTGTTTCAAATTCAATAATTCGTTATCGCTTGCTTGGACATAAGTGTGCTTTGCAAATAATTTCATCATAGTTATCTTGAATAAGGGCCAATTATACAAAATGGGATCATTTCTGTCAATGTAGGGAATGGACCAATCTGCAGCTGTGCCCCCAAATAAGAAAGTACGAAAGCCACTTTGGTTGCATCCGTAGGGAAAGCTTGTGGTTTACAAATGAAGTGCAACTGACATTGACTGATAAAAATATAGAATTTGGCACTATCTCCAAAAAATCGTTCTGGTGCAGATAGGGGCACAACATTGGGAACAGCGACTGTGACTTGTACATGTGCTGGCATTGTATCTGATGTCATAAAGGTGTTGGATGTCTTTGACCGAGTTCCAGTTTCAAACGAAGATTTAAAAGGTTTGGGAAATGACCTATCCCACAAAGTCTCCCTTGGTTTATAACGAACAACCTCCTGACGCAATTCTAAATTTTCTTGTTTCAACCTCTCTATTTCTATTTGCATAGACTGTAACATTGCAGTTACGGAGTTATCTCTCTCAGAGTCTTCAATAAGGGCTTGGGCCATGGCTTGACCATCAATACGGTCGTTATCTTGATCCATATCTCTCAAGAAGAACCTAATTTTTGTGAAGGCTTGCGTTTCTGTTAATGTTAAGTCTTCACTCACCTGAAATCCAGGTTATTCCACTTGAGAGATGCGAGGATTACTCCCTATGCCCCCAAAAACCTATGCCAACCTAAACTGCACATGAATATTCAGTTTGGTTAGGATAGATTTCCAGGGGAAGGGGAAAATGGGACAAAATAATAAAAGAAACAAAAGAAACACTCCACTGTTGCTGATTCAGGAGGTGGGACTCTTCCTCCGCTTGGATTTCTGCTTTTTGCTTCGGAAGATATTATTCTTCAATGGTTTGATAGCTATAAATATCATGAACAGTTATTTTAGTAATGCTGATATAGCGTTTATACTCTTCTTATTGTTGCACACTTTGTATTCATACAGTAATTACTAAAATACCTTTTATATTATGACACTTTTCTAATATCACGTGGCTTTCCTTTTCACTGAAGAGCAACTGGAAAGTATTATTTCTTTTTATGCTGTGAGGAATAAAATATCGTTAGACATTTATGTATATTAGTACTCAAAAAATACTCTTAACAATTCTTTCTATTAAACACTTACTAATAAGGATTTCAAATGAGGCCTATTAACATTGTCCACAAAACACTTACTAATAAGGATTTCAAATGAGGCCTATTAATATTGTTCACAAGAGATTAATTAAAATGTTCACTCTTGTCCTTTTCCTTTGTTTTTTTTTAAAACAAGTCTTTTCTTGTGCAATTAACTTTCCTATGAATTTTTTAATTCTTGCAGATATGTCTCTGAAGTTCAAAGAATCCGATTCCCTTCAATTCAGGAAAACCGAAGATAAGTAATCTTCTTAGTTACTGTTTTGATTATTTCCTTATGCGCGCTTTACATTTTACCATATGTAACAAATTGGAAAGATCTTACTTGTCTCTTTCTTTCTTTTATTGCAGGTCGGAAGGTTTTTGAAGACTGGACTGGAGCGAGAACGGAAGCTTCAGGGTGTTGAGATGTTGCCGTGGAAACTGGAGACGAATCCGGAACTGGAAACACTCAGAGCGGAGCTCTGCAGGAAGCAGCGCCGTCGAAGAATCAGGAAGCTCACTGGAGACGCCTTCGCACTGGAAATCAGGTAAGTGAAGAAGCACTAACGAACGCAAGCGCATCTTGTTTCTTATGCGGGTCTTTTATAGGAGGTGGGATGGGTGGAGATCTTCCGTTAGGGTGGGGTGCCAGGATGACTCAGCGCTTGAGATGAAAACGTGCTGCTAATGCAAATGTACCTTTGAGATACAACACGTGCAAACTGCCTTTAGGCTCAGCGCTTGGGATGAAAACGTGCTGCTAATGCAAATGTACCTTTGAGATACAACACGTGCACACTGCCTTTAGGCTGCTCATGATTTTTCACAATTTTACAAGCACATTTGTGAACAGTATTTGAAGGTTAAAACATGCTCTTACAACAATAACTTGAAGTGGAATTAAATTTGAGATATCCAAAAGATTTTATGTCAAGGAGTAAAAACACATAATGAAACTAACCATTAATACACAGTATGAGGTTGTGCTAGGTTGATTGAACAAACCCTAACATCCAGCCCCCTATGAGTAGGGGTACTGGTGGTGCTAAGCATCCAGCCCCCTATGAGTTGGGATGGTAGCTGTGATAGGCATCCAGCCCCCTATGTGTAGGGGGTACTGGCAGTGGTAGGCATCCAGCCCCCTATGAGTAGGGGGTACTGGTAGTGGTAGGCATCCAGCCCCCTATGAGTGGGGGTACTGGTAGTGATGTGCATCCAGCCCCCTATTTGTGGGGATGGTTGTAGTGATAGGCATCCAGCATCCTGGGAGTAGGGGGTACTGGTAGTGGTAGGCATCCATCCCCCTATGAGTAGGGGGTACTGGTAGTGGTAGGCATCCAGCCCCCTATGAGTGGGGATGGTAGCAGTGATACGCATCCAGCCCCCTATGGGTAGGGGGTACTGGTGGTGATGGGCTTCATGCCCCTATGGTAGAGCTGTTGCTAGTGTACGGCATATCAACATCCCTATGTGTGTGTGAATTATTGCGGGTACGTGTCGTTTGTTTCTGTGGTGGGTGTCTGACTTACCGTCTCCGACGTAGGCGTCGGTTCCTGATCCGGTTATAGATGTAAAGTAGTGGGATGACCTGCGCGATGGGATTCATGCTGTGTTCGTCTCGTACACGCTGATTGTTGCTCCGTTTCGTACCCGTTGCTAGTTGGTCCGTCTCGTAGCAGTGGGTCATGTTGTAGGGCGAATCGTGCCTATAATACTGCTCTCCCGGATGCTGTGACGTGCAGGACGTGGCGACCCCTTCGGCGCGTAGGAAGTGCGCATCGTACTTGTCCTGCTGTGTATTTGCTTCCGTGCGACTCGAATCAGCGTTTCCGGATCCGGCTCGTACGGGAACTGTAGCTGGGATCGGAGCGTACGGCTAGTTCGGATTTTGAGCAAATTTGCGCATCGTACTTCCTTGCCCGGATGGACCGCCTGCAGGTACGTGTCGTTCGGAAGGTAAGCCTACGAGCGGCTCCTTGAGGGCATACCGAGCGAGATCGGAATCGGCCCCTTAGTGTTGAATTTTGGAGATGTCTCCACAGACACTGGTTAAAATGATAGTAGCACCCTTGGATAGCTGTACGAGGGTACGTTTTTAGTATTGCGTTAATCATTGCTTGCTCGAAATCGATGATTATTTTCTGTGGAAAATAATTAGTGTTTTTGTTTTTTATTTGGTTGAGAATTTCTAGATAGGTAGTTTGGGTTTTATTTGGGAGTAAGCAATAGATGAAGGGAATATTAGTATTTTGATATATAGCATGCACTGTGTATAGCTGGAAAAATGGTTTGGGACATATTTTAAATGTCCCATCCATCATCCAGGTGTCACATTGCTGTAATTTTATTAAGTTATTTGCAGTGGCAAACATAATTATTCATTTTTCACTGCTTTTATTGTCAAAGAAAATAAATGGTTCGTTATTATGGGTAATGCTTAGTTCAGGTGGGATAAGTACTTCTTGGAATGTTTTAGGGACAGGTATGGTAGTTGTCGTTTTCTTTTTCTGTCTAATTATAACTTTTTTTAATGCATCTATGGATGGTAATTGTCTAGATGCATGTTGGGGTACTCTAAGTAATTGCTCCTTTAATATTTCACTAGTGGGTTTGTCTGTACTACTGCTTGCTTCTTTAATATTTTCCAGAGCATTCCTAACTTCAATTACGGTTATATTTGGGGGCTGGTTGTGCTCTTTCACAGATAAAACAGTAGTTTCGTGCGTTATGGCTCTTCCATAGCATTTGTTAGAATAATACTTGCTACATTTCCAAAACACTTTAAAATCTTTCTGCTTTTCCTGCGTATACACATAACCAATATAACATAGGAGCATTTTCCCCTTCTGGGACTCTATGAATTATGCGCCTTCAGTCATGGTGGTGTTTTTAATGCTAAAGAAAATGTATATAGAATTTAATTAATATAATACAGTCGATTATTTTGTTTCTGAAATATACATTTTTTGCAATATACTTACAATGTTGAATTTGATAGCAAGAAAAATGTTCTTTTGATGTGTTGAAGCTTTTATTTTCGGACTGTTGAAGGTCTTTCTGTTGATATAAGAAAAAATAAGATATTTAAATATATTTGTTGTAGGTGGTAAGGGAATTGGGAAAGAGTTTGTTTTGCTTTTCTAAATTTAGGGTGTTGTTTAAAATAGCAATTTAAGATACTTTTTGATTACATTTTTTTTCTTAGCTGTGTTATATTATTTTTGCTGTTGTTGGAAAATTCTGTAGAGGAGATATAAATAAATAAAAATACATTTTAGTGTATTATGAATTTCACATATATTTTGGAGAATGTTAGCAGTATTGTACTATTTAAAATGTTAATTTACTTACTTAATGCAGTTTCAAAGCTTTGTTTTGAAATCAAAGTCTGCGATCAGGAAGCAATCTGGCAGAGTTTCCTCTTCTTTTTTCTTGTAGGGTTGAAGTGGAAATGAACATAAATTTTTCTTTGCTTTTATACTGTTTAATTAATTAGTTCATTTATGTTATTGGTTCTTTTTGTTAGTGGTAGCATTCTATTTGTTGTTGTGCAACTTTTGTATTTTTTTATCAGTTTGTTTCCTTATATGGAAGACGCTAATTAAGAAGTTGTTACCCTTTTTTTTTTTAACAATATTCTGTTGGTGAAATGTGTTTTATAATGATTAAAATGTTATATATTTAGTGCATTATATTTTTTAAGTATTTATTTATTTAGGACTAAAGTGATATTAGCTAAAATAATTTTTTTGGGTGTTAATGTGTTTGCAAAATATATTTTTATATTTTTAAATGTTTTGTATATGTTTACATTGTGAAAATGTATTTTTTTCTGAAGATATATTTAATATACTGTGTATCAGTTATTCGATTTTATAAAAAAACGGTAATATTGGCTGTCTATATTTTGGGAGTCGATATTATGGCTCTTTGTTAGTTATTTGAATGTATTTCGAAAATGTTTGTTTCGATATTTTGATGTTCGATAAAGTTAGAAACGATATTTATTTTAGTCGATATAGTGGTTTCGATATTTTAGTGTTTTGTTTATTAAGTATTGGTGGTCGATATTCTAGTTTTCGATAATTTGGCGACTATATTTTGTAAAGTCGATATTTTGTCCCTCGATATTAAGTCACTGATCCGAACTCTACATCTGTGTCCGCCCTTCCCCTTACCATAGGCCTACACTCACGTGGCCGCCCACCTTCAACGGCCAACATCACAGTGTCGTTGTCAGGCTTGTGGACATGCGCAGACAGGCATGACAATGGTGTGCCGTAGGAGTGCAAGTGATGCAACCGCGCAGCGCACACAACTAAATAGGCTCGGGGAGGGAGGAGCAGCTGTGAGGCAACGTAACACACAGTGATGCCGCTCATTTGCCACATGCAAGACATGTCAAACATGAATCCCAAAGTCGCACACATCCCACCCCACCCCCAACACGCCACATCACATTTCCTGAATGCAAGCAGATGACAAACTAACATTAGGGATGAAAGCTCCTTTGTCTGAACTATCAGGCGGAAGCACATCTGCACCTCCGACCTTGGAATTGCATGTGCTCGGCACCCCTGACAGATACTATAGCAGCTGATGACAACTCCCACACTATGCACAGCCCGACGAAAGACCAACGTATACACACCCCACACACAGAAGTCCTTGCTCGAAGTTATCTTGCATGGAATGGCCTTCACACTTACTCCCACACCATCCCAGGCGTACAACCGTTGCACACTAAAACAACTCATTGATCCGAGCTGTGGCATCCACAGAACTGGCGCAGGTCAGAACAGTGCCGCTTCAATCAGAGCCACTAATGCAATGGCAGAACATCCCAGACACATGCACAACCCCTGTCACGTGGAACTGTACCGTGCATGTATGCTGCATTTATTGAGGGCACTGCCATTGGCAGTGATGCGAATCAGTTACCGGCTAAGCTTCCTCCTTGCCAACGTCACCTGCGTTCAGCCTGTGTTGCATTGTCGATCGTGCATATTCGAGTGGTCCATGGATGTCTGCCTATCCAACAGGATGGTAGCTGAACTGGATTTTGACATGTGTGTGCGCCCCCTGTTGGCCCACGACCAGGAGTGTCACCGTGATACCCGTTTATGGGATGCCTTGATACTTGGCATACATGCTGGCAGCTGGACCTGGGAGATTGCACAACTCCTCGTGTGCAGTGACCACATTGAACCGCTCCCCTATTGAGCTGTAGTGCTAATTGGTGAAAGGGGGTGGACGCAGCACATCTGTCCGATCCTGCTAATGGATTGCCTCGCCGTCCTGTTTGATGAAGTCAACAACGACCTCATGTTGGAAATGATAGCCTACGAAGCTGCAATCGCTTTCATGGACGAGTAACTACGTACCTGCAGCCACAACAGATTGGAACCCATTGCACATGTCCCAACACCTTGTTGCATCTTGGAGATCTGGTCACATATCCCATGACAACAGTGGACATGGCTGCATTCGCCTGGACTCCGAATACATGAGCGGACAACAACGCGGGTTAACACACACCTGTGAAAGGTGAGGCACTCCCACGGAGTGGACAGAGGCGCTTGGCAACGTTCCTAATTCTGACATACTGCTGCATTGGTCTGCATGTTGTGGCACTCATCTTGCCCGTACTGACACGCATATGCTAATAAAGTCTGCGCACCTTCACTTGTATTCAACTGTGATGAGTGTTGATTTGAATGACAATGTGTTTCTCACTGCCTATCTGAGTCACAGCCATACATGCGCATTGATAGCATTACCCAGGGAGTACCTTTTTGTGGAATCACTGTCCCTACATTCATCCATACTTTCATACTTTATTGATCATAGCCATGACACATCTGTGTGAATTAGAATGTTTTATTCATATTCAGTGGAGTGTTGAAGCTGGACCAGTACATGGCAATGCAAATCCCACTTTACATTGTTGCCCCGTGGAGGGCCAGCCGGAGTCCTTTAGGGATTGACAAGTTCATCGGAAGAGGAAGACTTCAGTCCGCAGTGTGATTGCTGTGTCATTGGTAACCAAACAAAACATGGCAGTGCATGTCGAGGTCCAAGGTGAGTGTCGCTGAGTGTATCGGGGGACAGTGGAAGGTGTTATTCCAGGGCATGATGCAGAGGGCAGAACCAAGCTGAAACAGGCCATATAGCGGAGATGAATGCTACCACTTCATTCTTACCACAAAGCCAGATTCATCATCATCTTTGTCCTCTGATGTGTCAGGTGCCTCACATGTGGGTGGTGGTGTTTAGTCTGCATCACTGTGTGGCACTGACACATCAGGGGGCGGAGATGTGGATGGAGTAGTAGCAGCAGCATTCATCCGCGCCAGGCCTTGTGGTGGCAATGCCATGACGAGGATCTGCAGGGATTGGAAGATCACAGCTACATCTCGCTGGTGTGCAGCCATGGCAAACATTCTTTCCGCCTGCATCTGCTCCAAGCTCTCCATCATTCTCCTTATGTGTCCCAACTCCCGGCTGACATCGCTGGAGCCACTCTGACTAGACAGTTGTTCTTGGCTCAGAGTCATGACTCCAGCGATGTCAGCCATGGATTGTTGGAGAGCATGGAGCGGACAGTGGGTGTCCGTTAGGGACTGTAAGTCGTCCCTGATGGGACTTAGACACCCACGCATGGCATCTAGTTTGGCTGCCATGAGGTCGCACCCCACCTGCAGCTGATCAGCCATCTTCTCCTGGCACCCTAACACACGGCGTTGGAATGCCATGTGTTGGTCGTGGGGGTCCTGGGAGACAGCTGTGGTGGTGGGTGCTTCTTGCTGTGTGGTCTGTGCAGGGGGTGGGGTCTCCTCGCTGCAGCTGGGCTGCCCTGCTCCTGAAGGTGGGGTGCCGAAGCTGTCCATGAGCTGTTGGAGGGCGTCGGTGTCGATGTTGGGGAGGTCCTCTTCATCATCAGTGCTGAGTTGTTGGGTCCGCTCTGCAGGAGGTGTTGATTCTCCCTCCTCAATGTGAAGGGGAGATGCACATTGACATTGTGTTCACATGTATGTTCACGCATTGTACAAGTTTACTAACAGACTGCATGACAATGTACATTGTGACTGTTTGTGAGGAGATGCCTATTTGATGCGGTACAGTTGACATTTCTACACCATCAGGGATGTGAGGTTGTACTTGTACATTATCATCTCACAGTTTCCTGCTATGCCAAATGCGAATGGCCATATTCTACACACAAGCGCAGCAGTTGTGTCCTCTGTTCTGTTGTGAAAGTGTTGCAGTTTGAACCACATTGTTGTCAATGTTGAGGGGCTCTGATTCTTATGTGTGTGTGCTGCATTGTGGGTGTGTTGCCCCTTCAGCTCTGATTTGGCTGGCCCTTCTCCCATTCAGGCGGTGTGCCTTTTACTTCTGTGCTTATACAGTGCTGAGATGTTGCAGACTTGGGTAAATTGGGCTCTTGGTCGGAGTTGTGACTCTTGGGCATGGTTTGTCCGCAGATGTGCTATACTTAATTGTGCATGTGTGCCATTGTGCCCATCTCCCCCGTCCCCCCAGTCCCTGGTCATTACTCACCCTGTTGCTGTTGGCTCAGGTCATGTTGTGCAGTGTCCGGTCCCCCAACTCCTGCCACCGTCTCCCCAATGATCTCTCGGGTCACCATTTCCTCCATCTCATCCAGCTCCTGGTGTGTCGCTGGACTCCCACCTCCAGTCTGCATTGCTGCTTTCAGGTTTGTTGCGAGTTTCAGCTTGGTTTTGCGCTTCACATCAGTCCAGCGCTTCTTGCAGTTGTCCACTTCCCTTCTCTTCACTCCGACTGCATTCACCTTGGCCAAGATGGACTGCCATATTGTATTTTTAGTTGCCAATGACACAGTGGAGGTGATGAACAGTTGGTGGTGGTGTTCTGTCACCTACGTAATGAGGGTCTGGTTTTCCTGCGTACTGAAACGGGGGTTCCTCTTCTTCTTCTCCTTGCACTTCCCTGACCCCGAGGTCCCAGGCTGGTCCTCCGTGGGGCTTGTGGGGTTCTGGTTGTCCTCTGTACTTGCTCCGGCTACCTCCATGGTGCTTCGCAGTTGTTTGTGTTTTGTTTGTGTTTTTTGTTGCCGCTTTTATAGTGGTTTTTCCCGCCTGACTTGTGGGACTTGCAGGCCTGGCGCTGCTTATCGCTGAATTTTTTATCGCAGTTGGGCCCATCGCAACATTTTTCACGTTAGGGTTTAGATTTTTATCGCCGTCCCGGTAATTTTATCACGGACATTTGATGCGTTATCGGGAAACTATCGCATGTTACTGCCGTGTTGAGAATAAGACGTTAACACTGAGTTATTTTCACGTGATAGACGGCGATATGAGAAATTGCGTTAACCTATTTTGGCTATGATTATCGCATGTTCTTGAGAATATCCCCCTATGTATGCGATGCATGATAAAGCGCTCTATAACAGTATCTGTAGTGAAACGAGCATCTGTGGAGTAGATGAGAGGGTGATCATTAAGGGTGGGCAGAGTTGACATAGCAGCGCTACGTGGAACTCTGCGAAGTGGCAAAAAACTCAGATGTACCACGCGGAGTTCCTCGAGCGGGTGGAGTTCCTTGTCCAGCCTGTTCGCGTGACGTTTCCGTCGTATGGCAATGCAGCTTGTGTGTTAGGGCAGAAATATCGCACAAACTTCACTACGCAGTCGCGCATGGGTGCAGCCATCTTCTTTCCCATTCGGTTTATGGTGCTGGCGCATACTTGTTTGATCCTTTCTGAATGTTGCAATCCTTGTGTTCTAAAACTTTTTTCCGATCTTTTTATTTATTATCTTACCCTTTGTCTTTCTCAGTGTGTATTTTACTTTTTTCTACTTTTTTGAGTTTTTTGTGAGTTTTGTACTTTATTTTTTCGCTTTACTTACTCCCTAATTTTTTTTTACTTCCTTCTCTTTTATTCCTGTTTCTACATTTTCTCTCTTCTGACCCCCTCCCCAGCACCATGACAGATAAGGGTGCCCCAAAAGGCCTGCAACAAGGCGCCGCCTTCCTTGCTGAAGGCGGCGCCAGCAAGGGTGCAGACCTGGGCCTTGTTATCCAAGGTGGAGGTGGCAGCGCTGGTTTTTATGTCCAGTGCCCCCTCCCCTCCACCCTGGCAGCAGGTGGCAGGCCTTGGCCCAGGAACGGACTCCAGGAGCGCCAGCAGCACTGGGTGAGGGTGCAGCGCGCAGTTTATCGCTGCTCTAGGGTCCGGCACACCCATAATCAGCTGACGCACCTGTGGTTCGACACCCTGGACCGAGAGCAGGACCTGCTGGACTTGCTAGGGGTTGAGGTCGCAGGGCTCGGTGAATAGTCAATTATTAATATTATTATTATTACTTGTGTGCTCTATGCTATTGCTAATATTTTTTCTGAAATAGCAGCATGCTGCTCACATACAGTTAAGTTAATTTTACAAATATTAAGTGATCGTTATTTTACACATGTGCTCGGCGCTACCTAATCATACTTGTTGGAACTCGCTTGGGCTGATTATTTAAGAACTTAAGTTATGCAGAGACTCCTTTGTCCTGTCACTAAGATAGTGGTAGTTAGTATTAGTAATTTAGTGGCATGTGTCCTCTCACGTCAGTTCTTAGAGCCTTTTAAGTAGCTAGTACAGTGACAAGCAATCAATTTGGTATATGCATGTGTCCATTTATGCATTTAAAGAAAAATTAAGACTTAGGGGCTCATTAGGATGGCGGTCGGAAAATCACCCCGACCGCCATTGAAGCGGAAAACAACCGCCCGTCGGCACCGGGGAGAAACCGGCGGCCAAATTAGGATCAAACGCCCAAAAACACCGACCGCGGCAGAACGGGGGAAGAAAAACTGCCCGTAGCGTGCGGAGATGGCCAAAACAAGTCCGTGGCAGACGGATCCGGTGCGGAAAAACACCAACCCGCCCCAAGGATAGCGGAGACACCGCACGGGAAATTAGGATAACCCCGATGGTCCCGTGGCACGTTCTGCTGTATCCGACCGCTGCGGTCGCTAACAGTGATGAATGGGAGAGCATGCGGAAGAGCTGCAGCAAAGCCACCGCCGTGGACGCTCCGTGACAAATTTGGTGGACGAATTAAAAAACCCACAATAAGGCCACAAAGTGCCCACACCAAAGTAGCCATGCCACCCAAAAACAGAAAACACACCCCAATGACACAACATTGCAAAAAAAAAAAAAAAAAGGACAACCCACACAACACACCTGAGAGCACTCCCACATGTGGACACACCCACATAGCAGAGCATAAAACTAGCCCCTTCCTTGACCACAATCCTCTGCACTACCCCACAGCTGAAGGGCCCAACCCCTGAGAACAAAGGATAGGCAAAGCCACACACCATCACCACTCACACCACACACAGCACCACCACCACTTCCACACCTGCACCCCTAACCCCTTTGCACATCAGACACCATACACATCACCACCACCACCACCACTTACACCCCTGCACCTATAACCCCTCTGCACATCACACACCATGTCAACAAATAAAATGCCCAAATTCACAGAGAGTGAGTTGAAGGTTATGGTAGATGAGATAGTCAGAGTTGAACCACAACTGTTTAGTAGCCTGGTCCAACAGACACCATTAGCCACAAGGACTCAAATGTGGGCAAGGATAGTCCAGAAGGTCAATGCAGTAGGGACCATCCCAAGATCCAGAAAGGAAATCATGAAGCGGTGGCATGACTTGAAGAGGGTTGTAAAAGAGAAGAGGACCAAGATCCGTGAGCTGGCTGACAGGACTGGCGGTGGCACTCCCATACCAACAAAACCATTCACCCCATGGGAGGAGAAGGTGCTTGCCATATTGCATCCAGAGAGTCTCACAGGAGTACCCAGGGGAGTGGTGGCTGGTAAGTACAAACAAATGACTACCACCACACTGCTATGTACTGCCTTGCACAACTACAAAGCTACACCTCCTAGGACCAATTCCATTCATCTGCACCACACACTCACAAAAACATGTCTCACAGATCCAACATCCACCCCCTCCCAATCACCACCAATGTAGCTAGCAACATTACCATGTGTGCATGTGCACAGGCAGCCAGCACTGCAACTCCCACCTTGCCCCGTCCCACACCTCAGCAGGATGGAGCACTCCCCCGCCCCACCCAGAAGCATGTGTCAGCCATTACATCCCCAACAAACAAACTTACAGGTAGGTAGCCATCTTGCCATGGAGGGCTGTTTGTGGGAGGGAGGCCTGTACTACTACTCCCACCATGCCCCCTGGCCCACACCTCAGCAGGATGGAGCACTCCCCCACCCCACCCAGAAGCATGTATCAGCCATTACATCCCCAACAAACAAACTCACAGGTGGGTAGCCATCTTGCCATGGAGGGCTGTATGTGGGAGGGAGGCCTGTACTACTACTCCCACCATGCCCCCTCGCCCACACCTCAGCAGGATGGAGCACTCCCCCACCCCACCCAGAAGCATGTGTCAGCCATTACATCCCCAACAAACAAACTTACAGGTAGGTAGCCATCTTGCCATGGAGGGCTGTTTGTGGGAGGGAGGCCTGTACTACTACTCCCACCATGCCCCCTGGCCCACACCTCAGCAGGATGGAGCACTCCCCCACCCCACCCAGAAGCATGTGGCATATAATGGATCACTTCAAATAGACAAACAGCTAGCCAGACATATTATTCTGTCTTGTGCCACCACTGAGCAGGATGCAAGCCTCCACCACGCACACACAGATGTGTCACAAAACAAAGACAAATTCTAACACACAACAGGTAAGTAGGCAGTATGTGCACCTAGCCATTCAACACAAAAAGAATGGTGCCATATGACAACACCAGTCCTCTCAATGTACAAATATGCACACCGATCACATTGCCACGCACAGTGTGCACACAGCTAAGCAAAGGAAACTGTCACAGCAACCAAAGTCTGACACACCAATGCACATGTAGAGGAAAGACTGTGAGCAATCATGCACAGCAATGAATGACAGGTTCAGTGCCATGGGGCCAGAGTAACAAGGACCATATGAAAAGTAAGAAACCATGGTATGTGGTACCAATCCAGATATGCACATGACAAGACAAAGGTATGCAGGAGATGACAATGGCCAGGACATGCCCAGATGTGACGGCTGACAGGTCATAAAAATCTACCAACAGTCTGCACAAAAATCATAATTTGCGCAAGGCCCTACATGTCAACATGTCCCTGTACTCACAAATTATGCACGTGGCGCATGGTATATATTGACATCTCACACCATGGACAAGAAATGCATGTACCACCGCAGCATGTCAGGAGGCACAGTAGGGCACATAGGAAACAATGTGATGATCAGTCAACTGTGTAGTGTACTAACAGTGAATGACACACAGCTAACACAAAGCTTGCGGGGTGCACCCCAATGACCATTTCCCATCTGACCCATAGGTGACCAAGAATTGACTGCAGAGGACGACACCAGCAACCCGCAGGGCCAGTCTCCCCCCTCGACTCTCGGATGTGGACTCCCAGGGATCTTTGGACGAGGAGACCAAGGCTGGCCCATCTGGTGTTCCAGGGCACAACAGGTCCCAGGACCCCATCGGCCCCCACCACACCTGCAGCTACAACAACCAATCTGCATGCCCCTGCTGTTACGTCCGGTGCGTCCTCCACCACCACCACCACCACAACCACCAGTGGTGCCTGCAACACCCTCCCTGTCCCACAGGATGACCACCCCACCCCACCAACTGAGGAGGGCAGGGAGAGGATGTGTGGTCCGACAGTGGAGAGGCAACAGGTCCGTGGGAGCAGTGCAGGTGGGAGGGGCAGGGTCACCCACACACGATCACAGCCTGGGACCGAATCCCTGGACCACATCCACAGAGTCCTTGGGGCATATGAACGGGCCCAGGGACAAACGGACTGATGAGGTCCATGGACACCTGCATGGGACAAATTGTGGACCTCTTGGGCCAGCTAGTGGCGGTACTGAGGGACAGGCCTGCGCCACAAACAACACCTCCCTCTCCCACTGGTGGTCCACAGGATGACAGTTCACCATCCTCCCCTGCGGCCACAGAGAGGGGTGAGTCCTCAGACACCACTGGCCCTATAGCAGAGGCCCCCCCTGCCAAGCAGAGAAGGGGCCGTCCGAAGAAAACCCTGGGAGTATCTGTTGGCAAAGCACATGCCAAATGCCAGTCACGCAGCCAGCCATGATGGCAACCCTCTTCACCGCTGCATTGACTTTTTGGACTGTCCTTCCCCACACTGCCTTGTGAATGGCATCTGTCTGTTGGACTGGGTCACCACACCTATGTGGTGACCACTAGATTATCTCATTTACCATAACTGTCAAATCACTGCTCCACTAATCACCTCACTGTAAATGTACCCCCTCACATGTCACCTTTGTAAATAAACAAATCCTTACACACATGTTGTTGTACCTGCTCCGTCTTTATTCCAGGATGTACAATTTTCACCATGAATACAATGTACCAGGGGACGGAGTGTATGTAGGCAAGGAGAGGTCAAAGGCACCTAGGAAAACACAACAGAACAGCATTCACTAGTCTGGGTGTGGCATCACAGACATCACACAACACTTCACAACCAGAACAACCCACATGCACACATAACAATGGGCAACAAGTGCCAACATACACATCCTGTAGATGTTCATAAATGAACTGTCCCATGAACATTGACAGCAAACACTGAGTCTACAACTGGCTGCTGTCACAAATCGCACTTACACCTTCACAACAACAGCAACATCATCAGACAATGGGTACGTTGTACATTGTCACCCACCTTCAAGTGAAGTAGCGGGTGATGAGCTGTTGACGCAGGTCAACACCTTCCTCCTCTCCACTGTCATCATCACTGGACACGGGTTGGTTTGCAGGCGGGGGCCTTGGCTGCTCATCATCATCCAGGAGCAGGGGAATCTCCTTGCAAATGGCTAGGTTGTGGAGCATGCAGCATGCCACTACAATCTGACACACCTTCCTGAGCGAGTACATCAGTGCCCCTCCGGTCTTGTCCAGGCAGCGGAAACGTGACTTCAGCAGTCCAAAGGTACGCTCCACCACACGATGTGTCCTCCCATGGGCATCATTATAGCGGACATCAGCCGGTGTCCTGGGGTTCCGCAGTGGGCTCAGCAACCAAGGACGGTTGGGATATGCAGAGTCACCTATGTGTGACAAACACAAAGAAACATTGCAATGTCGCAGATGCAGAGGACAGCAGGTCACACACACAGCACGCTAAATGACTAGGCATACTCACCCACAATCCATGCATGCTCAGGAAGCAGATTGGCCATCAGCTGGGGTACAATGCTGCTACGCAGGATGTATGAGTCATGGGCCGAGCCTGGATATCTTGCACACACGTGTGAGATGATCATATCTGCCAGGCATACCACTTGCACATTTATGGAGTGGTAATGTTTGCGATTGCTATAGACGTGCTCACGGGCCTGTGGTGGCACTAGCCCAACATGGGTGCAATCAATGGCACCAACAACATGGGGGATGTGTCCGAGGGGATAGAAATCTCCCTTTACAGCTGCCAATTCAGGCCCCCTGGGGAAATGTATATATCTGTCCTTGTAGATCATCATGGCAGACAGAACATCACGCAGCACCATGCTGAACATAGGTTGTGACATCCCACCTGCCTCGGGCACCGTGTTCTGGAATGATCCAGTGGCAAAAAATGCAGTGCCACCATCACTTTATACGTTAGGGTGAAAGCTGTTGGATATGTTCGGCGAGGCTGCAGGTGGGGCTCCAACAAATCACAAAGGGTCTTTAGGGTGGCTCTATCCAGACGGCATTTCCGGATGATCGCCTCATCCTCCATGTCTGCCAGCACTGTCAAGTGACGATGCAGATTTGGTCTCCTCCTAGTTGAGATGAGAGTGGACACATTGTAATGCAATACATCATGGGATGTGCACAGCATCTCACATCATGGCTGACACAACGCCAACAAAGAATGTCATATGAATTGAGTCACAGACCAGCTGACATGTAGGGACCCCTTCAACTACACAAATCACACACTTGTCTAATTACACACAGCAAGTCCCCCAAACAACACCTCGGTCAAAGTGAATGGACATTGGGATATGGCCCCATTCCCCATGGGCACGCCTGGGAGTCTGTCATCCTGCACATGTGTGACAAGGCAACCCCACGGTATCCTACCTAGCTGCTGTACATGACACACATTCAGGCGTCAATTGAACCTGGCACACCTCAACAACACAATGACCACAGTCTGAGCATCAATGACGAGTGTGTGCATGATCTAACATGAGAGGACATGCTAAAACAAACATCATCAATTGAGACAAACATTGCTGTGATTGACAATGCACATCAACACATTCACATGTGTACACATTGTATTGTCCATACCAACACTGTCCTGTAGTGTAGTGTAGTGTAGTGTACTGTAGGTGCGGTAGTGAGAGACAAGTGATGCCCAAATGGCATTTGGCATGCTCCGCCACCCAAATCGCGGTGCCTCATGTGTCTCTATGGCACCCAAATCTCAGAAACTACCGCCTGGCCACAGGTGTGTGTGTGCAACACTCCCCAATGCACAGGTGCGGTACTGATAGCCCCAGAGACATGCCCTAATGGCGGTTGGCATGCTCCGCCACCCAAATCGCCGTGCCTCATGTGTCTCTATGGCACCCAAATCGCAGAAACTACCGTCTAGGCCCAGCGGTGTGTGTGTAACACTCCCCAATGCACAGGTGCGGTACTGATAGCCCAAGAGACATGCCCAAATGGTGGTTGGCAAGCTCCGCCACCCAAATCGCGGTGCCTCATGTGTCTCTATGGCACCCAAATCGGGGAAACTACCTCCTGGCCACAGCGGTGTGTGTGCAACACTCCCCAATGCACAGGTGCGGTACTGATAGCCCCAGAGACATGCCCTAATGGCGGTTGGCATGCTCCGCCACCCAAATCGCGGTGTCTCATGTGTCTCTATGGCACCCAAATCGCGGAAACTACCGCCTTGCCCCAGCGATGTGTCACCGCCATGGTCCATGCCATTACAGCCAATGGGCTCTGCGATCGCGGAAGCTTGAGGCAATTTTGACAATAGCGATAGGCAAGCTACAACAACGCGGTGCTTGTCATTGGATGCAATCAAAAGATGCACCACCGCGGTAGCGCCCACCCGGCCCCAGCGGTGTGTCACCGCCATGGTCCATGCCATTACAGCCAATGGGCTCCGCGATCGCGGAAGCTTGAGGCAATTTTGACAATAGCGATAGGCAAGCTACAACAACGCGGTGCTTGTCATTGGATGCAATCAAAAGATGCACCACCGCGGTAGCGCCCACCCGGCCCCAGCGGTGTGTCACCGCCATGGTCCATGCCATTACAGCCAATGGGCTCCGCGATCGCGGAAGCTTGATGCAATTTTGAAAATAGCGGTAGGCGTGCTACACCACAGCGGTGCCAGTCTTTGGATGCATTTGTAAAACGCTGACTTGGTACACCAATTGCAGAAGCCCAGGACTACTGGAACGACACCAGGGGGCTATATATGTGGGGGAGAGTGCCCCACATTTCCACTGCTCAAAGAGCCTGCTGCTTGAGACCCTCCGCCTGCTGCTGCCTCCAGGGACTGCTGCCTGAGACCCTCACCTGCTGCTGCCTCCAGGGACTGCTGCCTGAGACCCTCACCTGCTGCTGCCTCCAGGGAGTGCTGCCTGAGACCCTCACCTGCTGCTGCCTCCAGGGACTGCTGCCTGAGACCCTCACCTGCTGCTGCCTCCAGGGACTGCTGCCTGAGACCCTCACCTGCTGCTGCATCCAGGGACTGCTGCCTGAGACCCTCACCTGCTGCTGCCGCTGCTGTCTCTAACCAACAGTGATGTCAAGGACAGAGAAGATCCATGCCAGTCCCATCACAGGCGAGGAGCTTGAGGTCCTGGTGGACGAGGTGCTCACACAGTACCCAAGGCTATATGGTGCCCCAAATGTCGTGGTAAGTCTTCCACAGTGGGTGTGAGAGTGCAGGGGGGCACACATGTAGTCGGTCTGATGCAGTATGTGCATGTCAGTGTGGGTTTGTGTCTCGCATTGCCTAACTTGCATTCCATTGGATAAAGGGGTGTGTACCCTACTCTACAAGTCTCCCTGCCTGCACATCAAGATTGGAGGGACATGTCTTGTCTTGTCAGCCATACAGTGAAGCAGCAAGTTGGTAATGGAGGATTCAGGACAGTTATTGCTAGTGTGCATGTCTTTGCGGTTCCCTGTTGTCCATCTCAGTGTGAGCCCACCTGGCCTGCACAGTCACCGCCCAATCCAACAAGAACACATCACTGACTGTACAGAGTGTAACATGTTCATTTTCAAATTTGACTCCCCATCAATGTGCCATGTCAACCCTGTAGATTGCACACGACTGGCACTGTGAGAAGGGCGTGGGTTTGTGAGATCATGTCCCTAAATGTGACATACATGACACAGTGGGCTACTCACAGTGCATGTTCGTTGACGCCTGTGCATTGTCGGACACAGTGAGTCTCGCCACAATCACATGTTGTTTTGTGACGTATGTCTTGCTCTACCTAAAAATGGTTAGTAGATGTGGGCAGAGTACACATGGTCTTCTGTGCTGGCATCCTGCTTGTACATGAGATGTGCAGGTATTGTGTCCCCCTCACACATGCATGCATTTACGTGTGATTCTCACATGCAGATGTACCATGTGAAAAGCATTCCTGTCTCTGCATGTGAGATATGTGGATTTGTGATGAATCTGTATCATGCTACTGTCCTGAATGATCTTGTCACATGACACTGTGTCACTGATGTTTGCCCCCTCTTGTCCCCCATGCCTGCAGCTCAAGGTACACCAGCGTAAGGCCGTGTGGAGGGGCATTGCGAACAAGGTGCGTGCTCTGGGAGTATCAAACCGACGGCGCACCCACTGCCACAAGAGGTGGGACGACATCTCACGGCTGGCAAAGAACGTTGCGGAGATGACACTGGGGCGCATCCCTCGCACTGGCCGGATGGCACGGCGCAGCATGACACCACTAATGTGCCGCATCTTGGCCGTGACTCACCCTGAGCTGGATGCACAATTGAAGGAGCATCACCAGGCAATTAGGGATGAGTGTACTGGGAAGGGTGACTATGGCTGTGTGTGGCTGCATGTGTGCACAGCATGTGCTAGCGCTGGGCGATGTGATGTTGGTAGTATGATGCAGTGGCCTGTGAGTGTAAGCTTGTACCTGTGCTGGGTGCAGCTGTCATGCATGTGTCCTACCTGTACTTAACACTGGGAAACGGGTATGGGGCATTTCAATGGCATTGTGGGTGGTGCGAGACAGGTATGAGCTATCTGTGTTGCTGTTGGAATGGAGCCACATGCAGGATGTTGTGCTGTATGGTCATCACATTGCTCACTTTGTCCTGGTTTGATTGTGCACACACACTGTTGTGATGACAGAGGTGGGTTTGACCGAAGTAATTGCACAGGGTGGCGTGCAACATGTAGATCTAGACATCTTAATGGTTGTTTGTATTGCATATGCTTGTTCTGTTGCTGCCACTGCACTGACCCTACATCTCTCTCTCTCTCATGCAGCATCTCCCGTGGTCACGGAGGAACAGGGGACGGACACCAGTGGTGGGGTAACTTACACAACAGCTGCAGAGGAGCCCTGTGAGACAGATGTGACCAGCGCCTCAGAGGGGGACAGGAGTATGCTGGAGGAATCACAGCCCGAGACGCAAAGTACTACGTCATCTGATGCCAGCGGTGACGCAGACATGTTGGCAGGCACAGAGAACGGGGACTCTGCATCATCTTCCACCACACAGCGTGCAGTGCCCACCCTCCCAGCCACTTCCTCTGGTGCTGCCCGTGTTCACACCGCTAAGAGGGGAAGGGTGTCCTTCACCCCTGGCACCGCAGCCCCTGCCCCGGTCCCCCCTGCTGCCATCAGTGCTGAGTCTGTGGACCTTTTGCACAAGCTGTGTGTAGGCCAGACAGCTCTCCTCAATGCATTCATGGACCACGACAGTAAATTGGCTCAGGTGGTTGCATTCATTGAGGGCATACATTCAGACGTGGGTGGGCTGCACCGGACTGTCCAGTCATTGTCCACTGCAGTGACATCAGCCCTTCAACTGGCACAATCTGGGAGTCCAGCGAAAGTCCCTTTGTCCACACCCATGCCAGTGGCCACGTCGGACGACAGTGACCACGCTCCACAGACCTCTAAGTCACGTTATGGCACACTTAGCACACAGCAGCAACAGAAGCCCAAGCGGTCCAGGCCGCAGACACCATCCCCACAGATGACCAAAGCCACCCCAGTGCACACAGACAAGAGCCCGTCAGGCAGCACCAGGGGACAAAGAGCCAAGAAGCAGGCATCAGGGTCACGTGCCTCAGGGCCATCCCCAGCCAAGGACTCTCCTGTCCCGAAAGCATCTCCCAAAACCAAACATACAATTTCCATGCCTACTGAGAACGTGGTGAGTGCCAAGGGTAGGCATAAGAAGGGCTGCAAGTCCGATTCACCCACTACCTCGACTCCCATTGCAAGCCCAGTGAAGCAGGGAATGGAGGGCACTGTGGGGGAGCACCTGGTAGGCAGGGGATGGAGGGCCAAAGCCAGGGCCGTGCAAAGCGTTGCGCAGTTTCAAGCACGTCACCAGAGGGAGGGCCAGCGTCTGCACCTGCTGCAGCCTTGGTGTTGAGGGAGCCTGATGTGTCCACGCCATTGTTCCCAAGGCAGGGAAGCCATTGCAACTCCCCAAGAAGTGGAAAGGCACCCCTCCACAATCTCCCATCCACACTGTGTCTCACGTCTGCATGACTCCACCTCCACGTGCCACTACACCACCTGGTCCAAGCAGCCCTCTGTTGTGCCAAGGCACTGATAGGTATACCTCAGCTGTGCCTCCCTCTCCCCAGTCAAGTGCTCCAACTGTGCCCGACACACAGCCAGCTCCCAGTACGACTGACAGCCAAGTCTGAGTGTTGGTCAACCTCACACGCCTGTCTCTCATACAGCATGGCCTGTGCTGCACATCGTGACACCCCAGACTGTGTTGCTGACCATGGTTAGGGTACAGTTGCAGACATTCCCTGTGCAGCTTCTCGTGGACTCACTCTGCACTTTGTCATGCCCACTGGCCTTGTCGTTCACTGCTGTGTGCCCCCTGCCTGTGCAGCTTCTCATGGACTCACTCTGCACTTTGTCCTGCCGACTGGCCTTGTCGTTCACTGCTGTGTGCCCCCTGCCTGTACAGCTTCTCATGGACTCACTCTGCACTTTGTCATGCCCACTGGCCTTGTCGTTCACTGCTGTGTGCCCCCTGCCTATGCAGCTTCTCATGCCCATGCTCTGCACCTTGGACTGGCCACTGGCCTTGCTGTTTTGCCCCTGCCTGTGCAGCTTCTCATGGCCATGCTCTGCACCTTGGACTGGCCACTGGCCTTGCTGTTTTGCCCCTGCCTGTGCAGCTTCTCATGGACATGCCCTGCATGTTGTGCCTTGCTATTATCTACTCTTGTTGCCTATCTGTGCAATTTGTGAATAAAGACAGTTGCTCCTGTTTGTTTTGTCAGTGTCCTTACTGAATAAAGTTCTTTTGCTGTGTGTATATGGTTTACTGTGCCACATGCTGTGTGTGCCACTTCAACCTTGCCAATGTCTTAACTCGCTTACTCTACTTTTTTGCAGGGGTGAGGGACTTCAGTTCTTCCAGACCCTGATACTTGTGTGGGCAATGTTGTAGATTTGAGGTGTAATGCAGTTGTCATTGTCATTGTTTGTTCATGTTGGCTGTGTTGTACACATGTCAAGTTGTGGTGCACTGAAAGCTCAGAATGGGGTTCTGTCCAGAGGATTGCAGGCATGCTGGCCAGGCTCATCATGTATGTGTGTTCTTATTTAATGTGTGCCCAGTAGTGTATGTGTGTGGTCATCTTGTGATGGGCAGTCATCCTAGTCCCATGGGTTTCTTTCAATGTGTGCTCTTGGGTGGTCAAGAAGTGTGCAGTGTGAATGTCTTGACTTTGTCTGGAGTGTTGATGTGTGTGTACCCCTGCATTGTCAAATACACACATGTTTCACCCAGGATGTGTGTGCCTGTTGTTTGGATTGTTTATCCCTGTGGATGTGGTTGTATGCACATGTGTGAGTTGTATGTTGTGCAGTGTACAGTGTGTTTGTGTGTCCATGCAGTTGTGGCTGACTCCTACTTGTTATTTCTGTCACTTGTGAGTATGCAGTGTGTGTGTTTCTGTCAAGTCAGTGTTGTGTTTTGTTGATCATCCATCTCTCATGTTACTGTTTGTGGAGACAGTGCAGATCTGCTGATCCACACTGCCATTGTGGTTGGGTTTTCTCATGCATTGCTGTCACATGGTGCCTGTTTGCCTCCAGCATGTGATGTTGTGTGTGGTGTCTTGCCATCCCTTATCTGTGCTTGGGATGCCTACCCATTGTGAGTCTGCACTCCCTCTATTTGTGTATGGTACACTCCTGCCATGGCACTTCACTTGGATGTCAGCTGTCCCCTTGTTTTACATGTGTGTGTGCCTCCCCATCACTTGATATGTGACACTGTGCTTTGTGGTGCAGTTCTTTGGACAGTGGCAATGTGCCACTCAGGACATTTCACCAATAGGTTCTGTGTGATGTTCTTGGGCTGTTTGTCGTCATGTTTGCTCATATGCACTTCAACTGTGTGTGCTGCCCAGTCCCCTGGTCAAGTTGTTTCCACCTTTCTGTGCCAGACTTGTGCATCTGTTGGTGTTGTGTTGCATGTATGTGTGTTTGCTGTGGTACTGCTTCACTTCCTGTGTGTGATGTTGTCTTTGTGCTGTGCTGATTGGTGTTGTGTGAGTTCATGTTGTGTCACTCATTTCTGTGTGGGGCTGGTATGCTTGTTGTGCAGACACTGCTTGTTGTGCATGCAGTGCTGTGGGGGTATGTTGCCTTGTCATTGGCTGGTGTGCATCCACTGATGTCCTGCTGTGTTTGGTATGTGTTTTTTTGGGCTGTGCATCTGTTGTTTGTTTGCTGTGGCTGTGTTTATCTGTGATGGTACACTTCTTGTCTGTGTTGTGGTATGTTGTCTGTGCATTGTTCCTGACTGATGGGGTTGTGCACTCCAGTTGTGTCTGTGCTCCCATTGCCTTTCCACATGTTTGCTGCACAGGGCATGTCTGTTCTTGTAGTGGTTCTGTGTGTGGTTCTGTTGGGCTATGTGTCTGTCTGTTGTTTTTGTGCAGACATTGGTTCTGGCATCCCTGTGTGCATGTGATGTTTTTGGCTACCCCCAGGAAGTGTGATTGTTTGTCTGTGTATTGCCTGGACATTATTGCCACCCTTCTGTTTGTTTGACACTGGTGTTGTGTGCTGCAGATGTGAGGGGGTATGTGTGTGGATTCCTACTAGTGTTTGACAGTCATGGAGTGTGTCAATGGGCCCTGTGTGTTGTGCTGCTGGAGTACTCCTGTGAAGCATTTGTATACATATGTGTGGCTGTTCATAGTTTGACTTCAGGGCCTTCCTTTCATCCTTGTGCCTATACATGTGTTGCCTTGCTGTCTCCCTGAGTTGTTGCACTGTGCTGTCTGTGGTTTGACTTCAATCACTATGCCAGCCATGTGTGATTTGATGGGTGAGGGTGTTATTCTATGTTCCTTGTCTTGCATGTGCTGTACACATGCTTGGTAGTTGTCTCCTTGGCCTTCCATTTGTGTGCACCTCACTTTGGCTTGCCCGTTTTGTGTGCTCCATTGCTGGTGGCATGTGGTCTGTGTATGTGTTTGTGTGTCGGTGTGGGGTATGTGTGTGTGACTTGGCAGGCTGTGTGTCCAGTGAGATGTTTGTTCCTTGTATGTCTGTGTGTCCATTTGGTGCTTGTACTGAGTTTACTTGCCATGGGTGTGGTGTTGTTGTGGTGTGTGTATAGCCCTGGCCCTGTGCTTCTGTGCTGTGTGTTCCTGTGCAGCCACTCCTGCTGTGGCTGTGCCCCTATTTGTTTTGTGTGTGGTGCAGGGTGTGGTGTCACCTGGCTTGTTGATGTGCATGGGGTTGCACAGGGGGCACATGGCATGTCCCTTCAGTGGGGGGCTAGTCTGTGGAGGGTGGAGTTGTGGCCCTGTGGTCTTTGTGCCCTGCCCATTCCTGGCATTGGCCCAGCCTTCTGCATTGTGTGCATGTATTCCCTTGTCTTCACCGCTGCGTTGACGTGGCCGTGACATTGCTGCACGATCACGGTCAATGTGTGACCTGGATGCGGAGGGGTGTATTGGTGGCAGGTGGGTCATGTGTGTGTGCACTTGGGGATGTGTTCCTGTCCCCACCAGAGTATCTGATGTGGTTGGGGACCCTGTGCCAGTCCATGGGTTGTGTTTTGTGGTTGTGTGTGGGGTTGTGTTATTGCGTACCTGCGGCGGCGTCCGCAGCGGTCCATGATTTGCTGGTGATGTATCAGGTACAGCACTGGGAAAACGTGTAGGACTGGGTCCATAGCGGTCGTGTCCGGGCGGTGTGGACCGGGACTCTGGTATCACACTCAGCTGTCGAGGTTCCGCCGTCTAGGATTGGGTGGTTTCTCCGCTGAGGTGCGACTGGTTGTTTGGAGCATCCTAATTTGTGGACCGGAGCGGACGTCATTCCGCATGGCGGTGTGTCTCCATTGGCTCCCACTGCCGTGGTTGCGGGCGCACTTTGATGGTGGTTTGCGTCGCACAGCGGCGGACGGGAATTGGGCTCTCTCTGCCCATTGTAATATGGCGGGCGTGAGGTCCACTGCTCACGGGCGGAAAAATGCATTTTTCCGCACCGCCAGGGCCACGGTGGTGCCTCCGCCCGCTATCCTAATAGACCCCTTAGTGAATTGGCCCGTCAAAGGGGTTTGAGATTGCGAATGAGATGAGAAGAAGCAAACATCATTTGTTGCAATTTATTAGTAATTCCAAAATCTTTGGAATAGGACTAGGTAGGTTTAGGAAATTTGGAATAGGACAGGACGGTCTGCGATACTAGTCTACTACTAGTCAATCTGATTTAGAAAAGTTCAATGATACTGCAATTGTCTTTTCCTGTCCAAAAATCTTTTTGGAGAGATTATTCATTTACCACCAATCTTTTTTTGTCTTTATGTCTTACATCAGCATCCAGGGGCATGAAGAGGTCTGAGGCGGGTAAGGGAGCTGGAGGTGCCTCCCAGTCCCAAAATTCCTCCTCAGCCGATGACTCTGCTGACCCCAGTAAGTCCTCCTGTTGTTAACATTAATATATTTATTTCCCTAAGTAATACCACTCCTTATTTTGAATTATTTCTACCCGTTTCCTAATTTTTTTCCAAATCCTCTTCGATCTTTCCGTTTTTAAATTCTTGTTATCCTTCATTATCCTGATTACTTATTTTCTATATTCCTAGTGTCTGTACTTTACTTCAAACTGTCTCTGTATACTAGTATGTCTGTAGCTTCCTTTCTTCTGCTTTGTCAGTCAGCTTTCCTTCTCCCCTTGTATTATATTTTGTGGACTGCCTAGTGGTGCTACTGTAAGACTCAGAGAACCCATTGGACATGTACTACTACTGCTACTCTGCCGTGCAGACTGCATTTCCATGTAAGGTATTATTGTACGCATGTTTGTTGAGATGAGAACAAAGGCTTTCTTTTAGTTTCTCATGCTCAGTCAGTAAAAAAAAGAGTGGCCATGGTCACGTTGGACACCCCAAAGTTGTGTCTTCTTAGCTAGGCCTAGTATTATTAGCGATACAAAAGGGGATGATGGACGGAACGTTTGAGCCAATCAAACACTCACCCCCAGTCAACTGATCTGGGTTTAATCCATCATCATTCTTTAGCTCACTCCACCACCCCAGTTCAGACATGGCCATATGCAAATCAGTCTGACCCTGTGCCTCATGGGAACAGTCCAGCCCGAACTGCCAAGCCATGTCTTCCCTGGACCGGAAACAAGCATCCTAGGACCGGTTTCTGGCATTTCAGCCGTCATCAGCCAGGCTTGCTTGAATAGTATTATTAGCAGCAGTTGGTGAACTGAAACCCGTGCTCCATGGCTGGAGGAAGTATGAGGAAGACGGCCCCATTGCATTTGCCAACCAGGACCATATGTCCAGTTGTCCACTCTTATTTCTTTTGAAAAACTCTGATTCATTAATAGCTCTAGCCACTCCTCTACAGTTTGTCTTGAGGCTTTTCAAAAATTGCCACCAACAAAATAAATTCCCAACCTGATATTTTTGATAGAAGATACTGTCTATATCCCAATTGTATATCGATGTGTGTGGTGTATTTTGCTATTAAAAATAAATAAATAGGGGGAGGCGAATCTGGCATCTAAAAAATGTTTAATGGTTTTTTCTAGCCGCACCCACCACCAGTGCCGGGGCCAGCAGTGACGGCAGCGCCAGCCACTCAGCAGATGTGGCTGTGGTAGGGGGTGAGCCAGCGGCAGTGGCGGGCAGAGGTAAGTCATATTGCTTGCTTATTGACAATTAATTATATACTCACTGCAAGGATGTACAGTTGAAACTTATGAACAGCTGAACACACCCCTCTTTACTCAGCATATACAGTGGGACTTGAGTAACTAATGGCCTCTTTTATCTACAACTCAGCAGAGAAAGTTTCAGGAAGACCTTTAACTATGATGGGTTGATAGAAAAAGGAATGAAGGATAGAAGTTGAAAGGACGGGTGAAATGTAATATGACTGGAAGAGAAGGATTCATGGGTGAAAGGATGCATATAGTATATATGCATCCTTTCACCCATGAATCCTTCTCTTCCAGTCATATTACAAGGTTCGTTGCAACTGGGAGCCATGTTTGGATGAATGGATATATGGATGGATGGATGGTTTTCAATGGTGAAGACTGGATTGAGATAATGTAAAACTTAAAAGGCGAGTAGCAAAGGCAAGGTTGAAGAATAAAAATACTAGAACAATGCAATGATGAATGGTAAAAACCTTGGGAAGAAGAATAAACAAGGGACTAGGGTGCTCCTCTGTAGTAGCGTTCTTCTCACCTTTACTTGCTTGGAATGGTTTTTATCAAGGTTTTTGATTCAAAGGGTTGAGGTGGTATTTCAGACAACTCCCTTGACTCACAGTAGTTTTCAAGCAAAACATATATTATGTATCCTTCCTACCCACCCATCATCATCAATCACTTTCCTCCCTCCATACCCATGGCATTTCGCCAGTGACACCCATGGGTGACCTATCTGCTGCATAGTTAAATCGGCGGTACTGCATTGTTGGCTGCGCAATGTGTGTCTGCCTCAGTTAAAGTGTAGGCCCATTTCCAAATTTCATGGCAATGCAAAAAATTGTTGTGTTTCCCTTCACTCCTAGGACATAACTCCAGTCCGTTCCTAAATTCCTTCTGTCCCAGCCTTCCATAAAATTTGAAAAAAACATTCTTTGCATGCGCCACTTTCATGTCCAAGTGATACATTTTATTATTGCTTCCATAACAGATTACGTCAGTTCCAATTTTTCCCTTTCAACAATTGCCGAACAAAGTGACTCACTACTAGCAAAAACTTAGGCACTTGATGATGATGATGATGATCAGTGAAACGTCTACCTATCCGGCCTAATCCCTCTAACTTAACTGCAGTAGACTAAGTTAATAATTATTTTCCTTACTGCCAAGCAAATCTATTTTGTTGGAAAAAAGTAATGTCAAATGTGGTGATGGAGGGGGAGAGCAGGGAGTAAAGTTGGACTAAGAGTAAGTGCCTTTGCACTTTGCTGATGGGATAGTCTGTGATGAATATGCCAAATACAATATCCTGTTCCTTAATCCTTTCCTTGTACTGTAGAACATTGCTTTTCCCATTGGATAGACAGGAGGTTGTCTGTTTGCATAATTGTTTTATGTAGTACCTCAAGTGACGTATATCATTCATAGTAAGTAACTATTCATCTGCCTTGTAGTCAGGGTGTAATTGAGGCATTTAACAGAGCATGGCCATGACAGGAATAAGATAATTGCCTAGGGATTTACATTTACATTTCACATGGGGCGCAGAGAGAAGGGTCAGGATTGTCATGAGCACCTCGGTACGGAGTTTTATGTACCAAGGGATGGATGTCCTTTGAATGATCAGTATCAACAATTCTTACAGCAATGTATATATTTTGTTCACACTTAGCACTTTTCTCGCACCTATTTTCACCTTATAACTTGCGCGGTTGGAACAAATTGTATGTTCATGAACTTGGCTGCCTTCTAATGTCATTTCAACACCATAAAATGTTAAAGAACATATGGATTGATCCTTAAATACAGACTTTGATTGATTTCATTTTGGTGTGTGTTTTGTTTTTGTTTTTGATTCATGGTGGTTGTCTTTTCTCCCCTTTTCATTGATTATTACTGAAAGTTTGGAGTATGGTAATTCCTTGTTTGTTTCTATTGGTTATTATTCAGTAAACCAAAAATCAATTCTGTAGCCGACAGAACCAACTTTTTCCACATGCCAATACAATATATGCATCTCTAATTTACTAGAAGGCTTGGAAGGAAATAACTGCAAGTTGTACTTGGAATCATTACTGCCTGGTCTCCTTCATTTAAAATTCGCAGAAAAATTTGAAGTTGACAAGGCACATAGATTTCCTTCTCATCGCAACCTTCATCATGACAAACCACGACAAATGATTTTTAAAGTTGTGGGCCATAACCATTTAGTGTCGATAAGGAAGACAGTCCGGGAAATCCCATCTTTAATGGTCAATGGTAATAAAATATATATTCATCAGGACTTTGCTAAAGAAACTCCTAAAATACGCAAAGAATTGCTGAGACCACGATTGAGAAGTTCTCGTTTTAAATATGGTCTTTTTGACCCATCTACGATGCAAATCTGGAAAGATGGCTTCTCTAAATCATTCCATTGTCCAGAAGACCTGAGTATTTTCATGGATCAACAATTTCAATTGTCCATGGAAACGAAAGTGACTGATACATGACTCTTTTGGCCTTAATTTTTCATTTTTTCATTTTACTTTGTCTTTTTTCTAAGATTTGCTATGAGGGCTTTCTTGAGGCAGATCACTCTTGCGTATGCATGTGTGTGATTCAGCTGTATTATTTATGTATCATTGTTGTCTTATTTATGTTTGTCTGTGTCCTTCCTTCTTCCTATCATTCATTTCTAGAGCTACTTTTTATTCTTCTACACATTAAATTCCATTATTTTATTTTCCTCTGTACCTTCTTCTCTTTGTATGGCTAATTTCAATAATATTCAAATTGAATCTCTGAATGTTAAAGGTTTAAGACACCCTGATAAGCGCACTAAAATTTTACATTATTTATGCAGTCATAAACCAGATATTTGTTTATTACAGGAGACAGATATTGATGACCCAGTGTTAGCTTTTATGCATAAAAAATGGTTTAGTGCTGTTATATTTTCCCCTGCTGTTAATAAAAAAAATGGTGTTGCTATCCTTTTTGCAAAAAGATTACATTTTCAGATATTGAGCAAATGTTCGGATACAGAAGGTCGTTACATTATAGTGAAAAATAAAATTCAAAACACAGTTATGTTTTTAATTTGTATGTGGTCCAACTACTGATGACCCTAACTTTTGGTCTCTTTTTACTACTGAGGCACTCAAGTTAGGCAATGTTCCACTTATTGTTGGAGGAAATTTTAATCTCATTTGTGATCCTTTATTAGATAGATCATCACAAACTAAATATCGGCCACCTAGAGCTTTTTTCACTCTGCAGTCGTTCTTTAAAACAATTAAGATGGTTGATATTTGGCGGTTACCTCAGCCAACAGAAAAAATCTTTACATTTTTTTTCAAACCCTTATAACTCTTATTCAAGATTAGATTATTTATTAGTTTCTCTGCAATTAATTCACTCAGTTTCTGCACCAAATATCCATAATATAGATATTTCTGACCATGCTCTTATTTCTGTTGTTTTACAACGTAGTTCAACTCATCAGGCTCAATCTAGATGATGAATGAATACACATATTGTCAACGAAAATAATATACCAAAACTTTTATCAGAACTTCAGGATTATTTTACTTTTAACCCAGAATCTATGGCGACTCAATAGGATGCATTCAAGGCTTACATTAGAGGGGCATCCATTTCTCTCATGGCTCATGAAAACAAATCTTTCAATTCAAAAATTTAGGATTTGGATAAACAAATTGCGAAATTTGAGAGACTCTTTATAACTTCTAATAATCTCAAATATAAAATACAATTGCAAAAACTTTGTTATGAATTTAATTCAATATTCGGTAGAAGAGCTGGGATACAACTTTCTAATACTAAAGCCAAATTCAGTTTTAATGCTAATAGATCTGGAAGACTCTAGGCAAATTATTTGTGTATTAAAAAAGATAAAACTCAAATAAATACAATTCATGGTTGCAATGGAAAGATTGCCTTATACCAAAAGGATATTGTTAATGAATTTTTAAACTATTATTCAACCTTGTACAATAGACCTAATTTGGGTGATCCCTCCCTATTCAACCATTTTTTAAATAAATGTGGCTTACCAAAAGTGTCACAGTCCACCAAAGATAACTTAGATTCGCCAATTACTATGGAAGAAATTGAATTGTCTAATAAATCCCTTAATCAATGTAAATTTCTGGGTCCTGTTGGAATTTCAGCTGGATTTTACAAAGAATTTGCCTTGCGGCTCATTGCTCATTTGTTTAAGCTTTTGCCTTTTTTAGTTCTTCAAGCAAAACTTCGGGATCTTTTACTGAAGCATTGATTATAGTTCTTCCAAAACCTAACAAAGACCCAACTATTGTATCGAATTATCTCCCTATTTCCTTAATAAATCACTATTGTAAACTCTATGCTAAAATTCTTGCAACTAGGTTGACCTCTGTACTGAAGTCCCTTATACATCCCAATCAATCTGGTGTCATGAAACAAAGATACTCTGTTAACAGTACTAGAGTCTTATTACATGCCATTGAACAATGGTCTTCCTTACCCTTACCATCTGGAGTACTGGCATTGGATGCTGAAAAAGCTTTTGACAAAGTTCATTGGCAATATTTATTCCATACCTTATTGCCATTTAATTTTGGTGATTCATTCATTCGCATGATATCGGCTCTTTACTCGAGCCCTTCTGCTCGACTTTTCATTAATGGTCAAATTTCTAATCAATTTTCTCTTTTTAGAGGTAACAGACAAGGTTGTCCCTTGTCTCCTTTACTTTTTCTTATTGTTATTACTCACTACTATTAGAAATTGTATAGATATTACTGGTATTAATATTAATGATGTTTATTATAAAAACATTAGCTTATGCAGATGATATACTTTTGTTCATTAGTAATCCCGAATCCTCCTTTCCTCCATTATTTGATATAATGTCATTATGCTCCCAGATTTCAGGTTATACGTTAAATACTAACAACACAGGATTCTTTCCTCTCAATCTTCATTGTACACCTGATATGTTACTCATAAAATAAATAATTTGGCAAAGGGATACTCTTAAATATCTTGGTATCCTATTTTCCAATTCCATAAAAAAATCAATCACATAAAATTTTGAAGACATCATAAATTACATTAAAGACAAATTTTCCAAATGGTCTGCATGACATCTTTCATGGTAGGGGAGAATGGATTCAATAAAAATGGTAATGACTCCAAAAATGTTTTATACCCTGGCTTAGTTTGCTAGTCAATTTCCTATGCAGTTTTATAAAAATGTTGATAAACTCTTTTCTAAGTTCCTTTCCTTTCCTTTCGTTTGGAATAATAAAGCTCCCCATATAAGTTATAAAAAAGTTAAAACTGCAAAATGTAATGGAGGATTTGGTTTACCAGATTTTTATAATTATCATAAAGCGTTTATATTTAAAAAAAGTTCCCTTTGGTCTAATCATTCCTATCTTAATAATCCGCTTACATGGCTTCTCTTGGAAAAAGGTTTGATAACGCCATTTCCTTTACCTGCTTTACTAACTATGTCTAATACTTCAACGTTACTTAATAAATCTATTATTTTGAAATCCACAAAGTTAATATTTCATGATTTAGTTTAATTTTTTCAATCGACTACTTAACATACCTTAAATATGTCTTTATGGCACAATCCACGATTAAAGCTTTCTTGAACTGTAACATGTTGGCACTCTACTAATGAGACTGCAGATAATTCAGAACGCAGCTGCAAGGCTTATTAGAAATGTTCCTTTAAGACATCATATCTCTCCCCATTTGCTAAGTCTTCATTGGCTGCCCGTAAAAAAACGTATAGAATTTAAGGCGCTTACTCTTGCCTATCGGGCAATAAATGGAAGTGGCCCCCTCTATCTTCGGAAAAGAATTCATAAATCCTATCAAGCAAGAAACCTAAGATCTAAACATCGTGAACTTCTTACCATCCCTCGTTTTGCTAAGGCAAGAATAGGAGGAAGATCCTTTACCGTTAGAACCACAACTCTGTGGAACTCTCTGCCCATGGACATCAGAAAGGCTAACACAGAGCTATGCTTTCGGAAACTTTTGAAAACATGGCTCTTTAGTCTTCCTTAACACCTGTGAAGTCACTACTTCTATTCCCTCCCACCTCCCTTTCTGTCTTAAGCGCCGGGACACTCCAGTTGGGAGTAGCCGTGCGCTCTAGAAGCTACATAACATAACATAACAAAGCTGGTATTTTTTATTTTAAAGATATATACCATAATAACAGGTTTTTTATCATTTGCAACAAAAATTTCATTTACCTCCTTCTGACTTTTCTAAATATGAGCTTTTATGTAATTCTATATTAGATTCCTTTCCTAATAATATTCCCTTGAGCATTAATTCAAATTTAGAAATTTATATTCAAGCAGTTTCTCCTTCATCTCATGCTATATCATTAAATTACAAAAAATGTAATAATTTCCAAGGGAACAATATTAATATGATTTCTACATTTTGGAATAATTAACTTTCATTATCATTATCTCAGGATATATGGAAGAATATCTGGTTAAATATTATTTCAGGATGGTTACCTGTATCATTGCATCAACCAAACTCTTTTATTCTTTTTAACTGCTTATGGACTCTGTTAAAGTTATTTCAAGCTAAGCTTCTATCTACTTCTAATTGTTGGCATTGTAATCTGCACCCAGGTTCGTTAAAGCACAAGCTTTTTTAATGTAATTTAGTCTTTAAGTTTTGAAGGGAAGTTTGGGATGTCATAAAAGAAATATTCAATTTCTCTGATACGCTTTCATTTAATATTTTTATTTGCAAATCATTTTCTGTTTCTACGAATTTATCTGATTTGAACTGTAAACTCTTAGGCCTCATTACGATGTCAGTCGGAAAGCATTATGACCGACACCCTGTCGGAATGGTTTCCAACAGAATCGGATTCGGGGAGTCCGACCGACCGATTACGATGCTTCCAACTACCGTTCGGTCGGCCTCCCATTGACTTCAATGGGTGCCTGTGTTCCGACCGAGAACACAGGCTCCCATTGAAGAAAGGGGTGGGTACGGAAAACCTTGCACCCTGTGGTGGAAAGAGGGGACCCATGGGTACCCCCACAGGCCACAACCGGAGGCTCCCAGGTGAAGGGAGGCCTGCTATGGGCCCCCAAAGTCTGTATCTGACAGTCGATCCGTGTCGGAAAACCGATTCGGAAAGGCTATCCGAATCCAACATTGTAATGGGTCAGTCAGAAACGTGGTCCATAGACCTGTACGAGTCGGCTCCGACCGACTTGGTTTCTCCGAATTCCGGTTAGAACCGAGTCGGAAAGTCCGAACGGTTTCCGACCATCGTAATCGGTCGGTCGTATAACTTTCTGAGTCAGTCGGAAACGCGACTTCCGACATGGATTCGGACAAACCGAATGCCGTTCGGACCCTTTTCGACTGACCTCGTAATGAGGCCCTTAGATATTTTATTATCAGCAGCCTTAAAATCTATTACTGCATGTTGGAAAGATGTGTCTCTATTATCATTTCATACTTGGTGGTCATGGATAATTTTTACTAGAAGAGGTGCTAATCTGGTATTATTCATAACAACTTTTCTTATCATTCATTTTGGAAACCGATTGATAATTATATGGCTTTATATTTATATATATATTTTTTAAATATTTTATTTATTTCTAAATCTGTAACAAATGTATGGTAATTATGAGTAGGTCTGGTAAGGTTTTTTACATTGATGTTAGTATGTATTTTCCCCTTGCTTTTTAATTTATTATACATCATATTATATTATATCTGTTTTATATATAGGTACTGTTATTGTTTTAATATTCATGTTAGAAATACTTTTATGGGTACTTAGTTCGGTGCTCTTTTTTGTATTGTCCTTGTTTAATTATAAAATTCAATAAAATATTTTGAACACAACAACAACCAGCAAGAAGGCATGGCCACAACAAAGAACACATTCAGGCCTATGGGGATAACACACAAAATTGCCACCAGTCACATGGTCACAACTCACAACAACAAGAGGCAGGAGGACGAGGCCTGAAAAACAAAGAACACATGCAGACCAATGGCCACTGACTACACAAAATCGCCCATGGCCACATGGCATGTGGAACAAAGGCAAATGATGGCTTAATGCAAACACACACACATACACACACACTAGCCAGACAAAAAGAGGCATAGTAAAACAGAGAACATAGCATTAATTCAGCAATGCCAAAAACAAAAATTAACAGGGCTAAAAATGTTTACAACAACACACATCCTTCAAAGGCATTACCCCACCAATACACTGTTTGCAGGAGAAAATAAACCTTGAAATACCCTAAAAAGCACATTTTGTATTTTAATCCAATACCATCCCTGCCCTAAAAGCTGTTTCATCCAACAGACAACACAGAAAAAGTTGTTTCATGCACCCATGACTAGTACTGGACCTTCTGGCTGGAAGGCCCATTGGCAGACTAGGCCCCATAGTGAATTAAAAGAATATTGCACATCTATTAAAAATCATGGAGAAAATGTACTAAACTGTGCAATATTTTTCCTGTACAAAATAAGAAAAATAACATGCAAAACAACAACAACAACCAGCAAGGAGGCATGGCCACAAACAAAGAACAAATGCAAGGCTATGGCAAAAGCACACTGACTGCCTATACAAAATGGCCACCAGCCACATGGTCACAACAAGAAGCAGGAGGCCTGGAAAACAAAGAACACATGCAGGCCTTGGGGAAAGCACACTGGCTGGCTACACAAAATGGCTGCCAGCCACATGGTCAAAACAACAACAAGCAGCAAGAAGGCATGGCCACAACAATGAAGACATGCAGGCCTATGGCAAAAGCACACTGGCAGCCTACACAAAATGGCTGCCAGCCACATGGTCACAACAAGAGACAGGAGGCCTGGAAAACAAAGAACACATGCAGGCCTATGTACACTGACTATACAAAATGGCCCCTGGCCACATGGCATGTGGAACAAAGGCAAATGGTGGCCTATGGCATTGGCAAACACACACACACACACTGGCCAGACAATGCCAAAAATGAAAATTAACAGGGCTAAAAATGTTTACAACAACACACATCCTCCAAAGGCATTACCCCACCTATACACTGTTTGCAGGAGAAAAATAAACTTGAAATGCCTCCAAAAAAAACGACATTTTGTATTTCAATCCAAATCCATCCATGGCCTAAATGATGTTTCAAACTCAACAGACACCACAGAAACAGTTGTTTCATGCATCCATGACTAGCACTGGGCCGACTGGCTGGAAGGCCAATTGGCAGACAAGGCCACATAGTGAATTAAATCAATATTGCAAATGTATTAAAAAAACTTGGAGAAAATGTAGTGAACTGTGCAACATGTTTCCTTTATAAAAGAAGAAAAATTACTTACAAAGAAATAACTAGGCTCCTACTGAAACTACAGGCCACCCTCCACAATACATTTTAAAAATTGATTAAAAGTACACATAAATCCAGGTGCATGGCCCCAATCAAACAAACAATACCAGTTTTTCAACTTACTTGTGAAATCTCAAATACAAAGTCCTTAAATCCAATGGTATATGCAGCAGACACAAAGATTGATCCTACCAGCTCCAAGTCCAAATAAAAAGTGACCAGGAGATGGACAAAGCACTGGGAGGAGCCTGCTGGACAGGAAACGGAAGTTGGAGACTCTGGGACACTTGCTTCCAATGGGAAAAAAAAGTTTTAAAAAAGGACTCCTCGCACAAAATAAACAACGGCAAATGTCCATTTAAGGAAGTTTTCAACTCCAAATCACCATTTTGGGAAGAATTTGATGCTTCTCGGGGAGAGAATCTTCCCCAGATTGCAGCCGCGGTAGATCCTGCACGTTCTGGATCGCATACCATAGAAAACATCCACCGGAAGTCACTGGAGCGCCCGAATGACGTGTTGGCAACCACAAAATCTCGTGGGAGCATGCGGCCGTCTAGCAAATCTCGCAGTGCCCACAGATGGCTCTGAAAATCTCGTGGGCGAACGGAGCGCCCGGCAACTCATTCCTGAGTAATTGAAAGGACATTTTGAGTGCGCTAAGAAAACAAACACTGCTCCGTTTCGGAGTGCAGAGTTTATTGGTAACCATGCGTTCCCTGCGGAATGTGGAGTTGCTGAACTCCGCAAACCCCACGAGGGGTGCAGAGTTTTACGGCCAGACAAGTGATCATCAGGAAAGAGGTCCCAAATGTGTGGAGGCCATATCATGCCATGGTACATTTGACTAGGGTTTTGCACATGGTTTTGCCAGTGGTTGTCTTCCAGTTGTAAAGCCGGCAAATAAGCAGCAGGCCATGAGGAAAACCTGTGGGGGATGCCCAGTTTGCGGAGTGTGGCATGGAGTGTTGTGTGTTTCTTGTATGGCCTATTGTCGCTCTCCCTATGTTAGCCTAATTATGCACATTGTAGGCTGCGCATATTTTGCACACATTACTAAATATCAAGCTTACTTTTGTGCCACATTGTATTTTCACACAGAACCAGCATATGTTTTCACATTTTATTCATTTCCTGGAATTTAGTCTGAACAGCCTATGCAAAGTCAAACAACATTGCCTCTTGTTATTCTCTCTGGTCAGACACTAGCACCTAGACATAATAAAAGAATGTAGCTGCTGTTTTAAATACACATATCTTGTCATATAACTGAGGATGGGGTTCTGAAAACAGACTCACTGAGTAAAGGTCCTGAGACAAGAGCGCTGCGTCAGCCGTGATGTAGGACATCCACCTATATATGCTAACGTACAGGGTCCGCCACTAAACCCAGATATCTATAATCTACAACCGCTTAGCTTTAGTAGTGGGGGAGGGTTTAGGCTGATCTGTCAGATAACATGACAGGGATCTTTACTGTATATTGGTTTATTTACCATGTAAATGACATCATTGACATGTATCTGTTTAATAATTGTGGCACAATTATAGCATCTTAGAACACAATAGTTTAAATAAACATTGTAAACTTCCTTCTTCTCGCTTTTTTATCTTATTTTGGACAAGTACGTTTGTGAGAATGAAAGGGTGTGTCCTGTTACCGCAATCCCTGAGAGGGTCGGGAGTGCTGTGTTCTGGGGTGCCAAATCGCTTGTCTCTCTGGACAGGCTAGGAGGGCAAATGAGCGCTGGATCCATTAGTAAGTTAAAGTCACCACCTATGACTAGGTGGCCAAAGTCCATGCGCCCAATCGGATTGTGTAATGTTTGAAAAAACTATGGGAAGTCCATGCTTGGGGCGTAAATGTTCGCTAGTAATATTGAGTGACCGGCTAGAGTCCCCTTGACCAGGGCATCCCTGCCTAATTCATCCAGGATTTAAGCTGTGGGGTGAAATGGCAAGTTTTTAAGGATCAGAGTGCTGAATCCTCTGGAGTATGTGCTGTAACAGGAGTAGTAACGATGCAGGGCCCATGGAGCTGCAAATGTGTGGGTTCTGTCGAGTGGAAGGTGCGTGTCTTGTAAAAAGGTGATATGTACACCGTGTTGGGTAAGATACTGCAAAACTGGTTTAGCTTTCTGCGAGCTGTTTAAGCCTTGGATGTCCCAGGACATGAATGTTAACATCATAGACCATGATTCAGAGGGCCATGGATGTAACATGGAAGGGTGTGGATAAATCTATGTAATGGTGCAGATATGTGACAAGCCTAAACAATCGCAATAGTGAAGAAAAAACAGCTATAAACTCAAACAAACAAACAAACCCCTTCTCCACTCCCCCCACCCACACTAGGCCAGTAGGTGCCCGATGAATCCCAATACAATCAAACCGCATAATACGAAAAGGAAGAACATTCATCATAATAGTGTATACCACAGGGGGTGACAACGCCACGGCATTGGCCCAGCTGAAGTCTGATCATTGTGAATAGTGGATGGAATGGGTTCCGATCAGAAGGTTGGGAAGCAAAAATCAAAGGCATCTTGTGGATTTGGTCATGTGGAGTGAGAGCCAGCAATCTGAGAGCCTGCCAGTGAGCCACACAACGAATACCAGCAATGGGGTGTGCACATCAGCCCGTGGGATAAAAGCCAGCACTGGCACTGGAGTGCAAATCTGAAGGGGATCTGTCAAGGGTAGAGCATTGAGAGGACATATGTTCCTTTGAATGTTGTTTACAGAAAGTTTGCGCTGCTGTCGCGGTGTCAAAAAAGGTGGCTTTACCGTTCACATCAATCCTGAGACACGCTGGATACAACATGCCATATCAGAGCCCCATTTGGCACCGCCATGGTGAAGTCCGGAAAGAGGGAGATCGTGGAACCTTGCCATTATAGCGGACCATTCTCTTGAGCCAGTCTCATGGCCACGTTACGGTCCCAGAATTTTAGCAGTCTGGCTATTATCGGTCTCGGAGGGCATCCGGGGTTGGGTCAGGGGCCCAAGGAATGGTGCACACATTCCACCACAAATGTAGATGTGAAGTTCTGTCTGCCCAGCATATCAGCAAGTAGCCTCCCAACAATCAAACCAGGCATCCAGTATTGGTGGATTCTGTAACCCCTAGGATGCATAGGATGTTACGTTGATGGATTTCCATAACTTTTCCAGTCGCTCTAAACGTTTCGTGGTCTGTGCAGCACCATCCCTTAAGTCCGACACTCGTCCCTCAGTGGCATCCAGCCTGACATCATGGTGGTAAACTTGCTCGCCAAAAGCGTTGAGACTCCCAGCCAGGCCATCAAATCTACCATCAGTAGCACGAAAGCCCACCATAAGTTCAGCCACAATGGCATCCCCCCGCCAGTGGGGCCAGCGCAGGACCTCCCATAGCCCCTCCCTCCTCCATGGGCACAGGATTTGGTGTGTCCAGTTGTTTGGGTTCTTCAAAGTTGAGTCGTCTCTCCTTCAGGTCCCCCCAAACCATATCTAGCGGAGAGGCGCTGGGGAGCAAAATCACCCAGTACGCACCAACCATGTGGATTTTTGCACCCAGTTCAAACAGCTCAGGTGGCAGTAGTAATTGAGTTCAGAAGTTACTATAGATGGTGCGTAAGCGGGTAGAGAAAATGCCCTTTGGAGAGTTTACTGTGTAGAGCAAGATGGGGCCAAAGCAGCAAGTGGGGCACCGCAGGATGGGCACGGTTCTTAATAAATTGAGAGGTGTCTACAGGGTAAATGAGGGATAGATTGCAGTGTTCTTGCTGCACAATACAAGTGCCAGCAGTAGGGGCCACCGGTTCAAGAGTGGAAGGGGGTGGTAGGAGCGCAGGTTGTATGGAAGGCACCTGGGTGGTTCGCCTTAATGCTGAGTTGAAGTCCAAGTCGCAACTGCAACACAGACCCAAACTTAGATGGTAAGCAACTGGTGGTGTCTCTCAGCCGCCGCCAGAGTGGTATGCATGAATGAATGAATGAAGACATTTATATAGCGCACAGCTACTCAACGAGAGTGTCCCGGTGCTTCCGGAGCTCAAGAATGGGTGAGGGGTGCACTATCCGGTATCCGCCTTTGCCTCAAGGCCCAGTGGTTACTCTGCAGCACAATGCCCTCTTGATGTCCCCATGGAAGAGGAAGGGAGGTATTGTCTCTAAATTGATGGTATGAAGCCCTCGTGGGAACTCTGAGAAAGTGGCATCTCACAGCAAAAGGGGAGGCACCTCAATTCATCAGTTACCAGGATGGAGGGGTGCCGCCACCGGCCCCCCAGGGGATTGAGGGAGTATTAAGGTGGCGGCCCATTTCTATTGCGGGCCATAATGGCTGCAGAGCGGCAGGAGAGGCGGGCCAGAATCACCATGAGAACTCACGGAAGGTGGGGGCAGGTTGGCTCAGGAAGGAGAATTAGGCACCCCTAATATGCCCGATGGTCAGCGAACCTCACATAAATGTGCAGGGGAGGGGAGGACCGACTGCCAGTTTCCTCATGCCGCGTCCTGGGGCATCATAATAACTTACCCCAGGGGCGGGCGTGGCCTGACGCTGATGTAGGAGGAAGCGGACCTCGGAGCTCCTCCGTGGCTGCCCCTGTTGTAAGCTATCCTGATGTACTGGGGGGGGCCCCTGATCGCATATCTTACTGCGGAATACCTGGTGCCCCTGTGGGCAAATCGACGATGATCTGGGAAGCCGTAGAGCAGGGGAGACTCTGTTTTTCAGCGCTGATCGCGCTACTCCGGCGGTGATCCAAGATGGTGGCTGTGGTCGGACGGGAGATTTGCCGTGGACCGCACTGAACCGAGCCCTGCGATTAATGCCTGCACGACGGTGGGAAGCCCTGAGTCCGACACTGGGGGAGAGGACTGCGCTCGCCCGCACGAGTGAGCGGTGAGTGACGAAGAGGGCGAGGTCGGACCGAGCGCCGCCTGCGGAGGCTAAGATGGCGGCTCCGGGACCTAACTGGGCTGGCTGATGTGGCTGCGGGTGACTGGCGCGAGTGAAGACAGATTCCAGCGCACCGACCCGATTGTGGGATATTGGCGGCTCCGGGGTGCTCCCAAGCCCTGCTGAGCTATTGCGGCTGATGTGCCAGGGTTGATGCCAGTGGCGGAGTGCGGAAGTCAGGTCCGATTGATCTCCTGGGAGATGTGAGTGGCATCCGGCGCGGAGTGTCGGAACTCCGGGAGGGAGACATTGGTGCTGCGGACTGCAACTGCGGATTACCGGCACTGTAGAGACACTCGTGGCTGCCTGGGGCAGACTGGGTCCACGCAGATCCTTGTGGAAGCGGTGGCCTCATCGGGAGGGCGGATTTTGCCAGGAGCACATTAAGCTGCTTGCGGGTGGGCCGCCCGTTTGCTCTCCCTTTTCAGTGGATGTGACTGGCTGCCTCTTCCTTATTGCGGTGCTGCCCGGGGAGGCCGAGGTTCTGCGCGGGAGGGCGCTGCCTCGCTTTCCCTGGTTGCTGGGGTGGTATTGAACCCTGGTGAGATCCTTGGACCCCTATCGCGGCGGCTAGACACCACTGCACTGGTCCTTAGCCCTTGACTGGGGCCCTTCGCCACTACGGTGTCCTGACTGAGGGAAGGAATCATACCGGTATATCGCCGATACTGGGGCTTGAGGAACTACTGCCTTGGTGGGGTACCGCACGACCCCTCACAGCGCACTGGAATGGGGAGCATTTCTAAGAAGAAGGGCTTCGCGGTCCTCCAGGTGGAAGGTGCGGGGCAGCATACTGATGACGAGGAGGAGGTGGCGGAACATGCCGGCGCTGATGCCCCGACAGGCCCTACGCTGACGGATATAATGCAAGCCATCACCTCATCACGTGAGGCCCTTGAAACTAAAATTGACGCCATTGGGGTGGACCTCACTTTGCTCAAAGATGAGCACAGGAAGTTAAAGGAGCGGGTGAAGGCGACAGAGGCAACGCTGGAGGGAGTGCCGGATGCAGTAGCTACTTTGCAGCGTTCATTGCGACACGTGGAGGATAAAGTCCGCACCCTAGAGATGAGAGCAGAAGATAGTGCAGGGCGCTCCCGCAGGAATAATCTCCACATAGTGGGAGTTCCGGAGCGGGCAGAGGGGGACGATGCTGTTTGCTACTTGGAGGACTGGCTCAAGTCTGAGGTTGCCCCAGAGGGGCTGCCTCTGTTCTTTGCCCTGGAAAGAGCCCACAGAGACCCAGCCAGGCCTCCCCAGCCGGGTGCACCTCCGCGCCCGATAGTGGCGAGACTTTTGCACTATCGTGACAGGGACCACCTACTACAGCGGGCCAGGGGAAACCAGCGCCTGCAGATCGAGAACTCTAAGGTAATGATCTTCCCGGATTATACCAGGGAGGTTCAGAAGCAGCGTGCCTCTTTCCTTGCCCTTTTAAAAGAAAATTGCGCCAACTTCACATCTCTTATGCCATGTTCTTCCCGGCGCGCCTACGGGTGGTGGACGGCACAGGGATGCTCTTCTTTACCACCCCGCAAGATGCATGGCGCTGGCTGGAGATGGGCCAAGCGGGGGCCAGATGGAGTCCCGTGGAGAGCGCTGCGGGGAGAGGGTCCCCTGACCTTGCGAGCCCGCCGAGGGTCATCACATCGCCGCATCATCGCCTCGAGAGAGATAGAGCAGTGCAGGCGGTTGTAGAGATCAGTCGAGGGACAACCAGCCCGCCTTCCGTGCCCACTGACCGGGCATTGGGTGGATCTGAGACCTCCCCAACTGGAAGCGCGACTGGTGACTCTGATACTGAGCTGCCGGTGGTTACTCCGCAGACGGCGGACTTGTTTGGCTGAACTGAACATTGGCGACAGGGTGTGATGGGTTTGTACCATGGGCCAAGACTACCTGTTGGGGAAGCTGGGAATCGACTGCGGACGGGAGGGGGCACCACTGGATTATTAAGGAGGGGATCCTCCATGCTGCTGCGGAATGGGGAGGGGCCTGGAGGGGCTTTGGGTCCCATGGGTCGGCACACGTCTCTCTATATTTTTGTATCTGATTGCTGGTTTTCTTTGTTTGGATGGGAACTAGTTTCAGGGAACCTGTCCTGGGGAGGGGGAGTTGGGGAGTTTGGGGGGAAGGGAGGGGAGGGGTTGCAGGGACCAAGCATGCCGTTGGGGGAGATGTGGAGGATAGCGTACGTACACCCACACTATGAGAACCGCCGTAGGCATTAAGTGTCTCTCCTGGAACATTAGGGGGATGCATACTATGACACGACGCCACAAGATCCATGCCTATCTAAGAAGAAGGGGGGTGCAAATCGTGCTGCTGCAGGAGACACATTTAACTGAACAAGAGGGGGTGGCTTTGCAGCGGAGATGGCGGGGCCAGGTGTACTGCACCACATACTCGGCTTTCGCTCGGGGCGCGCTGGTTTGGGTGCGGGCAGGGGTCCCGTTTCAGAGTACTGGGCAGTTGATCGATCCAGAGGGTTGGTATGTTGTGGTAACAGGGCACTTAGATGGGAAGGACATTGTGCTGGGGAGTATCTATGCCCCTAACTCCCATCAAGTTTCATTTTTTGCGCACCTATCTGGGAAATTGGCGCCCCTGCTCACAGGTTCTGTTCTATTGGGGGGTGACTTTAACTGCATCACCGACGTCTCCCTAGACCGCTCCCACCCTCCCCTAGCATATGCCCCAGTACATAGACTGGCTGCGGCATGGCGAGCTTGGCAGCAGCAATGGGGGCTGACTGATACGTGGAGGGCCCATCATCCCACAGACAGGGATTACTACAACTTCTCATCCTTACATGATCTGCATGTTAGGTTAGACTCGATCCTCTGCTCTCCAGATGTACATGGGGTAATGGCGCATAGCGAATACCTAGCTAGGACAACATCCGACCATAACCCGTTACTGGTGATGCTACATTGGGTGCGGGATCGTCCTGCTATTCCCACATGGCGACTTAGGTCAGATACACTAGAAGATCCGGTGTTCCGGGATACTATAGGGTCGGCCATAGAAAATTATTTTGAGGATAATGCTAACACAGCATTTTCTTTGCTGGTTGAATGGGATGCTTTCAAGTCAGTGATTAGGGGGCGCTGTATGGGAGAAATAGTCAGAGTGCGTAAAGTGCTGGTGCGGGACGTACTGGAGGCGGAACAGAAAGTGCGTGCTGAGGAGAGGGAACGCCCGGAACATCCGGATAGGCATGCTGCATTGCTTACGGCCCGGGAGGAACTAGCGGTTCAATTGGAAAGATTACGCTGTTTCGACTATAAGGCTTACACGGACAAGGCACACGCGGAGCGCGATAAATCAGGGGAGCTGCTGGCCTGGCTCGCAAATCCTCCGCGGAGAGGGACAGCGATACTCGAACTGAGAGGCCAGAATGATGAGGTGTTTTACACCCAGCGAGCTATTAATGATCAGTTCTTACAATACTACACGGTGCTATACCAGAGTAGGCTGGATCCTGGTCTCCCTGGTGACGAGGGATTCCTGTTGGGAGCGGAGCTTCCTACCATTGAGGTCGAGGAGGCTGCAGTCCTGGGTAGAGATGTTGAGACGGAAGTGCGCAGCGCTATAAAACACATGGCCAGGAACAAAACGCCAGGCACGGATGGGCTACCTGTGGAATTTTATGCGACCTATGCCAATACCTTGGTTCCCTGCCTGGTGGCAATGTACAATAGAGCACGTCATGAGGGTGTTCTCCCTGCCACCATGCGTGAAGCCATCATAGTCCCCCTTCTCAAGCCGGGCAAACCTGCCTGGGATCGCTCCTCATATAGGCCCCTCGCGATGCTTAATTTAGACTACAAGATCTTAAGTCGAGTATTAGCTAGTCGTTTGCTGCCTCATATGACGACATTGGTTCACGGTGATCAGGCCGGATTCATACCATCGCGGAATACAGCGATGAACGTTCGCAGACTCATGCGTATCTTGGGGTCCGACTCCTATGATGTGGAGAAGGCCTGCATTTTCGCGGTCGATATTGAAAAGGCCTTTGATAGCCTGGAGTGGCCTTACCTTTTCAATGTATTGCGAGCATTCGGCCTAGGGGAAAGCTTTGTACGATCGACGGCGCTGTTGTACAGTGCTTCCACAGCTAGAGTCCGGACAGGGGGCCTGATTTCTGCTGCCTGTGGAGTTGCCCGGGGGACGAGACAAGGGTGTCCGCTGTCCCCTCTATTATTTGCCCTGGCGATGGAGCCTATGGCCATGCTAGGACGGGAAGATATTACTCAGGTCTATTGGTGGGGGACACCTTCAGTATATAGCGCTGTATGCGGATGATTTACTCATGTTCTTGCGAGACTCCGGGGAGGCACTGCGGGGAGCGAGGTAATTGTTAGAGACCCTGGGGAGATTGGCGGGGCTGCGGGTGAATTGGGCCAAGTCGTGTTTGTTTCCCGTCAAGGCGGAAAGAGCAGACCCGCAAAATGAGGGGGGGTTTCCTGGGAATCCCGCTGCTTGTCATACCTGGGGACCCAGATTTATCACGATCCTACTGATCTGTTAGAGGGTAATGTGGACATGCGCTGCGCAGCACTAAAACCTGCTTCGACTTCTGGGGAACTCTTCCATTATCTGTGGCGGGTAGAGTGGCACTGGTGAAGAGGGTCACTCTGCCCAGGTTCCTCTATTATTTTGGGACGCTCCCCATTTGGATCCCCGGTAGGTTTTTTACCCAGCTTAACTCCTTAATTACCGGTTTCTTGTGGGGGACTGGGAGACGGAGGGTCGCCCTGACCACTATGCAACGGCCCAGGGCGGAGGGGGGCCTTGCGTTGCCAGATTTCGAGGCCTATTACCACGCTGCGCAACTCCAATGGTTTACGAAATGGGTGGCGGGCCATATCCGACACCCGGAGGCTTTTGGTGGGTCTGATCCGAGTTGGTGACTTTTGTCCTTTGTTCTCCTGCGTGTACCAATAAGGGACGGGCTGATGCCGCCGGATCTGCGAGTGGTGCGACAGTGCTGGACGCGCATGACCAGGAGGGTGCGCGTTAAGATCCCGTGCGCACCTGAGATCCCGCTGGGGATGTGCGAGGTGCTGCCCCATGGGGGCGACTGGAGTAAACTGCAGTCCTGGGGGGAGGCGGGAGTCCTCACACTGGGAGACCTTTACGAGGATGGCAATCTCCTCCCATTCAACGATTTCCGAGAGCGCCATGCCTTGCCGCGAGGAGATTTTCTATTCCATGCGGCCCTGACAGCGGCAATCAGAAGGCATTGGCGGCAGGGCCTGGAGGAGCCCGACACGTCTCTTGCCTGTCAATATGTGGTGCTAGCAGCGGGTACCCTTAAAGCGGTAACTTGTCTTTATCAGCGGATTATCCAGGACTTATGTCAACCCTTAACGGCGCTGCGACTCAAATGGGAGGAGGATTTGGGGGAACCTATTGGGGAAAAACCTTGGGCGGCAGTTGTCGAGAGGGCGTGGAAGAGCTCCCGGAATGCGCGCTTCCAGTTGATCCAAATGTATGTCTTACATAGGGCATACCTGACACCTGGCAAAATTAACGACTATTATGGGGCATCATCTACCTGTCCCCGTTGTAATGTTGAAGGGGCGAGGTTTCTACACATGTTTTGGGACTGCCCAGTACTGGGGGACTACTGGCGTGGCGTGACGGCTGCGCTGGCAACTGTGACGGAGAGGGAAATAGATATGACGCCTCGGGCTTGCTTATTGCACTGGTTTCCACACACTGCCAAGACCAAAATCACCAGTAAGTTCATTGATTTGGGACTGGTCCTCGCAAAAATGAGAACTTACTGCGCACTGGAAGGGGAGGCAGGGGCCCATCCTGGCGCGCTGGCGTACGGAACTAGTGAAGTGGGCGGAGAGTGAAGGGAACTGTAGGCTGGGCATGGCCAGGCGCACTGGGAACGAGAAGACCATGGAGATGGCTAGGGCGTGGGTTGCACTCGTAAACCTGCTCAAACACCCAACTATAGATGGCGAGACTCTACTTGATGGGATGGAAGGCACTCAGGCGGATGGTGTGACCGCCCCTTGATGGCAGGGAGGCATGGGGTGACCGTTGGGGCTCCCGCAGGGCCTTTTCCCCGATGTTCCCGGACTAACCTAGGTTGGGACCTACGAAGCAAGGATTCTGGTGGGCAGTGTAGGAGATCTGATTGATTCCCTGGGTATTTCAACGGTCAGCGGCATGCTTGGGGGGGTGGATGAGGGGGTCTTATTTGGGGGTTTTGGGACTGAGCGGGGAGGGAGGGCATTGGGGGTTTCTTATGTGGCTCTATACTAGAGGACTACATCCTGCCTGGAGATGGGCCGAACTGCGTGCTGGGATAACTGTGGGACGAGGGCCGGGACTTGCTTGAGTACTGTCGGAGCCCTGTAGGACTCAGTGGGATGCAGTTGGTTCTGGAGTGGGCGCAAGCCTACCATCGTCTATAATTGTAATGTACGTCCCTATTTCAGCTATTATCCTATGTTGCTCATGGAATAGTATGTATGGCTTTTTCAGAAAACCAATAAAAACTTGTTTTAAAAAAAAAATAATAGCTTACCCCAGGGCCACCGTTATGGAACATCACCGCCACCGGTGCCAGAGCGGTTGTAGCTTTGAGGCAGTCACCGTCAGCCGCACAGGCAGGTTCGAGGATCTGATGAACCCATATATGGCACATGGTCTCTGTTAGAACCCATATATGGCACATGGTCTCTGTTAGAAATTGGGTTCCTGGTCGACTGGGTGGAAGCCTTGGTCCCACAACAGCAGTGATGCATCCGTTCTGCTCTTGCAGCAGAGGATGTGCCGGTTTCCGTGGAGCAAGCACCTTATGAACCAGTTCCAATGGTCCTGGTGCAGGAGCAGCGTGATTGGAAGTCTTTTATGTCCCTGAGACTTCAGATCAGGAGGCCAGTCAGCTAGCCCTTGGAGTCACTCTGGGTTCAAGTGATGTAGGTCCAGTCTTTATCACCCAGGTTAGAGAGAGCAGCAGGCAGCAGGGCAACACGGCAAGGCAGCAGTATCGGTTTGAGTTTTTTAAGGCTCCCAGGCCATGATGGCCTCTATCTTGGCCTGGAGGGGCTGCACTTTACCCCTACCCATCAGGTGTCCCAAGTATACCACAGACCCCTATCCTACATGGCACTTACTGGCCTTGATAGTCAATCCAGTCATCTGCAGGTCCTGAAGCACTTCCTGCAGGTGAAAAAGGTGGTCCTTCCAGCTGTTACTGAAGACAGCTATGTCATCCAAGTAAGCCGCAGTGAAGGCCTCAATACCAGCCAAAACCTGATTCACCAGCCTCTGGAAGGTGGGAGGAGCATTCTTTAATCCAAAGGGCATCACTTTTAATTGGTAGTGGCCCTCTGGAGCGGAGAAGACTGATCTCTTCTTGGCTCCTTCAGTTAGGGCTATCTGCCAGTACCCTGAAGTCAGATCAAAGGTGCTCAAAAACTCATGAGCCTGGGGAGTGGGATGAGCATCAGTTTTGGTGACTGAGTTGACCCCCCCTGTAATTCACACAGAACCGGAGTTCTGGGGTAGTGCGCGCTGGGGAAGCGTTTGGTAGCAGCACCACAGTTCTGGACCAGGGGCTACTGGAGGACTCAATCACCCCCAACTCTAACATCTTGGAGACTTCCTCCTTGATGCTGGCCCTCACTTTGTCAGACAGCCTGTATATTTTGTTCTTGACGGGGAGGCGGCCTCCTGTGTCCACATCATGGGTACACAAATGGGTAATCCCAGGAGTGAGGGAAGACAGGGAGGCGAGGAGCCAGCAAGAAGTGACAGTCCCTCTGCTGTTCTGAAGTCAGGGTAGGGGAAATGTTTACACCATCCACTGACCCATTCTTTTCTTTGGATGCTAGGAGGTCAGGGAGAGGTTCACTCTCCCCACCATCTGTCACCAACATAGTGACCTCAGACCCTTCAAAGTGTGGTTAGGTGTGGGTGACCTCCCCCTTGCTCTCAACAATCTCATAGGGCCCAGTCCAATGGTCTTGGAGAACCCTGGGCTCCACTTGTTCCATTACCCATACTTTCTGTCTAGGTTGGAATTCCACAGGGGTAGCCGTTTGGTCATACCGCTGCTGCATTACCTCCTTGCTGGCCTCCAAGTTTTCAGAAGTCTTCCTCCAAAGCTTGGCCATCTGGTTCCAGAGGGCTAGCATGTAGCTTATCACTTCTTAGGGCTGTTTCTTGGGAGCCTTCTCCGACTCCTCCCTAACCAAGCTGAGATGTCCTGTTACAGGGTGGCCATACAGATGTTCAAAGAGGCTAAATCCAACTCTCTTCTATGTCACCTCCCTGTAAGCAAAGAGCAGGCATGGCAAGAGGACATCCCACTTTTGTCGCATGGCCTCAGGCAGGCTCTTGATGATACCCTTGAGGGTCTTGTTGAATCTCTCAAGAAGCCCATTGGTTTGTGGATGATAGGGCATGAAAACTTTGACGCAACTCCACACTCCTTCTACATTGACTGCATAGAAGCAGACATAAAGTTTGTGCCTCTGCCAGACACCACTTCCTTGGGGAACCCCGCTCTGGTAAAAATCCCCATCAGGGCCCTAGCCACTGCAGATGCAGTGGCAGTCCTCACAGGTATAGCCTCTGGGTATCTTGTGGAATGATACATCAGAACCAGGATGAACCAGTTGTCAGGGGCTGTCTGGGGATCCATGGGCCCTACAATGTTGATGTCCACCCTTTCCAATGGGGTGCCAATGAGAGGCGAGGAATTCAGGGTGCTTTCAGCTTCTGCCTTGTCTTTCCGCTGGCCTGGCAGGTTAGGCAAATCTACACAGAATGTATCTGAGGAAATCTACACCCGGGGCCAGAAAGAGTGTGGGGGACAAGCCTGGCAAAAGTCTTGTCCTGCCCCAGATGTCCTGCCGGGTTTATTTCATGTGCCAGCTCCTGTAGGTAGCATTGGGGACAACCAGTGCCCTTGTTTCTCCTTGCACAGGGGTCTTAGGCTCACTATATAGGAGGTCTCCCTCCCAATGGATGCAGTGACTACCAGAGGCATCACCAGCTGCCTGGGCTTCAGCATGTTGCCTCATGCCCTCCAGGGCTGTGCACTCTTTCTGTGCCTTATAGTACTCATCCTTGGTGGGTCCTCCTACTTGTCATCCAGCAAGTTCAGGCAGGTCACCAAGGGATTTGATTTAAATTTATAAAGAGCAGCATTTACCCATTGGCACCAAGGTGATGTAGTCATGGTCATCCGATAATGATCAGTGTCAGTCAGACCATCCATCTCATTCTAAAGGGTTGTCTAGATACTATAAAGCCAAGCATTAAGTGCCTTTCTAAAATGCAGTTGCGCCGTAATCATTATCAGAGCTTGAGGAAGTGAGTTCCAGAGTCAGCTCACAGCGACATAGAAAGCTGTACCCCGCCCCAACTCTTCTTCCAAACTCTGGGCACAGTGACCAAATTGGGCTGGGCTGGGCTGAGCAAGGATTTCTGCCTGGGATGTACAGATGAAACATATCTTTAATCCCAGCCAGATTTGGAAGATAGAGAGACTTATGTAGAATACAAATTGCTTTGAACATAATGCGCTTTCTGATGGGAAGCCAAAGCAACTCACACAACCCTGCAGCAGATGATTGGCGCTTAGGAATGTCAAGAATCACTCTTTTTTTTTTGTCCTCATTTGCCTCTTTAATAGGAAGAAAAACTCTCTTCCACTTGCACATTTGGATGGGTGGGGTGACTTGGCCTTATGTGCTGGTAACAGGAAAGAAGAATTGGAGATCACATTCTGTACCGCCCTCTGGTTTGGCCTCCATCTTCCATATTTTACTTTTTGTCTCTCTGTGCCCTCTCTCTACCCAGCACAGAGACAAAATACCAGTTGAGGCAGAGAAGGCTTAATCATCGGACCCCTGATTTTATTTACTAGCACTTATTTGTCACACCATTCAAGCATCGGGAGCCAAAAATCGTGGTTTCTAAAACCCATCATATCCAGAGCGGCTATATGCTTGACAGAGCGCACCCAATCGTCGAAACTAGGAGGGGCTACTGCCACCCATTGTTTGCATATCTCTCTACGCGCCAGTAGCACACAATAAAAGATCAGCCTTGCCTGGTTTTTTGTAGTTTAAACCAATGATTCCACATGTCCAAAAATAACAAGCATAACGCTTACCTCGATATTAATCTCCAACATTTCAGACAAAGCCCTACTCACGTCTCTCCAGAATATCTGTATTTCTGGGCAAGCCACAAACATATGAACATCGTCCTCTTTCATACTACAACACTTCGGGCAGGCAACTTCACCTCCTCTCCCAAACTTTGATAATCTCTGGGGGGACCAGTAAGCTCTGTGGATGGAAAAGAGAGGATTTCTTCTCAGGTATGCAGGCTTAACTATTTTAAATAGCATGGTCATAGATACTTGCCATTGATGTTGCAGCGATGCCTCAGGCAAGTATCTTCCCCACAGTTCCGTTGGCAAGGTGAAACCTCCATCATCCAGATCGATCATCAGCCAGTAGATAGCCGCCAGCTCCTTCTTATGTACTGTCTCTTGCATCAGTCGGGCTTCCAGGTCATTTTGTTCCCCAATTCTTGTTTCCGGGTCTTGATACCAGCTCCACATTTGAAGATATTTGAATCTGGATAACTGATAGTCAACTTGTTGGTTACACATTTCCCATGAGATGAGTTTACCATCTACAATTATGTGCTCCCATCGTGTAAAACCCGCCTTTGATAGTGGTCTTGCAAGAGCATCTTTCGTCCATTCCAGAGAACCCGGTGAGTCCCAGATAGGAGCCATTAGGCTATGGTATGGGATTTTCAAAACTTTTCTGATCTTGTACCACGTCTCAGCTAGCCCCTTCAGTATCTTTAACCTAACTTTTTTAAAGTACTTTGGGTCCGCATATTTGAACAAAAACCCCTGTTTGCCTCCTAACTCCAAACTTGACATAATAGCCCACATGCCCCCCCATCTTAGTTTGTCTTGGTGTGCTAAACAAACTCCTCCCATTCTTTAGTAGAAAAGCCCAAGAATAGAAAAGTAGATCTGGCAATGCCGGGCCTCCTTTCTCCACCCTCCTTCTCAATTTTTTCCATGCTATTCTTGGGCCTTTACTTGACCAAATAAAAGTGCTGATCTCGCTTTGCATCTTCTTTAGCCATTCCTTCTCGAAAGGCAGGGTTATAGTGTCAAATAGAAAAGTGAGCTTTGGGAGGACTATCATTTTAACTAAATTAACTCGTCCGAGAGAGAAAGCTGAAGATGGGACCACATCTTCAGGAGTCTACAGACCTCCTTCTTAGCTTTCTCGAAGTTAACTTTAGTTATTTTATTGATCTCCTGTGATATCATAACTCCCAAATATCTCATTTCCCCTTTACTTAACGCCCTTCTGCCTCAATGTTCCAGGTCATGATCTCCGTCTTACCCCTATTGATTTCGTAGCCCGAGATCTTTCCAAAGTCGGTCGTCAAAATCATGATGCGAGACAGGGTGTCTTGTAGATTTGTAGTATAAATAAGAATGTCGTCCGCATATAGACCCAGTTTTATATTCCAGTCGCTGTATTTAAAAGGTAGAATTTCAGAATCCTCCCTGATTTTCCTGGCTAAGGGCTCTATATAAAGGTTGAAAAGAAGCGGCGACAGAGGACAACCCTGCCTCGTGCCCCTAGAGATGCGTACGGGGTCAGTTAGGGAGCCGTTGACCAACACTCTAGCTTCTGGAGCTTCGTAAAAACCTGCCAAGGCCTTGCAGAAATTTAACCCCAGGTTCAAAGATTTTGCCACGGCTTTTAAATAGGCCCAGTTTACCCGGTCGAATGCCTTGTGGCATCCAGGGCCACTACGGCCAGAGGCAGCCTGTAAGAGGTTGCCAGGTCTATTGAGCCAATTAGTGCATAAGTCAGATCTTTCATGGACCTTCCCCATATGAAGCCCTTCTGGTCGTCATGCACCATCTCAGCCATTAACCCGTTTAACCTATCGGCCAAGATTTTAGCATAGATCTTATAGTCGCTATTTAATAGCGAAATTGGCCGATAGAAGTCGCAGTTCTTTGGGCATTTTTCTGGCTTTAGGATTAGTGAAATAGTAGCTTCCTTCCAAGAGGCTGGCATACCAGACACTCCGATAAAAAGGTCATTAAAGATCTTAACTAAAATGGGAGTTAATATAACTCCCAAAGCCTTATAGACCTCTTGAGGCAGACCATCGGGCCGGGAGCCTTCCCCTTCTTAAGCTGTCTAATTACCAACTCTACTTCGCTGATGTCAATTTCTCTATTCAACTGTCCAGTTTTTTCTGATGAAAGTGGGTTGACGGGATCTTGTCCTAACCATGCTTTTAATTCATCTTCCGTTGGCTTTAGATCTTCCCGGTAAACTTTACTAAAGTAGCTGTGAAAAGTTCTCTCAATCCCTCTACTATCTCCAATTAGGGCCCCCGTTTGTTCACATATAACCTGATCTATTCTGTTTATGACTTGCTCCTTTTTTCCCTTCCAGGCCACCAGAATCACTCTTGCCAGAGCATTCTGAACCACCTGGAGTTTTGCCAGGACACTGTTGTTAGAATCCAAGCAGACAGAGTTACAATAGTCCAATCTGGAAACAACCAATGCTAGAGCGACCTGCTTTTGCACCGCCAAGGGATAAAAGGAAAGATTTTCTTCAGTTTTTTAATAATCCTAAAGCAGGTCTCAACAGTGTGATTGGCCTGCCATTCAGAGAGAGTTCAGTGTCCAGGGTCACTCCCAGGTTTTTGACCTTCTCAACTGGAATCTGGGGGGTGGCTAAGGTGTTTGGCCACCAATTGCTATTCCAAATCGAGGTTTGCATCCCGAAGAGCAACACTTCGTTTTTTTCTCCATTAAATTTAAGGAAATTTCATGCCATTCAATTAGCTACCTTAGACATACATAGAGCAAAAGTATCTGTGGCAGCAGCAGAGTTACTGGGGATCGACATAATAATCAGGGAGGCAATTTCTTCTCCAGTGGGCTCCAGGGCAACCTCCTCTGGGGCCCCATACAACTCAACTGGTAGACATTCAGGGGCCAGTTCCCATGCCCCTTGCCCTTCCCTCTTCTGGTAGATGTCTGGGCCATGTTTCTAGGCTCCAAACTTCCTTGGCTCCCTTCCTGGGCAGCCAACTTGGGACATCTGGTCGCACTTGTTGGGACAAAGTCAAAGTTTGATGCCAATCGTGATGGAGCCCTGGTCGGATGCACTAAGCGGGATGCCCCGGTCAAAATGTTACCTTTGGATTTAGAAACTTTTCTGGAGGATTTTCTCTTGACGTCGTGCGGTCCCCTCCAGCAGGCCAATTTCGATGTGATGTTATTGGATTACTTCTCTGCGAGGCCCCGATCAAATCCTGGAAGTCTGGAGTTGGATGAATCTGCAATCCAGGCCGGGTCGCTGTTGACGGTAGCCGGCTTGACTCTTGACGGTGAGTCAGTCCACTTATGGAGTTTTTTCCAAAAGTTGCTGCAAACTTTTCCAAACTTATGAAACTTTTTCCAGAACTTCCTCTTTAGGGCTAAAGATGTCTAAACATAAATAAAATAGAAGCTCTGAGATGGTCCTTAGAAGTTTGGGACTACAATTCCTACAATGCACTTGGCCAAAACCTTACAAGTCCACTGGACGCACTCCAGGCTGGGGACTTCTTGAGGGGAAAGGTGTAAGAAATCTCTGTTAATCTGTTGCTTTCTGAGAGTCCACTTCTTGATCCTTTTTAAAGCAAAGCAGTCTTCAGGGCTGTAGTTTCAGGTGTGTCGCAAGTGCAGTCCTTCAGAGAGCAAGCCTTTGGGGTGCAGACCAGGGTCCCAGCAGGGCAGTCCTTCTCCTTGTAGTTTCAGGCAGCTGATCCGAGTTGCTATGCAGTTCTCACATATTTATTCAATGATCTGCAGTGACAAGCAAGGGGGCACCTTGGGATTTTGGCTCACAGAAAAGAAAGTTAGTTATGATAAGTCCAACAGTGGCAAGTTGTTGGATTTATTATTACCAATCTTTTAAGTCCTTGAATGATATTTTGCGCTCCTTCCTAGCAATATTTATACTTAAATAAAATATTCCAATGTTAGCCTATGGAGCTAGGTATCTACAATGGGGAAACATGAAATTGGCAGTCTTCCCTCACCAGGGCATATATACCATCTTTTATAATGTCCTTGCTTAAGGTTAGATGGTACCCTACCCATTGGTCACCTAGGAGAGACCTTAGGGGTGACTTATATGTAAAAATAAGGTAGATTACTACTTAGGAAATACCTTTAATTCCAAAGTTGAATTTAAATATAATTTTCTTTTCAAAGACAGTCTGCAAAGCAGGGTTGCCTTTAAAAATGGCAGCAGGCAACACAGCAGTGCGCACTCCGGTGCAGGAAATTTACTGGGCCTCTAAACCTCCCTGCCCTATTATATACCAAGGACCTACAGGGAGTCTGGTTGTGAATAAGGTACCCTCTCAGGATATACTTAGCATCAAAGGGTCGGGCAATGGGTGTTGTGCTTGGCGTTCCACTGCAACACCCATTGATTTTGAGACTGCCCATATTCCCAAGGGTGGCGTAAATATGGGGCAGTGCCAAAATTAAGACCAGGGAAAACCTCGTCTTACGCTGGCGCAATGAGGAGAAATGTTTAATTTCTTCTTGTTTTTGCTGTCTCCATGTGTGCCGTGTTGTGCAACACACATAGATACAGCAAAATACAATTGATTGTTTATGTGCAGGAAGGTGTCCCTTCCTGCACATAAACAATCATTAAAAAATGATGTTTTGCAACTTCTATGTGTGCTGCATTAAATAGCACACATAGAAGTTTCAAAACGCCATTTCAGATTGTTTATGTGCAGGAAGGGAACCTGTAGTGCAAGGGTGCCTGCATTGATGCTAGGCAGCTAAATTAGCACCAGAGCAGGGGGAAATGCAAGGCTGCACTGTATTCTTGTAAATACAGTGCAGCCCTGCGATTCTGAAGACGCGTAGCACGGCGTTAAGCCAAGGAGACTAATGCTGCTCTCCGCCACTTACTTGTAAATATGCCCCATAGCCTCTTTCAGAGTGTCAAAGGCCTTCTAACAATCTGGTGTCCACATGACTTTCTTTGGCCGCTTTTTAGAAGTAAGTTCCGTCAGGGGAGCCACAATGGTCCCATAGTACTGAAAAAATCTTCTATAATACGCAGTCAGACCAAGGAAAGCCCTGACCTGTGTCTGGGTTGTAGGAGCTATCCAATCCAATATGGTTTGGATTTTAGCCTGGAGAGGTTATACATGGCCTCCACCTACAAGGTGACCCAGGTACATAACTGAACTCTACCCTATCTGGTACTTATTTTCCTTAATAGTCAGGCCTGCCTGTTGCAGGGCCTGTAGTACTTCCTTCAGGTTAAGTGATCCTCCCAGGTGGAACTGTATCATCCAGATAAGCTGCACTGCACTGCTCCAGCCCAGACAGGACCCTGTTCACCAACCTTTGGAAGGTTGCAGGGACTTTCTTTAAGCCAAATGGCATTGCTTTGAATTGGCAATGTCCCTCTGGTTTGGAGAATGCTGACCTCTCCACTGGCAGTGGTATCAAGGGAGTCTTTGGCTCACCCCCTGTCTTGCCACTGGCCTGACAGGTTGCACAGTAGCTGCAAAACTCCTTCACTTTGGCAGACATGCTGGGCCAATAGAAATGGTTAACCAACCTTTTCCATGTCATACGCTGTCCCAAATAAACTGTGAAGGGGATGTCATTGCTTAAAGTCAGGAGGAATTATCTGTACTTCTGGGGGACCATCAACCTCCTGGTAGCCCCTTCTTTGAGATCTCTAGATCAGTGTAGAGAACTCCATCCTTCCAGTAGACTTTGTGGAAGCCACTGACATCACCCTTCTCTTGCCTGCAGGCAGTCTGTCTCAGGCCTTCAAGAGTGGGAAACTCTGTCTGTTCCTGACACAACCCCTCCTGGAGGGTCCACCTGCTCCTTTCAATTCTGCCAAGTCTGACAGATCTTGCAGGTGTGGAACCCCTATCTCAGAGGTCAGATCTTCCCCCTCAGGGCTAGATTCTTCCTGCACCTCTGGAGTTCTTTGGACTGGCTCACCAGATCCGGTGCCCTTTCTCTTGTCATTGGATGCTTGGCTCATTGTCCAAGGCTTGAAGTGTCCAGCATTTCCCTTTTGTGTGGTCACAGCACATACCCACTCAGGGAGATCCAGCATCCTTGCATGGACCATTCCCTCCACCCCTGAACAGTCAGACAGTTGAAGATAATTTCCCAGTAGACTGTCCACTGGGCGTGCAGGAGACACTACTACCTGCTTAGGGCCTGTCACACCTCCCCATTCTAAACTCACCATTGCAATGGGATCGAGTTTGGCTCTGCTGTCTGCATAGGTTACCTGCTGATACATACCAGGTAGAATCTACCCGGGGAAACTAGTTTCTCTGTGACCATAGTCACACTGGCTCCTATATCTTTCAGAGCATCAACCTCAGTTCCATAAATTTTAAGCCTTTGCCTATACCTCTCCATGCTAGGAGGCAAGGCGGCCAGGGTTGCAACTTCCACCCCACCCAAGGACACTAAGGTTACAAGTAACAAGTAAGCAGCAGCGGTTCCTCGCACCTGTCTGCTGCTTTGTACTTTGCTCCTGAGTTTTATGTAGTGCATATTGATTGTGTGCTGTTTTTAAATCGTTTTAAATACTGTGTCCTTATTAGCTCTCTGTATCTCACTTGGGTATTTTAAACTGCCGTGTGCATTTTCGGGCCTCTCTCCCCACTCCCCGGTCCACCATAGCAGATAGTCTGCTGATTGAGTGGAGGGAGTTTCTTTCCGGTGGAGGAGGGCTTCCTGGTTTTTCCCTTACTTCCTGTGGGCCATTTTTACGCCGCCATCTTGGAGGTGAGACGCTCTAGTCTCCCTCCATCGGGTCTGCTTCATCACTATATTAGGGCTGATGGCATCGACGCAGTGGGCGGGCCGGCGGCGCGCCAAAGGCAAGCCCGTCTGTGCCCGTCAGTGTCCGGACAGCGGCCAGGGCCAGTCATGCTGCCCAAAAGTTTTCCGAATGCCCGAGTGGCTGGGACAGAGACGAGCTTTTAGCATTAAGACCTCCCATCTGCCTAGGCCAGGCGTGCACGCTACTTAGTGACTTAGAGGGGCCCTTTTACTGCCCGTGTTGCAATTTCTCCCTTATTCCCGGGCGTACCCCCCGGCTGGACATGGAGGCGCGTCCTGTCCCCTCAAAGCCATTTAAGCCCTGGGACTTAAAAGCCTGCCTCATTAATTGCAGGTCGCTGCCAAAACACGCCCTTGACATACACCAATCCCTAGTGGATAATAACTGGGACCTTATGTTCCTGACGGAGACGTGGCTGCACGAAGATTCTAACCCAGCTGTGGCCCTTGCTATTCCTCAGGGCTACGGTATAATCTGTGCGAATAGACGAGATAACAGACCGGGGGTGGCCTGCGATTATCCACAAAGACACCTGGGTGTCATCAACTACTCACTTCGGGCAGATAGGCAGCATCAAAGGACTGCCCTTTTGCATTAAACTTTCCTCTTCTGAATCCTTCGCGGGGCTCCTCCTCTACAGGCCCCCGGGCTGTTGCCATAGTTCCACCCCTATTCTGGCAGACTATATCGCCCAGGCTAACACTCGCTATTCTAATTTCACAGTTCTAGGTGACCTCAAACTTCATGTTGATGATCCCTCCTATTCCCATAGCGCACATTTTGTATCGTCGCTGGCAAGTTTCAATCTGACCCAACTGGTCTCCTCCCCAACGCACAAAGCGGGCCATACACTGGACCTTATCTGCTCGAACATACAGGAGGTTACAGTAAATACGACCTCCCCGGTGATTTGGTCGGATCATTTCCTGGTCCCCTTCCAGTTACACCTGAAAGCTAGGGCCAGGGCACCTCTCTACCTAAGAAACTGCGGAGGAATTGGAGTAGGGTCTCCCCTGAGTCCCTAACCCTCCTTCTTATAGATTCAGAGCCCCTCCTCTCTAATAATCTTGATGACAACATTGTAAACTTGAATACCTGGTTTACGAAGGCCCTGGACAAAATTGCGACTCAGAAGCTTGTTACCTCGTCTAGAGTAACCCCCTCCGCTCCTTGGTTTACCGAGGACATTAGAGCTAGAAAAAGCGACTGTAAAAGACGGGAGCGCAAGTGGAGAAATCATACGCTACTGAGGATAAAATTTGGATATAGAGCGGCACTAAAAGAATACCGCAAACTTCTCATTATTAAGAGAAGAGATTTCCTGGCCGATCGAATTGCCAACGCTAGGAATTCCCCCATGGAAGTTTTTAAGGTGGTGAAATCCTTCACCAACCCCTCGGCACTTCAGCACCCGGTGGTTCCTTCAGTAGAGATGTGCAACAATCTCTCGAATTTCTTTGAGGAGAAAATATCACAGATCTATGCCTCGTTCCCGGCAGACCCTCACCCTAGTGGGGAGGATGTAGTCTGTGGCCATAGCCGGAACCAGTCAGTGTTTTCTGAGTTCGCAATGATTCCTGTTGAGGCCTCCCTGGTCGAATTGCAGAAATGCAAATCTGGGTCACTCAGTGATCCCTGGCCAGCTAGACTTTACAGCTTGCTGGCAGAATGGCTTATCCCCTCCCCCCCCCCCTTTAATGCCATCTGGAATTCCTCACTCAGGCTAGGGGTTTTTCCATCTGCCTGGAAACATGCATTTCTCCTCCCCATTTTGAAGAAACCCAGTGCTGACCCGGAAATTACCAGCAACTTCAGGCCCATCTCTCTTCTCTCGGCGCCATGAAAATGTTATAGAAATTAGCGCATCAGCAGTTGGCTGCCTTTATTGAGGCTAACAGGCTTCTGCATGATTCTCAGTCTGGCTTTCACCCTGGCTGCAGCACCAAATTCGCGCTGATTGAGATGGCTGATTCCATTCGCTGGGCGTTGGATGGGAGTGTGGCGACCATGTTGGTACTTCTTGACCTGCCAGCAGCGTTTGACACGGTGTCCCATTCCATCTTGCTTGATCGTCTTAAGCAAATTGGCATCCGTGGGACGGCACTGGACTGGATCTCATCTTACCTGCATGGCCGAGACCAACAGGTCTTTCTTCACCCTTTCTCCTCCGATGCTAAACCTCTAAGATGGGGGGTGCCTCAGGGCTCGTCCCTGAGCCCACTTTTGTTTAATTTCTATCTGGCACCATTGGCAGAACTTATCGCTAGCACAGGGATCAAGGTGATATCCTACACGGATGACACCCAGCTGATGTTTTCCTTCAGTGATGTGTCGGCATCTGTCTTTGACTCTTTTAGAGAATGCCTTAAAAATATTTCCATCTGGATGAGCAGCAATTTTTTAAAGCTCAATGCCGACAAGACGGAGGTTCTGTTTTTTAACCAAGCAGTCCCTCCCCAGCGGCTTTGTGGTGGACGGTAGAACTGGGAACGGCTCCTATTCCGAAGGTCTCGGTCAAGAATCTTGGTGTCCGTTGGGACAATGACCTATCCCTTTCCACACATATTCAGCATGTATCTGCGGTCTGCTTTGGTAAGATGAAAATGATTAGAAAATTCATCAACTTCTTGCCAGAGACAGCTCGCAAAACGGTAGTGCATGCGCTAGTCACTTCCCATCTTGACTACGTCAACGGACTCTATCTGGGTTTGCCCAGTGGTTTGATCTGTAGGCTGTAGATAGTGCAAAACGCGGCAGCTAGGCTGGTCCGTAAGGTCCCTCTTCGCCACCATATCTCCCCCCACCTCAGACAACTCCATTGGCTCCCTGTGGCCAAGAGAGTTGAATTTAAGGCCCTCACATTTGCTTTCCGGGCCTACCAGGGAAGAGGCCCTAAGTATCTGAGGAACAGACTTCGCCCCTACCAGCAGGATAGATCGCTGAGGTCCAATTTGAAATGCTATTTATTCATCCCCCACTTTGCTAAAGTGAGAATGGGTGGGCAGAACTTTCGAGGTGGGAACCTCCAAATGCTGGAATGCCTTGCCCCTCCAACTACGTATGATGCACTCTGAACAGGTGTTTAGAAAGGCCTTGAAGACCTGGCTGTTCAGTCGTAGGGACTAGATCTCTGCTAGCATGACTACGTTGTTATCCACTTTAGCGCCGGGACACGTCAGTCGAGGTAGCTGTGCGCTTTATAAATGTTTTTTATTATTTATTATTATTATTATTACCTCTGTCAACCTCTTACCCATCTATGGGACAATCCCCACCCACACCCCAACCTTTTAATTGCAATGCATCCTGCCTATGAGCTATATAGGGCCTACCTTAGAGGTGTCTTATCTGTAATAAAAGGGGAGTTTAAGGCTTAGCAAGGGTGTTAATTTGCTAAGTTGACTTGGCAATTTAAAACTGCATTCAGGCTGCAATGGCAGACCTGGGACATGTTTTAAGGGGCTACCTAAGTGGGTGGCACAATAAGTGCTGCAGGTCCACGAGTAGCATTCAATTTACTGGCCCTGGTTGTATGGCATACGACTTTAATAGGGACTTATAAGTAAATTAAATAGGCCAATCAGGTGTAAACCAATTTACCATGTTTTAGGGAGTGAGCACTTTACACTAATTTGCAGTGGTAAGGTGCACGGAGTCCTAAGGTCAATAAAAACGAATTCATCAAAACATGAGGGTGAAGGAAAAAGGTTTGGGGGAAGGGCATGACATGCCTAACACTAAACATGTAACGTTTATTATTACAGCAAGAGTGACCTGATCACTTTACCAGAAGGTCCCTACAAAGGTAATTGTCTGCTTTGTGCATGCCTTAAAACGTCTCTGCTTTTATACTTTTCAAATAAAATATGTGTTGTCTATGGGTTTGTGCCATATTATTTTATATCTTGTCTTTTTAACGGTATTTATATTTAAAAATATTCATTGTGCAGAACACTCTCTGACCCCTGTTTGCGCTTTCATATCTCAGACAGATCAGGCAATTTTGTCTCTTTGTCTCGTCCTGCCCCAAAAGATCTTAAGACTGAAATGTCGATGGGGCCTGAGAACCTCTGACAAATAGAAGTTGGCATTCTTGTATCTCTGTTTTTCTTCCTCCCTTTCCTTGTGTTAGCTTTATTTCCTCTATTTCTCCCACACTCCCTCTCTTTCTCTCTCCTTCTCCTTCTCTCTCTCATCCTTCCCTCCATCACTCTGCCCCCTCTCTACTTCTGTCTCTTTCCTGGATCGTCTGGCAGATGTTTTCTGGATGAAATTTCATCAGGGTGGAGACAGGAAATAGGTTGTGTTTAATGTGGTGGGAGTGGAGGTGTCAGCCCTCTTTTATTGGCAAGCATCACAAGATGTGTATTTATAATTATACTGAATATTCTGGCAGTCTGCCTCTTCTTTGGAAACCCAGGTGACACGTCTTCAGTACACAGTTAATCGGAGCCCTTTTGTATATGAAATGTAAGCCTCTCAGCTCTACGGACACGTTTCAGATGTAGGGCCTCATTTATGAGGCCTCTGGCGCCGCCGGAACGTCACTTTTTGTGATGTTCCTTGGCGCAGGAGCCTGCTCCATATTTACGAAGCAGCACTAAGCCACTTTTTTTGGCTTAATGCTGCCTCGTATATATCTTTCCCTTTAACTCAGTTTTCTGCGTTAAAGGGGCGTGCAAGGGTTGTTTGCTGGGGGCGTTCCCAGCAACATCCATGGCTTTTTGACGCTGCACCAGATTTACAAGAAATCATAAATCTGAGACAGCGCCAAAAACGTATGCCTCCCCACGGGAGGAGTAAGGGAAGCACCATAGTGCAAGGTTGTCTGCGTTGAGGGGAAGATTGTTTACGTGCAGGAAGGTCTCCCTTCCTGCACATAAACAAACTTTAAATGGCGTTTTGTAACTCTTATGTGGGCTGCTTAATGCAGCACACAGAAGTTGCAAAACGTCTTGTTTTTTTATTGTTTATGTGCAGGAAGGGTTACCTTCCTGCACATAAACAATCAATGGCATTTTGCTGTTTCGATATGTGCTGCACAACGCAGCACACATGGAAACAGCAAAAACTAGGAGAGATAAAGCATTTTTCCTCATTTCGCCTGTTTAAGACCAAGTTTTCCCTGGTATTAATTTTGGCGCTGCCTCCTATTTACGCCACCCTTGTAAATAGGGGGCAGTGTCAAAATCAATGGGTGTTGAGGTGAAACACCCATCACAACACCCATTGCCCACCCCTTTCACGCTAATTACAGCGTGAAAGGGTGCCTTATTTACAAGGCAGCGTTAAGCCACGTTAAGTGGCTTAACCCTGCCTTGTAAATAAGGCGAAGCCCCTATCGCCGCCACAACGTCACTATAAGTGACGTTGTGATGGCGAGACGGGCTTGTAAATATGCCCCTTTGTTTTCATCTCTAGTCTTTAAATTGTTATGCTGTCTTAACATGTTTCATTTTGAGTAAAAGTCTCAAAGAGGATTGTGGATTTTACACTTGAGGAACAGGCAATAAAACTGAAGTTCTTCTTAAATTGATTGTTTTAATACTTGTTTGCATATTATACTCTTACATCAGGCCTAGTCGAAATCCTTTATGTACCTTCTCCTCCAGTTTTAATATCTCAATTACTTTATACTTCATTACTTAAATTCTTTATGATCAACACTCCCTTGCACCTGGGTCATATGATGCACCTTTCTCTTTGTCCAAGATGGGATCAGGAGTTGTGTGGAGAGGCTGGACCCATGTCAGATACAAGGTGTAACTCTCTTCTCCTTTGGTCAGTCCGATCTCATCTCTCTTCCCAATCATGCAAATATTTCCTGGTACCTTTCTCTAGCCTCACTTTTCATCGGATCCACTTTCTTGCAAGGTAGAAGGTAGAAGTCAACTCTCCTTCTGTCAGTCCCATCTCATCTCGAAGACTGACAGTGAACAACTGCTTATACAGCAGAGGGGAAAGCTGGCCTACATTCTCCTGACTCCACCCTAATTCCTATTGGCACAAAGTCAGAAATACCTTTAGGACCAGTCTTCCCAGCTGCCGATTGACCTCAATGTACCTTGCCTCTTGTTGAGCCCCTCTTTTCCTCTTTGTAAGAAATTGGGTTATTTGTTGATGTAGGGGTGAACCCACTTCAAGAAATAATTACAATCCTTTTCAGGGTGAACTACAATTGTCAATAAATCTGAGCCTGGGACGAAGCAGTTAGGCTTAACTTAAAGGCAAATTGTAAAATATTTTTGCAACACTCCAACAGTATTAACATGAAACACAAAAAAAGATAAATCACAAGCCAATTTAGAAAAATAGACAGTATTTTAAAAATTAAATTGGCACCATAATGACAAAAATCCAATACGTAGAGGAAAAACTAAATTTTGTAAAAGTTTGCAGTGAAAATAGCACCAAAAAGCACAAAGCGCCAATGTATGAGCCTTGATCGCAGTAGACCAGGTCAAAGTAAAGTTTAGGCCGACCACAATAAATCGCCAGTCGGTTAGAGCAACCAAGTTCGTCCAGTTGGTAAGTTTACCTCCGCACTTAGGAGGAACTTTTATGGAAAAAGTACTTGTCAACGGGGTGTCAGTGGGGTCAAGTTGCAAGCTGGATCCAAAACAGTGCTTGTCAATGGTGGTTTGGTGAGCGAGGGTCCTCGGCATTCTGGCAGAATGTTATAGGCTCTCGATGAAGGCGGGAAAGCTCAGAGCAGGTGAAGGCCTCTACGTTCAGGTTAGGAAAGCGTTGACGTTGACGATCTTCTCCTTGGCGTTGATCCTGGTGAAGTCCTTTACGTTTGGATGTAGACACTTTTCTTGAAATCAGGACAGCTTTCAGAGGGGCAAGTTGAATCCCACTGGTAATTCAGGATCAGTGGCTGCAGCTCTGCAGCAGTTCCATGGTAGCCTCTGGTTCTTTTTGGAAAAAGTTCCGAAAAAAGGTCTAAGTGTCCAGTTTGTGGACAGGATGAGGACTTTCTAACACCAGCCACAGGAACAGGATCTGGAGGGCACCTCTTGGGGGCTAGGACTCACTCCAGCAGAGGCCAGTAGCAAGGCCTATGGCAGTTCTAGATGGAACTGGTCAGCAGGAAAAGCAGAAAAGTTACAGAAGATGGCTTCGGTGTTATGGGAACTCTCATGCATACACATTCTGCCTTACCTGTGAAGACCAAGACCCAGGTTGTGCCCCGCCCCCCAGTAAAAACTCCTAGACAGGCCGGTTTTGCCGATGGAGTGGTTCACAGCAAAGAAAAGCCCTTGAAGGAAAAATCAATGAGTGGTAGATCAGAGTGTACAGGAATGCGAGTGAACGCTGTCGAATGTCTGGTAAAGAAAGTGACACATGAATGTGGTAGCGCATGATAAAGAAGCGCTAATTTAGAAAGGACTCAGTAGCCAATAAATCTCAGCTGAAAATGACCTGTAAGCGAGGTTGCGCGGAATTATGAAATCTCTGCATCCATTTTGAAACCGTGAAGGTATAAGAACCACTCCCTCTGACCGCACCCTTTCCAGGCAATGTGTGTCTAACAAGAAATTGGTCCATCGTGTCCCAGCTTCCAGCTCCTGCCCAGCGGCCTACCTACCTGACTAGTCTTCGCTGAGGGGAGTCTCTGTGTTCAGCGCTCCCAGGCTTCTCCGCTGCCTCATCCCGAAGGCCTAAAAGATAGAAAAGAGAGGATTAAGCTACATTCAACTAACCTGAAAGCATGCACACGCATGACTAACATTCTTTAAGTGGTTGTGTTTGAAGCATGGAGATCCGTGCTAGCGAGTGAGATTATTCATCCCTAGAGAGCATACTAAGAACTACTGTAAACTATAAATCTTAATTAAACTATCGAGCATTGCTGTTTAGAAGGAACTTAGTGCAAGAGCTTAGGTGATTGAAGCATTTGCTCTAGCCTGTAGAGGCACTATAAATGGACAAAAGACTCAAAGAGTTCTCTCAATTCTCCTCTTCCAAAACCAGCGATTAATCTAAAACAGCCTCATAACACATGTGACTGAGACTGACCGAGTGTAAGTGAAGTGTAAGTGAAGCGTGAGTGGATCAGTGTGAGTGGAGAGGTATAAGATCAGGTTGTTAATCTCTTCTTCTCTCTACTCAGATATTAGTTGGTAATCTTCCTGAACCCAACTCCATGATATAAGTCGCTTCCTAGAGACGATTTCAGGTGGCAAAACTAGAACGAAAACAATGCAGATTACCAATAGGCTGTCTTTTGTTGTTATCCACAACCCCATTCCCTTGAGTGCACTTCCTGGCGAGCAGCATATCTGTTCCTCTTGGAGAGTACTGAGGGGAGTGCACGGATTGTCTTCAACCATCATTCCTGCTGGGCCGGATCCCCAGGTTAGTGCAAACTCGTGAGTTCTGGCTTCTAACACTCTGGTAGCTCGTTGTGCCCCAATAGTTCACACAGGAGTACAGTCAAATGACTGTTGGAGTCACGTCTGGAGTCCTGAAGGCAAGGCAAGCAGGTCAAGTCTTCCTTCAGAGATCAGATACATGGGCAGTCCTTCTTCAGAGTTGACACAGGTCCAAGAGTGTTCTGATTTCAGGTCTTGGGGTTGCCTTTTATAGACCCAGTGCCAGCCTGTGGGTGGGTTGCAATTCCTAGTCTACTTCCAAACTAGTTCTAGCCCTTTCTCCCTTTTCCTGGTTTTGGCTTCAATGTGACTAGGGAACAAAGGCAGGGGTAAGCCTGGAGGCAGGTTTCTTTGAAGTGTAATCAGGGCAGGGCACAACTCTATCACAGCCATCCTGTCAGTAAGACCCACTCCCCTCTACACCCAGGCAACTTTGTCTCCAGTTTGGCCCCAATCCACATTTCCCAATGGGAAAGATGCTAAAAGGGCAACTGGCCACTAACAGAAAGGTCCTAGAAACATTAGGCAAAGAATTTACAACTTTCTAAAAGTGACATTTCAAAAGTAGTAATGTAAAATCCAACTTTACCATTAAGGAGGATTTTAATTCCCATTAAAATGTGTGGATGAAGCATTTCTCTGGCTGTTCCCAAACGGTATTTATCACTTATTGAATGTAATAAGGTGAAGCAGTATTAGTCTATGAGAAGCCAGCCTTACCCCAGTGAAGATGACTTTAGGCATTTCTCATTGCCAGGACATGTAAAACTTAAACCTGCATTTTCAATTTTTTTTAAATTCCCATGTACCCTTCCATATGAGCTTTTAAGGCCTTGCTGATTGGTGGCCTATGCGCATTAAAAAGGAAGGCTTAGGCCTGACAAAAGGTTTATTTTGCCAGGTCGAAATGTCAATTTAAAACTGCACTACAAGCTGCAGTGCCAGGCCTGAGACATGTTTTACAGCGCTAGTTTAGTGGGAGACACAAAGAATGCTGCTGCCCACTAGTAGCATGTATTACATGCTCAGGGTACAGTTATTATTATTTACTAGGGACTTAAAAGTAAATTAAATGCACCAATCAAGTATATACCAATTCTAACATGTTTAGAATAGAGAGCAGAAGCACTTAACCACTGATTAGGAGGGAAAAAGTGCACAGAGGTCTATATGGCAACAAAAACAGGTTCAGCAAAGCAATGCACAAATCTTGGGTGATCCTGCAGAGAGGGCCAGGTCCAACTTACGGCCTCTGTCCAAATAGTTGCATTCTTCTTTGACACCAGTCTTGCCTCTTTGGTAAGTATCATAGCAGGAATTCAGGTGCATATACTATCTTCATAACATTTGTTGAAGGGTCCCGTTCCAGGAGTGCTTGGCCACATGCAATAGCAAGTGTAAGTGATTTCTCTTCTACTGTTTTTGAGAAGATATGTATCATAACCCTAGCTTCTCCTGCTATTCCATAAATTTATAGGATCTCTGGATAGTCAGGGTCCTGCACTCATCTTGCCATCCATTGTAACTGTGCTGCCAGATAATAGTGCTCCAAGACAGGCACCCCCAGACTCAGGAATTGGAGCTTGCTAAGGGACACTTTATGTCTATAACTACCCCATAGTCTATCTTTCAGCATGGTGTCCATTGCAACTAATTGATACCTCAGCATGCATACTGTGATAATGCTGAAATAATAAAGGAAACGGGTCAGGGCTGCCATTTTGTTGATAGCCATCTTGCCCCAAATCAAAAGGGGCAGTGTCTTCTATACGGCTTTTGCGTGGGCCTTGAACGTGCTGCTGATATGTTTCCATCACTCAGGGCCTGATCTATATGATAGATTTGTGTACTCAGATATTGGAAAGCCATGAGCTTCCACTCCATGAGCTCGGGCAGCAAGCCAAGCTCTGGTAACAATTTCAGATGGTATATACACCAATTGTCTATGTTCACTGTTAGTCTGGATATATCTCCAAAGCTATCAGCCAGACGAACTACTTGGAATCAGTGCGATGCTCAAAAGGGTCCACCTCTCAATATCCCCAATTTATATCTGCTGTTATAGCACAGAAAGTTGAGATGATCAAGAGAGGGAGGGGGAGGATGGGAAGGGAAGAGCGAGGAGGGAGACCTACAAGAGCAAAGAACAATGTTAGTGTTTACTTCCTAACCTTCCTAACCCCTCTCCCATACCCAGCTACAATGCTATACCTGTGATAGAAATCAATATGGATCCCTTGTGATGGGGGTCTGGCAAAAGCTTTCAAAGTGTATCAATGTTGGTTGCAACCCTGTCACCTGATCTCCATGATTCAATAGTGTATCGTCCACATATAAAGATATGACATGGAGGACTGAGAACAGATAATTCCAGTTGAGGGTGTCAAACGCGTTCTTCATGTTGATTGAAGCCAATAGATTGTCATCATTTGATCATTCTCTCGTTACATGAAAGAGTCTCCTCACATTAACTACTGTGTTTCTCTGAGGTACAAAGTTCAGGCAACAATGTCAAAATCCTAGCTGCCAGTGCTTTACCCAGAATTTTACAAACCAGGTTCAGCGTTGATAGCAGACTATATGAGGCCAACTCTAGCAGATCCCAAACTGGTTTCAGTAAAGCCACTATTATAGCTTTTTTGCTCACTGTGGCAACACCCCACATTCTCTGCCAACTTGAAACATAGGTAAGAGCCTGGGGACCAGCAAAGAGCCATACATGCTATAAACCTCTTAGGTGAAGCCATCACAGCCTTATGTATTTCCTGCTGCAAACTCCCTATCCGCTGCTGTGATTTCTTCAATGTCAGAGATGTGTCCAGTACTGTCTTCTGCTCTACCATCATCGCTCACAGCACCACCCCACTTATGTATCTCTCCTGTTCCTGGATGTCTACATGTCAAGTGTAAGCTACAGTCTGCTGTAGTAAGCTTGCATGACTTTGTTTTCTTTCATTTTATGAACTGACTAGCCTGTCATCAGTAGATTTAAGTGCCAGTATTGTTGTGTAGTTCCTATCAATCCCTAGGACCTGTGCATTGTTCGGACAACATAAACTAAGGGCTTGGTGTCATGACTGATTTCCAGACACCCCGCAGGATATGTTGGCCTACAGACCAGCTAGCTCACAGTGCCACCATAAGACCCCCTAACCTTACCGGGGAGCGAATGGCTTCTGGCAACCACTGAAAATGACAACCCCCTCCCCTTGTGGAAACAGTACAGAACCTTTCGCTCAGTCACTTGTGCTCACTTATTCTCAGAGAAATATACAGGGAATACACAGTGGGATGTTTTCAATATTATTTATTGAACCAACGTTATTCTTGCATAAAATAAGTATGCTGCAATAATTAGGAGACAGAAGCAGATAAACGTGATTTCAAGCACCAAAAGTGTAAATAGTAGGTAGAGTTCTACCATGGTGTAAAACAATGTATATATACAGGCATATAAATAAGGCAGTAATCTGGCATATTCCTACTATGCGAACCCTACTCTGAGTGTACGTAGAGTGTGTGTAGGTATAAAGCCAAGAATCCCCCAAGGGACGATCCAACCCCATTACCTGATCAGATAGAGTGAAGGACACAGTCTTGGTCACGAACTGGACACCCCTCACAAGAGGTCAGACCACTGCGTGGTGGTTTCTCAGCATTCAAGGACCCTCGATGTCAGTGGAAGTGCCTCCTCTGCTAATCGATCGGGATGCTCATCTTTTATAATAGAAAGCAGCCTTGTGATGTACGCATAGATTAGCAATGTTGTAGGTATGTAGATAGCCCTGTCGCCTTGTGGATGAAGATAGTGATGACATTTGTACGTGGTAAGGAACGAGACCTTGTACATGATGTTCAGGGCATTGTGATAATGGTGTGCGAAGCTAGATGTAAAACAAGTTTAGTTTCAGAGAAACCAATCCAACATTGTCGTGCGTGCAAATGTGTGCAAAAGGTCACAGCTTGGAAATGTTATTCGTGAGGACAATGTAAGAAGTAAGTTGCTTCGCTACATGGGCCTAACCAGGGACTATTACACTATAGGGCTGTATTTCCTGCCAGTGTGTAATATTTAGACCATAAGATGGCCCATCTTATTCCCTTTGGTATGATACCTAACTAGTTTCTATGATCAAACACTTGCATTTTATCAGTCACTGCTCAATAGGCCACCCTGACTTGAGTAAAGCCCACCTCCACCTGTGGATCTACCACCACTATCATTTCCAAGTTTCTAATTTCCTTCTCCAGTTAACTCACTATAATTTTAAGTGCTGACTTCACTTTGCAGGATATTTTAATACACATACCCCTGAGATAGACTTTAAAGGCTTTCCATTCTGCTAGTAAGTCTCCTGTCCATTCTGCATTTTCAGAGAAATATTACACTATGTTGCTTGATATTGTTTCTATATGTCTAATCTGGAGAGTAAATCATGCGCTGCCGAGCAATATGTAAATTTTGATCTGGTCGGGTTATGCAAATAGCAGATATATGACAATTTCCAACTGCCAACAGACAGAGCAAAGTTGCAAATTCCTCCATGTTTTTTCATCACTGAAATTACTTGCAGTGGTGGTCTTGATCTATCTAGCAAGATGCCTCCCACACTGTTATAATCTCTAGCCAGACGTGTGTGACTGTGAACCAGTTAGGTCAATTGACGTCTCAAGTTGTCCGAGTACGGTCGTTTTTGCTATGGCTATACTATTCATGCCACACTTCACTAGGACATGAATGCAGTATGGAGCTAACTTACTATGATGGTCTACTAGCATAGCAGCACTCCCAGAGCAGTGTTCCTCTCATACATGAGGAATATGTTGTATAGAACAGTGGGCCCTTCCACCATTTTTATAGCTTGATACCTGATTTGGAAAGATGCGTTTCTTGTCAGCATGCAATGTCTATTTGTCCTCTATAGCGATAGGAACGCAATGCATCTTTTCTCTCTTTATCAGGTTACCTAATTCTCAAATATTCCAAATGACAAACTTGTATACATTCATCCCCATTATGCCATGTGGTTATATGTACTGCCAACGTTGACCACAGGGCCACCTTGCTGTTCCCAAATCCCTTTTTGATCTCTTCAATAAATTAGCCCCTTTTTAATCACACTCAGCAGTGCACCTGTCACTTGTCTATCTGACTGCTTATATGTAGCTCCGGGTGTTGTCGTTTCATTATATTTTTATTTTCATAAGGCTCCAGAAGTCTTGTTCCAGACTATCCCAGCTCAACTCATTTGAACAAGAATAAAGTGACCTGTGCCTGAGTTTCTTTAAATCTAGTCATTGCTTGTGCTCTTCTAGGTTTGAGAGGGGCCCTGATATTCTGCCTTCAGCATGGCCTGCTTGTGCACTGCCAAAGTATCAGCCCACTCCCTGACTATCTCTGTATCTGTAAAGAATTGTGAGCCAGTGGCATCTAGCACTTTCGGTTTGGCTGGAATTTGCAGCATGTATTTTAAGGTCACTGAACTGAGGACTATTTTATTTCTAGGAAAGAGTGTTAGTGCTGTTGTATTGGCGACCTAATCTGGGAAAAGAAATACCTTATTGCCTTGAGCTTCATAAGGTCCTTTCTTGCAGGCACACTCCATGAGGAGAGCATGATCCCTATAATTGAGTAATCTTCTCCAACACTGGGCATAGTGTATCCCGCTGCTCCATGGGGAAAAAATTGGAGAGAGTATGTGGTGCGATTTCCATGCTGTGCCACTCTTCAAAGTGCATCTCCATACTTTCACTTTTGATTCTCTCTGGAAGATCTAAAATCCTCAGGTTATTCCATATGGAGTAGTCTTCTGTGTCTCTGTGTTTCTCTGTGCGCCAAGTAGGGGACACATTCAGAGAGGTCCCCAAACTGCTTCTACCAGTCATGCACAGATGGCTCTGTAGCCGTGGCTGTTTCCAATTCAGTGACTCTGATGGATATTGTTAGAAATGGGGGTCTCTAGTTGGCTGAGGTAGGTACCTTTGTCCAAATAGGGACCCTTGCTTCTAGTCAGGGTAAGGGGGATACACTCCTAAAATAACCCCTGCTTACTCCCTTGGTAGCTTGGCACGAGCAGACAGGCTTATCTCAGAGGCAGTGTGTAAAGCATTTGTGAACACATACAGTAATACAGGGGAAACACTACAAATGGACACCACACCAGTTTAGAAAAAATAAGTAATCTTTATCTAAACCAAACAAGACCAAAATGACAAAAATCCACAATACAGTAATAAAAATATGGCTTTCAAATGGTAGAAATAGTTCAGTTCAAAGCAAATTGCAGATGCAACACTTTTCACACAAAGTACCTTGGATGCACCGTGCACACAAACAAAAAGGGTCGCAGGGAAGGTGATGCGTTTATTCCTTACACTCAAGGAAGGTGATGCGTCGGTTCCTTAGTGCTGCACAGGGGAGGTGATGCGTCGGTTCCTTACCAGAGAGGAGATTTCTTACTATGTGGGGAGGTGATGTGTCGATTTCTTACTGCGTCCCCCAACGATGCGACAGACCTGGCGCCTCTCTGCGATGCGACGATCCGGGACGATGCGTGGTTTCTTGCAGCCGCACAGCAGGGCTTGCGTTGGAATCGGTGCGGTGATCTCGGACTTCGGAGACCGATGCACTTGATGCGGCGTGCGGAGATTTCTCGAGCCGCGGGTAGGCGCTGCATCGGTTTCTTCGGTGATGCGTTGGAAACAGGCACGGATGCGTCACGCTTCTCGTTGTTGCGTTGCTTTTCCAGCTCCAAACTGCCAGAGCAACCTCCAGAGGCCCAGAACAGCTACAGGCACCTCTTGGCAGGTCAGAACTCCCAGCAAGGGAGTTCAGGGGAGCTGGTGGTGAAGTCTTTGTGTCCCTGAGACTTTAGAACACAAGGCAAGCCCTTCTTCAAGCCCTTGGAGATCTTCCTCAAGCAGGGGACACAGCAAACAGCAAGGTCCTTTTCCCTTTCCTTGGCAGAAAGTAGCCACTGCAGGCCAACCCCAGACAGCAAACAGCACAGGGGCAGTACTCCTCCTCAGTTGCTCCAGCTCTTCTCCTTGGCAAAGGTTCCTCTTGATTTCCCAGAAGTGATCTAAAAGTCTGGGGCCTCGGCCCTTCTTTTTATACAGTAAAATCCTTTGTTCTCTGGTGGCAGAGAAGCCCAGTGCTCAGTCAAAACCAGTTATGTCCTCTCTGGTGCAGCTTCCTGGCAGGAGGTGGAGACAGCATTGTGGAAGGTCGACCATGCCCATTCAGGTGAAAGGAAATCTCCTCCCCCTACTCTAAATGCAGCCCAGGTCTATTCAGCCCAGCCCTGACTCATCCAGACTCTCTGGAGCCACTGCACCTCCCCAGTCCCTGTCATCCCAAAACCAGACAGTCAATACACATCCTAGCAGAGGCACACTGGGTGGCTAAGAAAGAAAATACCTACTTTCTAAAAGTGATAATTTCAAACACAGACTGTAAAAATCACCCTCACTAAAAGATGCATTTTAACATTCTGAGTTCAGGCATACTAAACTTTATTTTCCTACCTTGTTCCCAGAGGTAGTTATGTTTATAAGATGTTATAAGCAAACTCTCCATTCTATCCTATGGGAACAGGTAGCCTTGCAATAGTGAAAAACGAAATTGGCAGAATTTCATTATCAGGACATGCCACACACACCAGGGCATGTCCTACCTTTCACATACTCTGCACCCTGCCCACAGGGGTACCTTGGGCCTACCTTAGGGGTGACTAACATGTAAGAAAAGGGAAGGTTAGGGCCTGGCAAGTGGGTGCACTAGCCAGTTCGAGATGGCAGTTCCAGACTGCACACAGACTCTTCAATGGCAGGTCTGAGTTACATTTACAGGCTGCTTAGGTGGGTGGCACAATCAGTGCTGCAGTCCACTAGCAGCATTTGATTTACAGGCTCTGGGCACACACAGTGCACTGTACTAGGGACTGACTAGTAAATCAAATATGCCAATCATGGAATCACCAATCCATAACAACAATTTACAAAGGGAGCACTTGCACTTTGGCACTTAACAGCAGTGGCAAAGTGCCCAAAGCATCTAGACCAGCAAAACAAAGTCCAACACACAGGAGGCAAAGGCAAAAATACATGGGAAACCCACGCCAATGATGCCAGGTCTAACAGATATCTTGTGCTGATTTGCTTGAGGCATATTAACCTTAATTGTGGGTGCTTTTAGTTCAAGGGGTTCTCTTACATCTCCTCAGTTGCTGCCAAAATGGCATCCAATTTGTCCTGGTGAGGGATGTTGCCTTCCTCATTCCCCCTTCCTACATAATCGGTGTGGACAGCTCCAACAATCTGCCAGAGGGGAAGAGACGTATTTTCTGCCTGTATGATGCATTGCTGCAAGTTAGGTTTGCCCATATTATCAGACCAGACCCTGGTGCCATGTGGGGTGGTGGAATCGAGCCGTCACTCCCTCCCCTGTAACCCTACATGTGAAAGTAGAGCAAGCAGGTCATGGTGCTACTGCTCTTCTTCATCAATGCAGAGCTGCCCCACCCAGCAAGGTGGGTGAATAGGTGACCTCTATCTGTGGTGGGGGGTGCTGCCCTGGACTGTGGTGGGACCAATGCTCCAGTGGAAACTTTGTTCTTCTGAGGTGATGCAGACACACTAGGCCTGGGGACTGCGCCTGCAGATCACCTGGGAGTCGATGGAGGGGAGATGGTCTGGAAGGGGACCTTCTGCAATCTGGACATCTGACAGACAGACACTGCTAGGACGGTGCCGGGGGCCAGGTGCCTGCTGTAGGCCACAGGGAGTTGACCCTTTCTACATAATGGGACCTCGAATATCACCTGCTCAGCATGTCTGGGAAGGCCGTATGGCTGCTCGTGCTGTCTACTGTGGGCACTTAGACCAGTGCTTCAAGCAGGCTAGTGTGACATTTCCAGCCTCCCTCAATGTGAAACTGGTGACGCCCGAGTTGGGTGTGTAACACCGGAGTATACTGGCTATGACTGACCAGCCGACCCCCACATCTCACACTACTTCAGAGATACACTGTCCTTGTTTCCCAGACAGGGTGAAGCTGAACTCCTGCATCCTGTAGTGGCCAACCCTAAAAGGATATATACCACAAATCTGGAGCTTTGGTGACAAACAAAAACAGGCAGTAATCATGTACCCGCACAGCACTATGGACAGGAAGTCATCATCCCTTCTCTGATCAGCTATTGGTTGGGGCCCCTCACAGTCGCACTGCACCACAACCAACATAACAACATGAGCCACACATTCCTCATACCAGCATTCGTCTACCTATAGACTACCCTGGGGCCCCTAGGCTGTACCTAATGGGAGCCACTGCCAGAGGGGGAGACGGTCCAGGGTTGTTGCTCAAACTAAAATGGACACCATCGGAAACTCCAAAAGCTATTGGTGCTCTGACACTGCAGCACCATCCTTCGGACATGTCTAATATGACGCTATACTCTAGGCAATACAGGCAACCCAGACCACGACCAGAAAAGCAGAACTAAGCAAATATGTGGCCCTACAGTGGCAGGACTTGCGTAATGTGGCAAACAGAGTGCCCGAAAAAGAAGGAAGCATAACCTAACTCAAAAATACGGTCACTGAACTGAAATCCTAGCTCACCAAACTCACGTTGGCATCCAAGATTATGAGACTCAGACAGCAGATATGAAAAACAGTGTGAGAAGGAATGGCCTGTGTTTTATTGATTTACCAGAAGTAGTAGAATGCCCTCCACAGAAAAAATTCCTCGAAACCTGGATCTCATCATGGTTGCCAATGGATAAACTGTCACACTGCTTCACCCTGGAACAAATCTATAGGGTGCTAACACAAAACCCGCCCCGTGGGCCTGCCCTTGGCCACTCATCTCCAAAGTCCTGTACAATAAAGACAGACACACAATCCTTAACAGTGTGAGGGCAGTGGGCTCCCTCTCCATTCAATCCACTTACATCCTCATCTTTCCTGACTACAGTTGTCCAGTCCAGAAGCAAAGGAAGTCCCTTCGAAATGGTGAAACAAAAACTGCGAGCGATTAACCTCAGGTATAGGCTCATGCTTCAGGTCAGACCCAAAAGAATTCACAATTAATCCTCTTTCTTATTTGTCTCTCCTGAGGCAGCCTAAACTGGGTACCACTCTCCCGTCCCCTCTGGAAAAAAGACTAGCATTGCTGGCGGAATAGACCATGCTGGTGCTGGTAAACCTGGATGGCATAGACAATCGTGCTGGCAGAGCGGGGCCCTAGAGGTTTTTCACACTCATCGGGGAGAGGCAAGCCGATGGTTAACTAGATCTCAGATGGAGAGGCCCGCTGCATCAGAATGTCAGACAAGTGAGGTCCTATTCTGGAGCAAAGGTTGGACCCTGAACCTTGAGCCTGTTCGCTGTTATGACTCTGTACACTCTGCATTTTGAGGACTGGATGTTGACCTTTTATCAGCGCTTACCCCACCTATTTAGCTCTCTTCTTGCCACCAGCATATCCTTGTAACATGTTGTCACCAGTAGGCTTAAAAGGGTGGTTTGTTGAAGGGCCCCTCCCAGACCACCTCCTCCACCACCTCCCAGGTGATCTGCAAGTGCGGGCGGCAGATGCTTCTAGGGTGGAAATGTGGAGTGGAGGGAGTTAGGGCTTATGGGGATTTACAGTTTATTTGTTTGTAAGGTTAGTTAGCATCAGTTCTACTCACAGCGAACCTAGGGGGCATATTACCAAGGATTTGCGATAATTATCGCAAATCGCTGTTTTTTTTATCGCCGGCTATCGCTGGATTTCATCGCGGAGATAACGCGTTATTATCAACGCTTATCTTCAAGGCGATAGAAAATCCAGCGATAGTGGCGAAACCCAGCAATAGCGCGAGAAATCCAGCGATAAATTCACTGCGTTAATGAAAAGCTTGCTAATAGGCAGGTGAGGACTTAACCTTACAATCCACCTCCCATTGACAAGATGGTTAAGTCAAGTTTTTATCAGGTGTTAAATTCCAGCGATAATCGCGGTTAGCGCGACTTTTTTCATCGCTTCGCGGGCATTGATAATAGGGGGAAGTTGTGTTTGCGACTGTTTGCAGTTGCTTTTAGTTGGGAACACCTACTTTGCATGTCATTAGCGATAAATATCGCTGACATGCAAAGCGGCAACAAAACGGCCGCTATCTCCATTAAGATGTCGCTAACAGCTGTTAGCAACAGCTTGCTAATAGGGCGATAAAAATATCGCCGCTTTATCGGCAAAAAGCGCAGCTAAAGTGGCGATACTGCCCTTGATAATATGCCCCCTACTTCATAATACGAAGGAAACCACACAACCCCTGCCCGGAGCACCTGGTCCCAGAGCCTGTCGGCAAATATACCTGTCCTACCAGCTAACATAAACCACATACTTTGAGATGATGTCATGGAATTTAAATGGCCTCAGTGACTGCACACGGGAAGCCAGGTCCTTACATTTGCAAAGAGTCATGATTCCTCCAAGAAACACATCTCCTAGGGTGGCACTGTCCTGCCTTGGCCCGATAAGCCTATAATAGAGTCTTTCATGCTGGGAACACGAAGGGCTCTAGAGGTGCTGCAATTCTCTAACATAAAGCCTACCCAATGTTTGTTACCTAGGACACGGCTGACATTTGAGTTAGATATGTGATTGAGGGTCAATTGAAGGGAAAACACTGTAACCTTCTTGGTCCAAATATCCCCCCACTTCTCATTAAAATCTCTCTTCTCTTGAGGATCTCTGTAGCGCACACTCATGCCTTCTTTAGGGAAATACCATTGTGAGCAAGAATTTTAAAATAGTGTTGGATCCTGCTCGGGACTCCACCGGTGCTAGAACAGTGAGGCTACAGCAGAATTCCATGATGCCCAAATGGGCAGATTCCCTGGGCCTGTTTTCTGTCTTCGCATCCAGCATGGACGAACATACTCAGCGCTCTGCGGTGCATTGAAGTATGTCCAGAATTGATAATCACTTCCCCACAGCCACAGATGTGCTATCCACGACTGCTGCGCACATCCTGCTCAGGGGAATCTTGGACTGTTCTCAGGGTGTGCTACATATTGGGGGCCCTGGAACTGGCTGTCAACCGATCTGGTACAACCATGGCTAGGTTCCTCAGCATTGCCACACCTTCTCCCCAAACATAATGCACTATGGGAATAACATATGTATACTTCCTTATAGAAGTTATTTAAGAAACAATATATTAGCTTGGCAGTAAATGCAGTTGGAAAGTCCTGGCGGTTGCTTCAAGGAGGCTGTTTAGAAGGTCACATATCTTGTGTTGGTGGCGAATGCATTGTGGACCCAATGTGGGATAGTGGGAAGATAGCTGTAGCCTTCCGGAATGGATGGATTTTTTTTTTTTTAAAGTTTTTATTGATGAAGAAAAACATTAACAAACATATATTGAGCAAGAATAATTATACAATACAGAAACAGAAATATCACAAAAAATATAATGAACATTCACAGAGGGGGGAAGGGGTGACAGGGGGGGTTCTAATAGGCACGTATGTACTGTTGTGTTCTATCTGCCGCGCTAGGGGAGCGTTATGCATGTCTTCCATGGTGCGGGTCAGTGAGGGCCGTGTAATACCCGGTCCATGTACATCATGATCGTCAAAGGCGGGTCCGTATGCGACTCTATGGTGCCTGAGTATCAACCGGTACAGGGGAGGAACTGGACATGTGATCCTCAGAAGCCCCTTGTTGTTCGGGAGAAGGGGATGGGATGGGATCCGAGTTTGTTGTAAATAGTTGCGATAGATATGCCATATGTCCTTTGGTCGTGAAGCCGGGGGTTGCAGCGTGGCATAGATGTCAGTCTGCAGATTGCAATATGACTTGCTGCGTATCCTTGTTGTTTTTGTAGGGCAGTGCTTGGCCCACCAGTGTATCGCTATTTCCCTCTTCGCTAGCATTAATGCTATGGCTACAAATCTATGATAGGACAATTTAATATTGCCGACTAATCCCAATAGACCTAGCTTCGGAGAGGGGAGGAGGGGCGCCGCAATTATATTAGCTATTGTCTGAAATACCTCTACTCAATATGCATAAATTTGGGGGCATGTCCAGGTCATGTGGGCAAAGTCGGCATCTAGCGCTTTACATATGGGGCAATTGGATGATTTAGTAGGATCATATTTGACCAACTGACGCGGAATAATATAAGTTCTATGTACAAATTTGAAGTGAAGGAGTTTATGTCTGTGATTGGGAGAAACCTCCTGTACTTGATCAAGACAGTAAGTCCACTCTTTGTCAGTCAATGGATATCCCAGGTCTTCCTCCCAGCGCTGCCTCACCCCCCTGTCTCGGACCTGTCTGAGTGCCAAGCATGCCCGGTACAACTTAATAACCAAGTGTGTTCCTTCCTTATCAGTAATAGGCAAAGTGAGAGGTGTGAAATCTGCAGGCGGGGATGGGAAGGAGGTGACAGATGAGCAAAGTGTCCCAAGCAATCAGGTAGCTATAAATTTATCCATGTATGTCAGCTCGTGGTGTGTGGATATGTCTGTCAAGGTGAGTGCCCATCCTTCTGGAACTAGTGAGCCAAGAGTACATAAATCCAGTTTGGTAAGAGTATGCTGTACCAATTTCTCCGAAGTTAGCGGCAAAAACGGGTTGTTGTGCAGCGGGATGGCGGGGAATATAGGGGACCGTTGCCTAACCTTTTGTTGAGTTTACGCCAAGCCCAGCATGCGGTTGAGAGGCGCTGAATGTCATGGGGATCTAGAGGTATGCCCAATGGGAATAGAGCTTCCAATGGTGTGGGAGCAGCTAGGTCGCACTCAGGTTTCGTGTAAGGTATACGAGCATCAGGATGGAACCAGTGATGTGCAAACTGGGCCTGTGCCACCAAGAAATATAGGTGAAGATCCGGGACCGCGAAACCTCCTCGGCTGTACAGGAGTGTCAGGATGTCCCAAGAAATCCGCGGTCTGCGTCCCGCCCAAACCAAGCGGATAAGTAATCCCCGTAGTTGAAGCGTTTGTAAGTGGGATAGGTATGTTAACGAATAGTATAGGAACTGAGGCAATACATTCATTTTAATAAGGGCGATACGTCCGGCCATAGACAAGGGCAGTTGGATCCACCTTTCAACCTGCATGGTAAGGTGTTCGATCGCAGGCCCATAGTTCAAGCGTATGACCTGTTCCTTATCTCTATGCAAGTGTATGCCAAGATATTTGGTAGTGTCACCTGCCCATCACAAGGGGAGCTCTGCCTCATCTGCGGCAGCGGCGGCAGTGCTAGGAAACAGCACCGATTTGCCCCAATTTATTCGCAGCCTGGACATGGCTCTGAAGCAGCCAATCTCATCTATTAGAGGCTGTAGGTTGACGCTGGGGTGTCTTATGAAAAGCAGGATGTCGTCTGCATACATGGACATCAGTAGAGGTCCCGAGGGGAACTGCAAGCCGTGAAACATATGTTTTTCTTGTAAGTGTCAAACCAAAGGGCCCAAGGCCACTATAAAAAGCAGCGGGGACAGGGGACAACCCTGTCGGGTCCCGTGCGAAATAGAAATCGGAGATGATATGGAGCCATTTACTCGGAGCCCGGCAGTTGGTGCCGAATAGAGCAGTGCAATCAAAGCAATGAAATTGCCCGGGATGCCCAATTTGCGGAGCATAGCGGTTAAAAAAGGCCACTCAAGAGAATCAAAAGCCTTCTGTGCATCTAGGAGGGCTATCACTGCAGGGGTACTAGGCTCTATCTGGTTAATAACAGAGAAGACGGTTCTTAAGTTTAGTGCAGTGGACCTATGTGGAATAAACCCCGATTGTACTGGGGAGATGATTTGTTCCAACAACAATGACAGTCTAGTGGATAGCATTTTTGCCAGGATTTTATTATCAAAGTTTATTAGAGAAATGGGGTGGTATGAGGAGCAGTTAGTGGGTTCCTTACCCGGTTTCAGTAGCAAGGAAATGGCCCCTTCTCTCATGGATGGGGGAAGTGTGCCGACCTCTAGGGCCTCCGCATAGACTTCAAGGAGTTGGGGCGCTAGACTATCTTTAAATGTCTGGTAAAATGTCCCGGATAGTCCGTCGAGGCCCTGTGCCTTAGCACTTGCCAGGGCATCTATAGCAAGCGTAATTTCTTCAACAGTAAGGGGATCCGCCAAAAATTCCGTCTGTCCAGTAGTAAGCCATACCATTGCGGCCTCCTCTAGGTAAGCCAAGTGCTGGGAGAAATCCCTAGGAAGAGTGGTTGTGTAAAGGGAGCGATAATATGCGACCAGTTCCGCTATTATGTCTGTATCTTCTGTGGCTATGTAGTCGTCCGCGCATTTTATCGCTGCTATGTGTCCGGGTCCCCTAGTAGGCCGCACCAGACGTGCCAGAGTTCTACCTGGGCGTTCCCGGTCACCATACCGGCGCGCCTTGTAGAACTTGCCTAGCAATGATACCTCTCTATCAGCATGCTCATTAAACTAAAAAATGAGAGCGCTACGCCTGTTCTGAACGTGTGGTGTGGGCGGTGTTTTGTCCAGTAGGGCTAATTCCCCTTCGACTCGGGGAAGACTCCCGCGGACTGATCGCCGGACACCCGCTTGCTTGGATATACTAACGCCCCGGATATATGCCTTAAAGGCGTCACACAGCATTGTGTACTTGTCCACCGTACTAGTGTTCAGGGTAAAGTATTCAGTAATGGCATCCTGCAGTTCAGACCGAAACACCTCATCCAGCAACGCGGTAGCAGGGAAAGACCATCTACGCTCCCACCCAGCTGAGTGTGGAATGTGTAGGCGACAGAGTACGCGGTAACGTATCAATGCCCCATGTCCATTGGCACCCCTGTGGATCTGCTAGCAAATAATCTATGCGTGTTTGTGTTGAATGTGGTGCTGAATGAAAGGTGTACCCGGGGATCTCGGGGTGGTGTGTGCACCAGAGATCTTGCAGATTCAAGGAAATCATGAGGTCCCGCATCACTCGAAGGGAATGGGGTTTGGTGGTAGCGAGTGGATTAGAAGAATCATGGTTGTGATCCAGCCAGAGGTTTAGGTCCCCCCCCCCCAAGGAATATTGTTTCGTAGTCGTACCGATTTAACATGACATGTAGGTTACCAAAGAAACCAGGGTCGTCCACGTTGGGCGCATAAATATTGAGGAAGAGCACCGTCTTGCCCAGTAGCTTTCCTAGCACCAGCAAATATCTCCCCTGTGTGACGGCTATAGTCTCCTTATGTCTAAACGGGAGGGAATGGTGGATAAGCAGGCATACCCCTCGGGAATAGGTACTGTAACTTGCAAAGAATCTATGGGATCCCAGGGGGATGTAAAGGGGGGGGTCCCTGTAAGGGGAGGTGAGTTTCTTGCAGGAATGCTATTTTAACATTATGTCTCCGGAGGTACGCCAACACCAATTTACATTTCCTAGGATTATTGAGCCCTTGCACATTCCAAGTGATGAGGTTTACAACTACTGCGGGGTCTATGACCATAACCATGAATAGGGGAGTTTGTGCCTGTCATGCCAGTGTACATAACCCAGAGCAAGAGCAATGGAGGGGGGACATCTACGAAGGAACATACAGGAGGGAAAATACCCAAAAAAACAATACAATAAATCAATAATCAACATATTGAGCAAAAACCTCAAAACCCACCCACCTACCACACCTAGGCTCAAAGGCCCTGTGAACATTGTCCCTCCCCAATTAACCCAAAGAAAGTGAAAAAAGAAAAAACCCCAAAGAATTTTGATTGGAATCGTCCGGAGGAGGCGGGCAACGCCTCGGATGCCCGATGCCCATACTTTAAGCTACGTAAATTTGCGAATTAAAGATATAGAAACTTGTTTAACTTCAGAGTAGTAACCACCATAGACCCAAAGTCAGATTTCGGCATATTATATAGACAACTTAGCCGATCAAGAAGGCCAAGTCCTCATTCCGTAGTAAAGAGCTCTACGCTCTCGGCCAGCTGCCTGTCTGGGGAGGAATGTCCGGAGGACTGTGTTGGGCTCCTGCGAGCCGCAACCTGACGCTGTTTGCAAAAAGCCAGGGTATCAGTAGCATTCTCAAAAAAGCGGGGTTTACCGTCCACCATTACTCTTAATTTAGCTGGATAGAGCATAGCATACTTGAGTCCCATTGCACGAAATTGGCGCTTTGCTTCCAAAAATTTGCGTTGAGCCTCCTGCACCGCGATAGTATGATCGGGGTAAAAAGAAAGCATAGTGTCTTGGTATTGTACAGGGGAATTCTCCCGGGCTAATCGAAGAATTGTATCACGGTCCCTGTAATTGAGCAGGCAGGCTATAATGGAGCATGGAGGGCTACCTGGGGGAGGCCGCTGGTCAAGGGAACGCTGTGCCCGATCAAGCACGAAGTTTCTAGAGAAGTTCTCAGCGCCAAACAGCTCGCTCAACATGGCTTCAATAAAGGGTTCTGGGCGGCCAATACTTGTGGACTCTGCTAGGCCCATAATGCGGATATTATTTCTGCGCGATCTGGCCTCCAGGTCCTTGTTCTTTATTGCCACTGTTTTAAGCAACCGTTCCACCCATTCCAGCCTACGCGCTGTGTCCCGGGTCTGATCCCCCTGGGTGGATATTCTCCTTTCCGCCTCATCGAGCCTGGTGTTGTGTCCATCTAGGCGTTCTCCCATCCTATCCAATCTGGAGGTCAGCGTGTCAAACCTTGCGTCTATGCCGGGGAACCCCGCCCGGAGCTCCATCATTATAGCAGCGGCGCCATCCAAGGATTGCAGTGGTTCAGCGCATTCCGATCCCATCCCCTCTCTCAGGGCTATGGTCAGGCCGTTCAGAGGTGCCCACCTTGTCAAAAGTAATTTTGCCTTGTTTAGGGTCCCCGCGACCCATCTTTACGGCTTGCAGAAATGATGATGGTAAGCAGTAGTTTGCACGCAGTATAGAATCCCCAGAGGCATCCCTCCTGAAGGCCCGAGGCCGCAGCTCGCTGCAGTCACCGCCCGGGCCCCAACATCGGATCCACGAGCTGGGGAGCAAGTGTCCTGAGTCGCCTGTACAGGTGCATTATCAAATGTAACCCGTAGAGGCCTTGCACTGGGGTCTCAGCCTGGTGGGGGGGAACCACAGCGTCTGGTTAGGCCAGGCCCCAGCTGGGCTCTCACGGTGCGGCACCAGCCGGACCCTGATAACTTATATGCCCCTGCCCCCGTCCCGAAGGATGTCGCCTGTCCTGTTGTGTGAAGAAAGAAGGAGGGGGGAGGGGTATTCCCACACAGTCTCACGTATTCCTTATAGCGAAGATATGGATGCCCACTCCAGCCATTAATGGTGGTGACCGCCTTGAGCTACGGGCTCTCGGCTGCGCAGCACAAATGTTTGCCCCAAGGGCACTAGTGGCCTCCACCACATCACCAATGCTCAGCGTTGTGCAGGGGGGGGTGGGGTTGAGGAAGCAGCAGTGGCCCACCGTGTTCAGCAGATCTAGTCCCTCAATGGCAGGCACAGTAGCTGGGACCACCTCGCTGCGTCCCACCCCCGCACTCACCCGTCCTCCAGCTCTGTCAGCGACGCCCAGACAGGTCGATGCCTCATGTAGGGTCGACTTAGTTTCTTCCTCCGGCAGTCTTCACGGTGAAGTGAGGGAACCCAGCGGAGCTCTGCAGCTCCAGCCTCAGGCTCACCTGTGGACCCTGTCTCCACGGGGCCTCCGAGGCGGGCCGGGCCTCCTCTCCGCCTCACCTAATGGCGTCGCTCGTGGCTCGGGACCATGGAAACCTCCTCGCCGCGGTTTCTTTGGTCCGGGATGGTCACCGCCCCGCGTGAAGGACATCCGTGGCAGTTATAACATATGGCGGTGGTAGATCATGCCGTTTCAGAGAGGATTATGGCATCGGCGCCGGAGCTTCAACGCCGTGCAGCCATCTTGGTTGACGGCTTGGCCACGCCCCCTGGAATGAATGGATGATTAGTAATTTATGATGACGTAGGATCCTCCTTTGTAGAGGGGGGAATACCAGAAGGAATCATCGGTGGGAACACAGCTCCTGCGAAGAAACTTTGATAGTTGAGGAGCATATATTTTGTATCAGTTTAATGTCTGAGGGAAATAGCAAAAAAACTGTTTTCTTTAAAATTTCATAATTATGATGGTTATACACATGTCTTTGTATCCCACCTAGAGTTATGCAGATGGATATACAGTATTTGGGGATTAGCACTCCAAATAAGGTGTGAATAGCTTCACCTTGGTAGAACCAACCTGCTACCACTGTAGATTTTATGGCGTTGACGAGGCCGAGCACGACCATCGATGAACCCGCCGTTGATGATGCCTGCCTTCGGGCCACCGCAGACGAGCCTTCGTCAATGAGGATGAGTCCTCAATGACGCCGCCAACCACTGCCGTCGATGAGCGCCGTAAATGACGTCCTCGGCGATGAAGTCAGCGACAATGGGTGGAAGAAAGCCCTGATTCTGAATATAAAGGGAGCATGGACTGTTCATGTCCAGTAAGGGCCACCGTTGCTGAGCCGTCGTCAACGACGATTAGTCAAGACAACTCCTTCAACGATTCCGTCGACCACTGAAGTCAATGAGCACTGCAGATAACATCCTCGAGGACGACCGTCAGTGACAAAGGAGGGAAGTAAGTATTTAAATGCCTTGATGTTGAACATAGAGAGAGCATGGACTGCTCATGTTCAGTAAGGGCCGTACTGGTGTCAAGGAAACCCCCATCAACGGGAGGGACGCCATTTTAGCTAGGCTGAGAACATCGAGGATATGGTGATGTCATTGTCGACGCCATAAATGACGTAATGGCATCGTCGATGCAGTGAAGGCTTAGATTTAGGCCTTGCTGTTAATGTATGGAGCCTTAGATAGAGCAAACTCCAGGTGAAATAGTAGGAGTTATAGGCTCTGCCAGCGAAGTTCCTGAGGAGAGGGCTTTACGTTTCTCCCTTAAACGTTCCTTCTTTTTAAGGACATTTGAGAGCATCTGGAGTACCTTTCCCCTTTGACATTTGGCTCATTTCAAAGCTCAATAGAAGTAAATTCTTAGAAGCCATAAAAGTAGTCTCTCTTACCTTATGATAAGGGTAGAGGCAATCAATGTTATCCTAGCAAGGAGTATCTGTATGCAGACAAATATTTTCCAGAACTGCCACAGGGTCAGAGAGCCCTTTCCTTTTAAAGGCATTAGTCATTGTAATAATAAAATGCATTTTTTAAAATGACTAGTTGGTAAATAGCTGAGAAGAGCTCTGAGACTCCCTTCACATGAAAATTCTAAGGGATTTAGCCTCTGTTGGGAGTATTCTAGAGGGTGCTGTCGCCTGATTGGTTATAGTTAAAATTTGGCCTTTTTTTATGAAAGGACCTGGTGTCTTGCTTTGCCCTCCCAAAATGCCACTCCCACACGATGGCTCAAACACGACAAAGCAGCAGACATATAACACAACAACACCTAGAAAAGGGTTTCACTTCATAAAATGAAACACATCAAAGAATCTCTTTTTAGAATAAGGCTTGGGGTTTTATTTATGCAATGCTCTCTAACAGAAAGGCTTTCCCAGATGTCAAATGAACAACATTCAAATGTATATAGAGACACACTTGGCAAATGCAACAGTTAAATGCATGAATAATAATAATAAAATGTACAAGCAGATAATAATGGACGTCCTGCAAGAAATCAGAAAGATATATACACTAAATACATCAAATGATTACTTTGGAAGTGCACTCTGACTCACTCACACATCACAAAGAAAGCACCTCAAATGATCATATCCACTGGCCAGACAGCACAATGGCAACGATCAAAACTCAAACACTTCACCTGGTGCAATCTTCATCCTGACCCACTCCAGACTGGGGGACTTACAGCCGAAGCCAGGAGACTCAGCAACCAGACGCCTGCACCGACGATGCGCCCACCGTCAGGCTCAAACAATCCCGGTTTCTAAGTCAACAACCCTCAGCTTTATAGTCTCAAAACACACTAGAAGGTTTGAGAGTCTTTCCTTCCGCGCCAAGGAAACTTACTGGAATTGGCCACCTTCCATGCAAGCATTCCAGGGCAACAGGAGTTCCCACGCTCCCTCTGCATTCTCAAATGTTCCAGCCTTTGTCTTAACAAAGCTTACAAATGCCTCTGACAGTACATTCAACAATAACAAAGCGGCCTTGAACGTAGATAACCCAAACAACTTGCAAACACTCTGGGGGCCTGTATGTGCACGCAAAAAAGCTCAAGCAAGACAGAGGCAGAATTCAGGATGACATGAGGCCATGTCAAAGGCAATAGTAGGAACTTCATAATACTTCCCAATGTACACCACAATGCACATTTGTGCACCACTGCTCATAACACTCCACTTCGAGACCAAAAAGTACATTCCACACCTCCCTCTCTCTCATGCTTTCAAATGCACATCCGACACGTTCTGTTCTTGGCAAGCTGTTCTACTCTGTGACAGCTCCCACTTTAAAACTGCAAGATTAAATCTTCAAGGAAAAAAGGCACTTGCAGGATGTCGTACACTCAGGCTAGGGTCAAAAGATAATTAAAATCATGGTAGTCAAAGGTCATCACGTGGGTCAAACCATAAGAGTGCCTCTAGCACTACATTCCACCCCATGACCTTTGACTATCATAACATACATATATCAAAAACTTCTTAAGTGAAAGCACAAATATAAATGAAGCACACATTAAAACAGTGACATTATAAAAGCATGTAACATAATACTTCATTTAGAAAAGCTCATGCATATCTGATAATAACCCAGCGTCAAGAATAAATGTATGAAGAATACACCAAATGAATGCACATATAGTAACTCATTGATGCTTCTCATGTTATAAATGGCTAATTCTGAAACTTCTACTATTGAAGCAGCCAAACTTATATTTTGTGCTTTAAAAAAAAGGAACTTCATCATCTTTAAACTGAACAGCATCTTCTGTAATTTTCTGGATATGCTTAAAAATATCCTTCTGTATGAAAGACACACAGCCTTCTTGCTTTGAAATTATATCTTTTAACATTTTACTTCATTTTCATTGTCATGCAAAAACAGTCTTTGCTAGGTAAGTTCATCTGGTCAGCATCGACGTCGGTCTGCTCTGTCAGGTTCCAGGGTCCCACACCCTCACGGGCCCACTCAGACAAGGGCACCGACACGCAGGACAGGGACATCAGGTACACCAACACGTCGCAGTATGATCTGAAAAAGAAACAAGCATCACTCTTCTTGCAAAAAACATTTTTCAAAAAGCGCACGTTCTCCTTTTTCTGTTTTGGGTCTGATGGCACAATATTATCATTCCTGTCTGCACGGTTCTCACCTGACTCTGGGGAATTATCTGAGAATTCTACCTGGCCTCTGAATTCTTGGTATTGGAGTCAAACTCTCCTTTTCCTTGCTCAGTAAGAAGGGCTGGGGCAGTCCCCTTCCTGACTATCTCTCCACACACTGCTAAATACGTACACCCTTGATCATTTGGCATAAGCCCAAGGCAATCCATCGGCCCTATCTGCTCTGGTAATTTTCTTTTCTCCAACTGGCCCCTCACCTCTGTGGGACTGGTCTGCGCTGTGCATACTGACACATAGGAATCACAGTTCTAAGTAAGTCTAGGGGGATATGCATCCCTTCATTCTCTGCCCACCTGTTAGTAGTTTCTTTCTCTCCTAGATGCTCGCACTTAGTCATGCCCACCAAATCAGAATCGTGTGTCACTACCTCTGTCTCCAAGATTTTAGCCTTTTCATCTGTAAGGGAATTAAGGGGCATATGTATCAAGCCCTTTTCCCGTTCGCAATCGGGCCGATTCTCAGAATCGGCCCGTTTGCAAACGGGAAAAGGCCTTTTGGGATGTATCACCCCAAAAGGCCCTCGCACAATTAGGAATCGCAAAAATTGTGATTCTCTATTTTGCAAATGCATTTAAGGAATCGCAAATTGCAATTCCTTAAATGCAATTCTGGAAGCACCCAAGTTGTGCGAATTTGCCTTCAGAAATCGCAAATTACCACCAACTTCAAGTTGATGATAATTTGCGATTTCTTTCAAAAATGCACTTTTTTGCATTTTTCAAAGTGCCATGTGGCGCACATACATGCCCTTAGGGCATGTATGTGAGCCACATGTGCACACATGCTCATTTCAGGGGTGCAACAGGGTGTCCTTTTGACACCCTTGCACCCATGAAATTGCAATCGCAATTTGCGAGTACCTAATGGGTACTCGCAAATTGCGAATGTCTTCCCATTCATTGCTATGGGCCTCTAGGCCCATAGGAATGAATGGGAAGGTATTCCTTAATTGCGAATCGCAATTTGCGATTCGCAATTAAGGAATATGTAGGAATCGTAATTAATATTGCGATTCCTACATACATTTCATTTTGCAAGTCCTTAATAGCGATTCGCAAAAATTCACTATTAAGGACTCGCAAAACTGTTTTGTGATACATATGCCCCTAAAGGTTCTGTCTAGTGAATTGAATGTATTGGACAATGAGCGTCTACATGATACACAGTAGCTGCGCTTTGCAGTAAAATTTGCCACATTTCCCTGTTCCACTTCACTGGGGAATCCTGTGTCTCAGGCACCTCAAACACCACCCCTGGACTTTCTATTGGGACCTGCACCAACAGTTCATGCAAAACTGCAGTTTCTGTCTGTATGAACCACTTGATCACATTTGCCTCTTGTGCATTACCTGTTCTGTATAACTCAGGAGAAATCATCAGCCATTGCATTAGAGAAATTTCAAAAGTCAAAATCACATTATGCCTTAATGTCATCTGCCCAGTGTCTGTCAGTGTGCAAAAACACAAAAGCACCTGTATCTGCCCTGTGTCTGTCACAGCACAACTCAAAAGCAACTGTGTCTGCCCTGTGTCTATCAGAGCACAAAAAAACACACACAACTGTGTCTGCCCTGTGTCTATCAGAGCACAACTCAAAATCAACTGTGCCTGCCCTGTGTCTATCACAGTGCAAGTCAAAAGCAACGGTTTTTCAAAGGAAACAAAACATTCTCCTGTGTCTGAAAATGTTTCATTCCAAAAGTCTAAGAGCACCCTCTTCTTTCCTTGTTTTTTCCACATACTCAAAGTGGCACACTGCCCCTGAACTGTCACACGTAACTCAATGTCTCCTTTCTGTATTGGCCACACGTCTGAAACACAGTGCATAATCTCTTTTGCAGATTCAAAAGCACATTGCTGCTCCTCTTCCCATGTAGACTCATGTTTTAAAATTGCATTTTTCATAACGTCACTCCATGTAAAGCAAGGTTTGTCAGTCACTGACCAGCCTGATTTATAACTGCAACCAACGGACGCTAGTTCTAACAGGCTGGTTTGTTTATCTTCCTGCACGTTACAATCAAAGCTGCGTGCATAAAACTGTGCTTCACTTTCTCGAGTCAACATTACTTCAGAAGCTTCTAATTCAACCAAAATACCATTCATTTCGGGCTGAGGAATGTCCTCAAAAGAATTAATTAAAACCTCCTGTGAGCACCGTAAATTAACCTGTAGCTCTCGAGCCACATTCTCCACGAGCGACTCACTCTGGCTATCTAAACAGACTGGCAAAATAAACGGAGCTTGGTACAGTTCCAACTCTCTTGTCAATGATTTATTTTCACATGTTAAAAGGTCTGACTTTTCTTTAGCTTTAACCAACTCCCTTTGTATTTCATTACGATCTTTTTGATACATTCCTCGCACTGCATTCAAAATAACACCACTTTTTCTCTCTGAAATACCAATGGGGATATTCTCAACAATCGGCGAAAACTATCGCTAACCTCAGTGTGCATTTTCTTATCGCCGTGTACTGCGTGAAATTATCGCCGTGTTAGCGGCGTATTCAAAACACGCCGCTAACAGGCGATAGTTTCAGGGAACGGCGGTGAAAACTGCCGCTAACATCAGCGCAAAGGCGATAGGAAATCCGGCGTTAGCGGGCGAAAACTACCGATAGCCCCATTAGCGGAAAAAAAACTCACGTTAGCCAGCCCAACGTGAGTTTTTTTGTCTCTAATGCAAAAAATAGCCTATTCAGTCAACATCCAATAGAAAATAGGTATAAAAAGCAAAATAATGCAGAATGGAGCAGCCTGGGCCAAGTGCAGCACACATCAACAACCCTTGCAAGCCACCCAACATCCAGGATGACCAGGATGAGAGCCAGGATGCCTCGCTGGACCTGCGTCTGGAGCCTGGATGCCTTGCTGGACCTGCGTCTGGAGCCTGGATGCCTTGCTGGACCTGCGTCTGGAGCCTGGATGCCCCGTTGGACCTGCGTCTGGAGCCTGGATGCCGCGCTGGACCTGCGTCTGGAGCCTGGATGCCTTGCTGGACCTGCGTCTGGAGCCTGGATGCCTCGCTGGACCTGCGTCTGGAGCCTGGAGTGGGATGCGGAGGAGCTGTGGAGTCGATGAGCCGTGGCGGTAGACATTGAGGCGCGACGATCGCCCGTACCTGGTGGTGAAGTCTGGCAGGTCGCATGGAGACACGTTGCTGGCCTGTGTGAGAAGTCTGCCTTGCACACCTTGGAGCTGTCAATAGTAGAGGTGCTCCTGCGCCCCAACGTAGGGAGGTCTGCATCGCATACTACGATCCACCACTACACCGGGGTGCACGGAGGGGATTACCAATGGTGGGTGCCGCCTCTCTGCATCACAGGCCGGATGATGTTGGGCTGGCCGGACGCTGTGGAGGGTGAGGCCCATGAGCTGCGCAGAACTCGTGTGGCATAAGCGCTGTTACTTCACGTCTAAGGGGGCCCTGCTGTATCAACTGCATCAGGAGGTCCACCAGTGGACTTGGCGGCGACTGCTGTACCCAGGCTTGTGAAATCCCTCCTGACTGAGGCTCCTGCTGGCTGAGTCACAGATTTGGAGAGAGTACAGCGGATTGTGCCACAGTGTCAATGTCCAGGTAAGGAGAAGGTGGGACGCATAGCACAGGACGCCTGGAGGTCGAGTACCCCAGGCCTAGCACACGTAGATGACGCACGCCCAGTGTCGGCTCATCCGCTATGCCGGAAGAGCGTCGCCCCACTGCTTTCAAGCAGTGCAGAGGAGGAACAATCATCACATGATGATAACTTACTGATGTAACCGTGCTATGTTTCCCTTGCGCGTGGGAGGGTGGGTAGGACTGCTCCAAGCATGGGGCAAGGATGGGCGGATTGGCATGCCCACTCAAGTGCACAATGACTGTTTGGTCGGCCCACTCAGGCCGCCCAAAGCAGTCATGCGCACTTCCCTGTTCGTAATGCAGGCTGCATTACAGCCTGCATGGAGAACATGCCCACCCCTCCAGCCCCTGGCTGCATGCCTTGTCCCGTTGTCAATTACCAATCCCACAGCCGCCTCGCAGCATTGTGATTGGCTCAGGGGAGGGAGTCATGCTACCTACTTCCTGTCCCTGGAAGCAGACGCAGGAGAGCAGGAGCAACGAAGACACGGGACCCGGCTTCGGGGTAAGACTTCCCTTATCAAATTTTTACAGCACCTGCTCACACACACATCCCCGCGTCCACGCCCCATCCAGTGTTCTTTTCAGTGTTTACCACCTCACAGCTGTCCAGGCCCCCCCCCAGCACTTCTCAATGGCGGCCGCTGTGCGCCCATGCACAGCGGGCGTACCACCCGTGTGCCAAAGGCACATACGTGGTTGCGACGCATGCCATAACATAGCATTCCATTCCCATGCATACTAATACTAGGCACATTGCAACAGTAGAGTAGGTGTTGCATAGCGGAGACATCAATATCACTATTCCCACATCAGTGAGTGCAACCCAAAACTTACCTTTGCACCCCAAACCCAACCGTGAACCCTGGAATTCCTTCTTGAGCCCCATAACACACCCAAAAATCAAATTCGACCCAAATGCACACCGCAAATTCCATATTTTACCCCAACACACACCCCAAATTCCATATTGTACCTCAAAACACACCCCAAATTCCATATTTTACAGCCGAAACCCATACCCACCCGAAAAACTATAAATTACCCCATTACTGACCTCACAATGCGTTGTAATCAAATGCGATGTGAAGGCACCTGCATTGTCGGAGTTGTGTTGTTGATGATGTACTGCCTGCATTGGAATGGTCGCCTCCCGTGCCAAAGGCAACCCATAGGCTACGCCGTTTGCGTCTGTCTGCCCCTGGACCGCGCTCTGCAACAAGGAGCCTTCCTCTTGGACACTCCACCGCTATGACGCCAGCAGCCTCCTCGCCATCAACCCTGGAAGCCACATCGCCTGCTAGGACCAACCTCTGCTCCGGACTGGACATCGCCATCACCATCACTGACAGCTGCAGTATCGCCCGCAAGGAGCACCCCAACCATCAAGGAGGAGGCATTGCCATCCCCTACAGAAGCACACTCCAACTGACCACGCACTCTAATGACCCAAGGGTGACCATGGACCACCTCAACTCCCAGATCCGGACCAAGCCCAAACACATCCCAAACTCACCCTCATGTGCAGGCCCCCTGGGCCATCACCCCCCGTTCTCCAATACCATTGTAGACCTCATTGCACCCCAGGGTCTCCCATTCACCGATGACATCCTACTCAGTGAACTCAAGTTCCACCTGGACAACCCCAGTGACCAGGACACCACCCCCTCCCAGGGCAGGTCCCCTACATCAGACACAAGCAGCAAGTCACTTCAACAAGCCACATAGCAGGACACACGGTCGAGCACATCACCTCCGCCAGCGGGAACTTCAACTACAGTCACAACACCGGACTCTCCTGGTCGGACCATCATTGGAAACATCACGTCCTCACCTTTTACACCGGACTCCACCGCCATCATCGTACCCCCCGCAGCTGGATCAAGGCCACCGAAGAACGTCTCGTCAACTCCCTCCACACCAACACTCCACCAATGCTTCCAAACGATGTCACTGCAGCGCGCGACCACCACCGATGAATCTCCAACAGTGCCGACATTCGGGCACCCCTCATGAATGGAACTGCGTCAGTACCTTCCGCCTGCCTGATGTCAGGCGTGAGGGTGACGCAGTGCCACAGGGATAGGCTGGCCCCATGCATTGCTGGAGTTGCGTCATGGTTGTGACACGACTGCAGCAATGCGTGACTTTAGGGCCGACAGATACGTCAGGATTCCTGACGTATCTGCCATTACTTGCGTCATGGATCGCTGTCCAGTGAATACAGCGCACCCATGCTGTCGCAAGAAGGGCATAGTGAGAAGTGTTGCAACGCTGTCTTATCGCAGCGCTGCAACACTTTTCATTACTGGGGACCAGGAATGCGCACTATCTTATTGATGGTGCGCATTCCTACACTGTAGTTTTGTCGCAGGGCAGCGCTGCAACATTGCTTGCAGCGCTGTCCAGCACCAAAACCTGCTGAGATGTGGCCCCAAGTGTTATCCCCATTTTTAAGACCAGCTATTTTCTGGTCTTAAGTTACTAGCTCTAACTCCAGTTAGAGCCAGTTTTTGGTCTTCAGAAGTTCAAGGAGCCCCTTGTGAATATGGAGTAGTGGTGTTTGCGTGCTTTTTTGCACGGGAACGCCTCTCCTGCATATAATTATCGCTAACAGAAGTGGCGATCTTTAAAACGGACGCTTTCGCCTAAAAACTGTCGCTAACGGCTGTTAGCGACAGCTTGGTAATAGAGCGATAAAATTATCGCCAGATTAGCGACAGAAAAGTGCCGCTAACGCAGCGATAACTCCTTGAGAATATGCCCCCAAGTTGTTTTCCCTCTTTAAAAGAAAACGTTTCTAAAAATTCAAATATCTGTGCTTGCCCCATGTCCGTTAAACATGCATTAGAGGCAACTTCCCACCCAAATAACTCAGGGGCATATTAGCAAGACCGGCGATAATGGGCTTGCTAATATGCGTTATAGAATTCCAATAGAAGCCCAGGTTAGATGTCCTGCTAATATGCGTTATAGAATTCCAATAGAAGCCCAGGTTAGATGTCCTGCACATCTAACCTGGGCTTCTATTGGAATTCTATAACGCATATTAGCAAGCCCATTATCGCCGTTTTGGCGGCAGTTTCCTGCCGCTAAAACGGCGTTAATTTTATCGCCGGTCTTGCTAATATGCCCCTCAGTTGGCATCTGGGAATCTGCAATTGAAAACATGGACATTTTAGAAAGCATTTTTCTTTCCCCTTTTAATTTTTTTGAATCCTACAAGTGACGCCAAATAGTCTTGCATCGCCCTCTCAAAATACCACTCCCACACGATGGCTCAAAAACGACAAAGCAGGAGACATATACCACAACACCACCTAGAAAGGGGTTTCCCTTTATAAAATGAAACACATCAAAGACTCTCTTTTTAGAATAAGGCTTGGGGTTTTATTAATGCAATGCTCTCTAACAGAAAGGCTTTCCCAGATGTGAAATGAACAACATTCAAATGTATATAGAGATATATATTTATATGCAAGCAATAATAACACACTTGGCAAATGCAACAGTTAAATGCATGAATAATAATAATATTAAAATGCACAAGCAGATAATATTGGAATCAAATGATTACTTTGGATGTGCACTCTGACTCACTCACACATCACAAAGAAACCACCTCAAATGATCATAGCCACTGGCCACACATCACAATGGCAACGATCAAAACTCAAACACTCCACCTGGTGCAAAATTCATCCTGACCCACTCCAGACTGGGGGACTTACAGCCGAAGCCAGGAGACTCAGCAACCAGATGCATGCACCGACGATGCGTCCACTGTCAGGCTCAAACAATCCCAGTTTCAAAGTCAACAACCCTCAGCTTTATAGTCTCAAAACACACTAGAAGGTTCGAGAGTCTTTCCTTCCGCGCCAAGGAAACTTACTGGAATTGGCCACCTTCCATGCAAGCATTCCATGGAAAATGGAGTTCCCACGTTCCCTCTGCATTCTCACATGTTCTGACGGTACATTCAACAATAACAAAGCGACCTTGAACGTGGAAAACCCAAACAACTTGCAAACACTCTGGGGGCCTGTCTGTGCACGCAAAACAGCTCAAGCAAGACAGAGTCAGAATTCAGGATGACATGAGGCCATGTCAAAGCCAATAGTAAGAACTTCCTAATACTTCCCAATGTACAACACAATGCACATTTGTGCACTCCTGCCTATAGCATCGCATACTTCATCTCTCAGTGTACAACACAATGCACATTTGAGCACCACTGCTCATAACACTGCGCTTCAAGACCAAAAAGTACATTTCACACCTCTCTCTCTCTCATGCTTCCAAATGCACATCCCACACGTTCTGTTCTTGGCAAGCTGTTCTACTCTGTGACAGCTCCCACTTTGAAACTGAAAGAATAAATCTTCAAGGAAAAAAGGCACATGCAGGATGTCGTACATTCAGGCTAGGGTCAAAAGACAATAAAAATCATGGTAGTCAAAGGTCATCACGTGGTGTCAAACTATAAGAGTGCCTCTAGCACTGCACCTGGACAGGCTATTAAAGTGATTTTCATTGCATTTATAGCCTATGTTACTATGATATACTGCTTTGGTCAGAGCCGTGGGACTCCCACTTCGACAACGGGGAATGATTCAAACATTTGAATCTATGAAAGATACCAATACTGGATAACAGCGGTTACAAGTAAGTAACTTATTACAGACTATTTCAGAAAGACAGCAAGGAAACAGAATAAGCAGAACCACAGATTGGAGCTACACACTCCTAAGGAATAACTTGAAGTACAGATTGTAGTTACCAGCACTCCCAAGGAAACACTCAGAACATAAATTGGAGTTAATGACACTCCGAAGGATAAACTCTGAACACAGATCTTGGTACAGGGTTCATACATGAAACAAGCGTTCTGAGGAGGATTCTCTTGGTGCTACTGTCCATCAAAGAAACATAGTGCAAAGTCTCTAGTCCTTGCATAAACACAATTCCAAGGCTAAGGTAGCATGAAGGGTCCGCAGCAAGAACAATCAAGGTGGACTGGAGGGAAGTCACTGAGAGGAACTATAGTCTTGAAAATGCTGATAGTCCTGCCTGTTTACTATTATAAAAGAATAGTGCACACTAAACCGATATCAAGTACTTAGCCTAGTTCTTCAACTTGTCCTAAGTTCGAAGAAGGTCTCGAGGTCTTGACTCAGGAAGTCGCCGGGGAACAGGAGTAGCTGAGCAGGAGGCAGAGATGAAGGATGTGTTGAGGGAGCTGGAAGAAAAGGTCTCAGTGAAGAGGCCAGTCCCTCTCCATATACCCTACTATGCACATCCGTCATTTGAGAGAGAGGAGTGATATGAGAGGTCTGTTATTCTCCACATACTATTATGCACACCCATCATCTGAGACAGAGCTCTGAAAGGAAAGGCAAGTCCATCCACATCCCATACTACCATTACCCGTCATCTGAGAGAGAGGTCTCAGAGGAGAGGCCAGTCTCTCTGCATACACCCTACCATGCACACCCGTCATCTGAGAGAGAGGCCTGAAATAAGAGGGTTGTCCCCTTCCATTCACTTCTACGCACACCCGTCATACGAGAGAGGTCTCAAAGGAGAGTTTATTCCATCCACACACTTTAATATGGACACCCGTCATCTGAGAGAGAGGTTGGAAAGAAGAGGCCAGTCCCTCTCCACTGACTACTTTGCACTGCAGCTATCTGAGGGAGAGATCTGAAAGGAGAGGCCAGTCCTGCGACACGCCCTACTATATATATCCAATATGGAAGAGAGGAGTCTCAATGGAGAGGCCAGTCCCTGCTCAAGCCCTACTATGTATGCATAGTTGTTATTTGAGAGAGAGGTTTGGAAGCAGAGGGTAGTCCCTCCTCATAGTCCAATATGCATACTCATAACCCAACAGAGGGTTTATAGTAGAGAGGCAAGTGCTTTCCATAGACTACTATTTTCCTACAATTGTGTTGGTTTACCGCAAGATTCTTACGAGATCAAATGGGAAGAAGTAAAAAAAAGGGCGGGCCAAGGCTCAATCAATAGTTACCAGTCTTATTACATGGTTGAAGAAATGATGTGATGTAATGTGATATGATTGGGTGCAGAACCAGAGATAACTCAGTTTGTTCTTGGTGCTTTGGCAGAGAAGGAAGTCTCTGTGAGTTGTGCTCAGCAGAAGTAAATTTATTTGGATCTGAAAGAGACTGGTGTCTTCATTTGCATTTAAGAAATAACTCCCAGTTCAGGTATTTAATTATATAGTTTATAAACTTTGCTGTGATGTGTCAGTAAGTGTACTAATGTTGGACTTAGGAGATAGACATATCAACAAAAATATTGTTGTATTATTACTATGTTTTATACTCAAACATCATTTTTTAGAAACATTTTTCAAAGTGTACAATCTTTCCTGTTAAGTTACAATACAATATCAGCTAGTTTTCAATCAATCAATCATATCATTTGTAAAGCGCACTACTCACCCGTGAGGGTCTCAAGGCGCTGGGGTGGGGAATGCTGCTACTGCTCGTAAAGCCAGGTCTTGAGGAGTTTTCTGAAGGTCAGCAGGTCTTGGGTCTGCCGTAGGTGGATGGGGAGGGTGTTCCAGGTCTTGGCGGCGAGGTGGGAGAACGATCTGCCACCGGAAGTCGCTCTTCGGAAGCGGGGGACAGTGGCGAGGGCGAGGTCGGTGGAGCGGAGCTGGCGGGTGGGGGTGGAGAAGCTGAGTCGTCTGTTGAGGTACGTTGGTCCGGTGTTGTGGAGTGCCTTGTGTGCTTGGGTGAGGAGTTTGAAGGTTATCCTCTTGTTGACCGGGACCAGTGCAGGTCTCTCAGGTGGGGTGTGATGTGGCTGCGGCGAGGGATGTCGAGGATCAGGCGTGCAGAGGTGTTCTGGATGCGTTGGAGCCATCTCAGGAGTTTGGCCGAGGCTCCTGCATAGAGGGCGTTTCCGTAGTCCAACCTGCTGCTGACGAGGGCCTGGGTGACCGTTCTTCTCGTTTCAGTGGGGATCCACTTGTAGATCCTGCGGAGCATGTGGAGGGTGTTGAAGCAGGCGGAGGAGACGGCGTTGACCTGTTTAGTCATGGAGAGGGTGGAGTCGAGGATGACCCCTAGGTTGCGTGCGTGGTTGGTGGGTGTTGGGGCAGTTCCCAGTGCGGTCGGCCACCAGGAGTCGTCCCAAGCCGAAGGGGTGGATCCGAGGATGAGGACCTCCGTCTTGTCCGAGTTCAGCTTCAGTCGGCTGTTCCTCATCCATTCAGCGACGGCCTTCATTCCTTCGTGAAGGTTGGTTTTGGCGGTGTGGGGGTCTTTGGTGAGGGAGAGGATCAGCTGGGTGTCATCGGCGTAGGAGATGATGTTGAGGTCGTGACGACGGGCGACGTGGGGAGCGGTGCCATGTAGATGTTAAACAGAGTTGGGCTGAGGGAAGAGCCCTGGGGTACGCCGCAAATGATCTTGGTGGCTTCGGAGCGGAAGGGGGGAAGGCGGACGCTCTGTGTTCTGCCGGAGAGGAAGGAGGTGGTCCAGTCCAGGGCCTTCTCTTGGATCCCGGCGTTGTGGAGGCGTGTTCGTAGTGTGTGGTGGCAGACCACGTCGAAGGCGGCTGACAGGTCCAGGAGGATGAGGGCCGCCGTTTCTCCGTTGTCCAGCAGGGACTTGATGTCATCGGTGGCGGCGATGAGGGCAGTCTCGGTGCTGTGGTTGCTGCGGAACCCGGACTGGGAAGGGTCCAGGATGTTGTTCTCCTCGAGGTAGCGGGTCAGTTGTTTGTTGACGGTCTTCTCGATGACCTTTGCCGGGAAAGGGAGCAGGGAGATGGGCCGGAAGTTCTTGAGGTCCTTGGGGTCCGCCTTGGGTTTCTTGAGTAAGGCGTTGATCTCGGCATGCTTCCAGCTCTCCGGGAAGGTTGCTGTCTCGAAGGAGGTGTTGATGACTTTCCGGAGATGGGGTACGATGGCTGTGCTGGCTTTGTTGAAGATGTGGTGTGGGCATGGGTCTGACGGAGATCCGGAGTGGATGGTGTTCATGATATTGATGGTGTCGTCGTCGCTGATGTTGGTCCAGGAGAGCAGGCGGTTGGTGCGGATGGTGGTCGTGGGGGCGGAGGTCTCAGTGGTTGTCGGGGCGGGCGTGGCGTTGAAGCTGTCGTGGATGTCTGCGATCTTGCAGTGGAAGAAGGTGGCCAGCGAGTCGCACAGGTCTTGCGAGGGTGGGACGTCGTTGGTGTTGGAGCTGGGGTTGGAGAGTTCCTTCACGATGTTGAAGAGCTCTTTGCTGTTGTGCGCGTTGTTGTCTAGGCGGTCTTTGAAGGAGGCCCTTTTGGCGGATCTGATGAGGTGATGGTGTCTGCGGGTGGCGTTCTTGTGGGCTGCGTGGCTGTCCGGTGCTCGTTCACGGAGCCAGATCTTCTCCAGCTTTCGGCAGGTTTGCTTGGAGGCCCGGAGGTCTTCAGTGAACCAGCTGGCTTTCTTGTTGGTGTGACTGTTGGAGGGTTTCTTGATCGGGGCGAGGGTGTTGGCGCAGTCGTTGATCCACTGTCTGAGGTTGCGGGCGGCCGTGTCGGGGTCGGTGGGGTCGGCTCTGGGCGAGGGTGGTGGTTAGCTGGTCTTCGGTGACTTTGCTCCAGCAGCGGCAGGGCATCTGTTGGGTGCGGTGGTGCGTGGTGGGTTTCTTGAAGGTGAAATGGATGCAGCGATGGTCGGTCCAGTGGAGTTCGGTGGTGTGGTTGAAGGAGACGTGGGGGCTTGCGGAGAAGATGGGGTCAAGCGTGTGACCGGCGGAGTGGGTGGGTGTTGTGACGAGTTGTCTGAGTCCGAGGTTGGCTAGGTTGTCGATCAGGGTGGTGGAGTTGGTGTCGTTGTTGTTCTCGAGGTGGAAGTTCAGGTCCCCGAGGAGGATGTAGTCCGTGGAGGCGAGGGCGTGTGTGCTGACGAAGTCGGCGTTGGAGTCGCTGAACTGTGGTCGGGGTCCGGGGGGTCTGCAGACGAGGGTTCCTCTGAGGGTGGTGTTGGGATCGGTGTGGATCTGGAAGTGTAGGTGTTCGGCGGTGCTGAGGGTGTCGTCGGTGTTGGTCGAGACTCTGAGAGTGTTCCTGTGGACGATGGCGATTCCTCCTCCTGCTCCGTTGGTGCGGTCCCTGCGGGTGATCTTGTAGCCTTCTGGGACGGCTATGGCTATGTCGGGTGCCGAGGCGGGGTTCAGCCAGGTCTCCGTCAGGAAGGCGACGTCTGGGGAGGTTGAGTCGAGTAGGTCCCAGAGTTCAACGGCGTGTTTGCGGGCGGAGCGGGTGTTGAGAAGGATGCATCTGAGGTGGTTGGGTTCTTTTCTGGTCGGCGGCATGGTGGGGCGGATGCTTGTGAAGCTGCAGTTCCGGCAGGTGAAAGCTCCGTGGGTGCGCTTCGGGGCGGCCAGGAAGCAGGTGTGTGATCGTCCGGTGTTGAGTGCGTGGAGGGATCAGGCATCGTAGCGGTGTCGGGCGTCGTGGCGTTCGCGGGGTCCAGGGGTCCTGGCGCTGGGCACGGTCCAGGCACGGACGGGCGCAGACGGGCTTGCCATAGGCGCGCCAGCGGCGCGCCAGTGGCGTGCCCGCTGCGCGGCATCCATATGAGGGGATGTGGGAGGGAGGAGCAGCTGGGAGGCGGGGCGGCGAATGGGATTGCAGGGGGGCGGGGCCGCAGGGACGCAGCGGCGGGAAAATTGGGCGGGGGCTGCGGGAGAACTGGGCACAGGAAGGAAAAACAAGTTTAGGCAAGAAAACAAGTACAGGCACAGAGGAATAAAAACAAGTCTGGGCAAGAAAGCAAGTTAGGCACAGGGGGATAAAAATAAGTCTGGGCAAGAAAGCAAGTTAGGTACAGGGGGATAAAAACAAGTCTGGGCAAGAAAGCAAGATAGGCACAGGGGGATAAAAACAAGTCTGGGCAAGAAAGCAAGTTAGGCACAGGGGAATAAAAACAAGTCTGGGCAAGAAAGCAAGTTAGGCACAGGGGAATAAAAACAAGTCTGGGCAAGAAAGCAAGTTAGGCACAGGGGGATAAAAACAAGTCTGGGCAAGAAAGCAAGTTAGGTACAGGGGAATAAAAACAAGTCTGGGCAAGAAAGCAAGTTAGGCACAGGGGAATAAAAACAAGTCTGGGCAAGAAAGCAAGTTAGGCACAGGGGGAAAAAAACAAGTCTGGGCAAGAAAGCAAGTTAGGCACAGGGGAAAAGTACAGGGTTAGGCAAAAACAATGCAGGCAGAGCCATGCAGCAGCGTGGGGAGCGACCTGCCTGCGAGCAGGGTCAGAGGTCAGAATAATGTACGCATACAGGATATATTATTAATGACCTGATTTAGATCTTGTCAGGACTGGTACCATTTTCTTGGTGGTCTTCCCACCCACCAACTTGGCAGTCCACCCGCCCGATTTAGATGTTGGTTGGGTATTGGAGGGAAGACTGCAGTGTTCCTGCTGATTGTACCGAGACTCCGGCTCCCTTGTCAACAGCGGCAGAGCCAGAAGCAGCTTTGGGAGGGAGTCCTACCGAGGTTCCTGCCATCCAGATTACGAAGTGCCTTTCTGTCGAGGCAACTGTGCTGGGGAGACCTCCAAGCTTGGGTTGGCGGAAACAAAGGAAAAGAGGTGAAAACTCACCTTTTTCGGGGTACCATTTCGGAATCCATCTAGTGCCCAATTGTCCAGGCCCCTCATTTGCTGCTCCGACACCACCACAATCCCAAACGACTCCATTGTCACCAAAATAGCAGGTAAGCTACTTGTACTTTTTTCCTATGTATCGTGTGTTGACAATCACTGTAGGCTCGTGTTGTGTGTGTGGCATGCAATATGTAACACAAAGGGACATAACACATTGCCAACATATCATTGCATGCACACATGACACATGTCTCCACATCCCTATTAACCTCACTCCGTGAGGACAACGCCGCCAGGACACCGCCAGCACAATGGGAACATCTAAATCAGCTCGGCAGGAACCTGCCAATCCAATGGCAGTGGAGTACTGACACCCAGCAGAGAAGACCGTCTCCGCAGCAGCCCGCTATCTCTAGCTGCAACCACTAAAAACAGCGGGTGGACTGCCGTCAGCTCGATGGAGTACTTGGAACCGCCATCGCGGCAGGACGGTGGTACGACCGACAAGATCTCAATCAGGCCCTAAGTTATTCTACCATACATACAATTATAAAAATAATAAATTACTTTAAAAAAAAATTTAATATATACTCCAACACTCACATATATTGCCTTTCACATATGCAGTTACTCATCCGTATACCACTGAAACATCCATTCACTCACTGACACAGGCATATGCACACTCCCTCACCTATACATCCCCTCGCAGATGCACTCATGAACCCATACACCCAGTGATCCACCCACTCACACATTCATGCAGGGAGTCACACACCCCCTCACCCACCCACACAGACACTCATGCACCCGTGCAGGTACTCAGACAACCAATCAATAACCCATATAGACACTCATGTAGCTACTCACCAAACCATGCAGCCACATACACACCAACTGACAGACTCTACAGACATTCACACAAATTAGTCACTCACCCATACATTCACTGAGACACATATAATAACTCACTTATACAGTCAGTCACACACCCACTGAATCATCCATACAGACACTCATACACCCACTCATTCTTCAATACACCTTGGTGTATATAGATATATATAACAATCTTAAACTTTTTAGAAACACTCACAGTCACTGGATGATGTCATCAGTGATGTCATTTGAGATGTCATCAGTGGCCAGTGTCACTGGCCATGTCATGAGTGATGTAATATGTGACATCATCAGCAGTGCATTGCTCAGCTAACTATAATGGCTGAATTTCTCGGGTTTTGTACGAGTGAAATGTCAGCCTAACTATAACGTCCCCGTAACCTTTGGTTTTTTCCGTGAATATATATATATATATGTATATATATATATATATATATATATATATATATATATATATATATATATATATATATATATATATATATATATATATACAAACACCTCCGGCACACAAATTCTCGAGCCAGACACCAACACCGCAGTTCCGGTGATTCAGATAAGTTTATTTACTTCTTACAGGGCTGTAACCCATGTTATTTTCTATATTTTATCATTTTTGATTTTTATTTTAACATAGTTTCTACTTTATGTGCAAATAAGTGAAATTCATTTTCGCCCAAAGTCACACGTGTAAAGGTTTGTCAATTATGTGCCTTCTTTTGTTTTATTTTAAGGCCCCTTATTGCATGTTCCTCTAGATGAGTTTCTTCCTTGGGTAGTTCCCATAAGTGCAAGTGCAATTTCCTCATGTCTTGCATGTAAAGTGCTAATGCTCTGATTTCCATCTACAGTGATTAGTCAGAATCAGACACCCCATCCATTGGACAGAAGACTTGAGGTTTGTGATCATCATCTGATCGTTTTGGGCTTCCCTAGGCTAGTTTGGCCTCTTGGTACGCAATTCGCACAGTGAAAGTACACAAATGCTCCTTCCTTTGGATCCTTCCACTCAAACTGTATTCAAAAGCGCCATGCCTATTCCGAATAGAATTTCTTTAGTTCCAGTCTCATGATTATCAAAGTGCAAGTGCTCCTGTGCAAATTCAACTTAAAGTAAAGTGCCATTGCTTCTACTTTAGAAAAACCAATAACATACACATAAAACCATGTCAAATAGTAAAATGCTGATTGTAAGATAAAATGTCACTTGGTTTCATAGACAATAAAGTGCAAGTGCCTCCGTGCAATTCATTGTTCTAAAGTGCAAATGCATAGCTGGTAAATATTTCTGGAATTAGGCACAAAGTGCAAGTGCATCAGGAAGCTTCTTTCAAATACAATCCATCAGTGTGGTATAATCTGATTTTAGCAGAAGATTAGCATCTTTTCTAATAAAGTCTAATTGCTTAAGTACCATTTTTGCCTGAGTGCCTAATACTCTCCATATTAAAAGAGGAGTCTCATTGGGGCCTCATGCCAAAATTAGGTTGCTTACTTAAAAGATTTTTTCCACCTCAGTGATACATCACATCAAACATTCAAACAGTGTACAAACATGGATATCATAATTCATAAATAAATTTCATTTCATAAATGTGATTCTTCTCCTTACTGAATCGGTCATTTCTGTATTAATCTCACTCTAGGTGGACATGCATGTCTTCATCAGAGTTTAGGCCTCTAGGTGTCTTACAATCAAGCATAAGTATGTATCGAGACTCCAGCTGCCTAAGCTTTCTTTCACGATTCCCGCCTCGTCTACTTTTGGGGACAGAATCCACTACAAAGTACTTCAATTCTTCTACCCTTCCTGCATGTATGTCATTCATGTGGCGTGCTACAGGATAGGACTTATCTTCGTTCTTCACTGCCCTAAGATGCTGTAGAACCCTCATGTGGACCATGTGGATTGTGTTCCCCATGTAATACTTGGGGCAGGTGCACTGGAGAACGTACACCAAATGGTCACTTTTACAGTTGAAGAAACGTGGGATTTTCCAAGGTTTATTAAAAAATGGTAGCTGAACTTCCTTTATGTTAATCCCATGTCCGCACGCCTTGCACTTAAAACATTTGTTAAAACCTGGCATGGCCTTCAACCAACTCTCTTTCTCAACTATTTCTGGGCTGTTTCTCACCAAGTGTTGCCTCATAGACATGGCTCGTCTGAAAGTAATGAGAGGTTTGCCGGAGACCAGAGTATTCATTATTGAGTCCCCTTTCACCAGATGCCAGTGCCTATTCATGCAGTCTCTCACCCTGGCATGATAGATATTGTATGCAGTTATCATCCTCATATCCTGTGCTTTTTCTCCTTTTGATGTCTTTACTCTTTTTTCTTTGAATAGAATATCTTCTCTAGGGATCCCGTCTACTTTCACCAATGCCTGGTCCAGAACTAGTTGACTATAGCCTCTCTCTTTGAATCTTATTGTCAAATCAGGTTGGGCTTGCTTAAGGGAGCTAACCTCAATGCAGTTTCGCTTCATGCGGAGATGTTCCACATAGGGGATACTTTGTTTTAACTTTTGAGGGTGAAAACTGCGTGAGTGGAGAATAGAGTTCCATGCAGTGGGTTTTCTAAAAGTGCATGTGTGCAGTTTACCATTTTCAATAAAAACTTCAAGATCCAAAAAGGGCAGTTGTGATTGGCTGATAGTACTTGTAAAAGTCAGATTTAACTCGTTGTTATTAAGAGCTTCTATAAAATCTCTTGCTCTTTCAACTGCCCCTCTCCATACAATAAATAGGTCATCTATGAAGCGACACCAGACCTTGATGTTATTCTGCCACTCTGTCTCCTACTCTCTACTCCGGAACCCATAAGGATTAGTGTTGAATTAGTATGGTGAAATATGAAAGTAATTTGAGTGGTGGATATGTTTTTCAGTTATTTGGATAGAGAAGGGTAGCGGAGGGATAGAAGAGGGAAAAAGGTTTACATTTATATAGTGCTTGCTACCTCTGATGAGGTGTTGAAGTGTTTTTTGGCGAGTAGCACGCTACTCTGGAACTCATAAAGGATTAGTGGTGAATTAGTATAGTGAAATATGAAATTTGAGAAGTGAACATGTTAGTCTGTTATTTTGATTGAAAAGGATAGTGGAGGGATGGAAGAGTGAAGGATTTAGACTTTTTTGGGGAGGTCATAGCAGTAGGAAGAGGCCTTGGGATGAGTAAAAAGGGGATGCGGAGGGGAAGAGTCAGACGGAAGAGTTTAGAAAGGCTTGTTTTGGGGCATCGGTATAGTAAAAGAGGTGTCAGATGATGCAAGGAGGGGTAGAGTATGGGAGAGTCTAGAAAGGGTTAATTTGGGGATCATAGTAGTGGTATGGGGTTTGGGATAAATGAGAGAGTGGATGTAGAGGATATATTGATAGGGTATAGGGTGAGAAATAGGGTAGTGCATTGGAAAGAGTAGTAGAAAGAAGTTTGAGATGATTCAGAAAGTTGGGGTAGAAGATATATTGAGAGAAGTATAGGGTGGGAAATAGGATAGTGCATTGTATATGCTGAATTGGAAGAAAGTCATAAATATATAGATCCATAAGTACATGGAAAGTATATAGATGCATAAAGGAGGTAGGTATATGTAGATTAAAGATATCAATAGAGGTATAGGATGAGAAATAGGGTAGTGCATTGGATATGCTTTTTTAGGAGAAAAGTAATAAATATATAGATCCAAGTACATGGAAGGTATATAGATGCATAAAGGAAGTAAAAAGATGCATTAGATAAACTCTGATTTTCAAGTGTTATTGTACTTTAAAAATGTATTTGCATTTATTTTTTACCAACATAATTATTCTACATGTTTATACAAAGCAATACACAAAGATAGGTACATATCTATAGCAAAACAAATGCTTATATACAGAGGGATATGCTGTAAATTTCTGTTTGCATATGGTGCTTATGTGGGGAAGAGCCAATTCTTGAGTAGTTTTCAAGAATTGTCCGTGGATCTTATGTTGAGGGGTAAAGAGTTCCATAGTTTGGCTGCTTGAACAGAGAAGGATGTGCCACCCATGGTTTTTTTCTAGTATCTTGGGATTTTGAGGCGAGGTGCCACTTTAGAGCGGAGGTTCCTTTGTTGAATGTGTTTGGTGATTTTATTCCTGATGAAGAGCGGTCCCATTCCATGTATGGCTGTGTGGGTGATACAAAGCAGCATGAACGTGGATCTTCTGGCAACCGGTAACCAATGCAGGGCTTTCAAGGCAGGTGAGATGTGGTCTCGCAGTTTAATATGCCAGAGTAGTCTGGCACTCGAGTTCTGAATCCATTGTAGTCTTTTCATGGTTGTTAAAGGTGATCTGTGGTAGAGGCTATTGGCGTAATCGAGTTTGGACAGAACAAGGGAGATGGTAGCTTGAACCTTGTGTGGAGATCCCAAATGGGGGAAAATTTGTCGCAGCGTTTTTATAGTGACAAAGCTTGATCTTGCTAGTTTGTCGACTTGGGCATTCATCGATAGCTTGGAGTCCAAGGTCATTCTGAGGTTTTTTACTTCCTTCGATACTTTAGGTGGTGATCCCAGTTCATCAGGCTAGGCGGCAAGCGGGTCATAATGTTTCCAATCGCCACATTTGAGTATTTCCGTTTTGGAAGCATTCAATATGAGATGGCTCCAAGTCATCCACTGATCCACGGCTCTGAGACAACTGAAAATTGGTGAGTTTCCAATGTCTTTGGGGCATTCCACTTGAAGGAGTATTTGTGTGTCATCTGCATAGTTATAGCACGTCAGGTGAAATTGATTGATCAGTACCGGTAATGACTTCATGTAGATGTTGAAAAGCATGGGTGAGATGACAGAGCCTTGAGGGACCCCTGCATTTGTGGAGTAAGGTTTGGACGAGAAAGGTGGGGTATGGATGACATTAGTTCTGTTTCGAAGGTAGGACGCAATCCAGTCTAGAGCAGTCCCCCCTATGCCAGCTTGGCTGCAGGGGGGCAACGTCGCCTCCCGCATTTCTTTTGTCTTCAGCCCCGGGGAGGTGGCAGTCATCAGTTTGGGCTGTAGCCGTGTATAAAGCTTCCTATGGAAATTAACATGAAGAAAAAGCGTATTGGGCAGTGGCGGCTCGCCGAGGGAGTGCTGCGGGGTGGTGGGGCAGGGCAGGGGAGGGGGGTAGTGGAGTCCGATATACGACAGACAGGAGTAAGGTAAGTAAATAAAAATGTATAAAACTATTTACCTTGCGCGCGCTGCATCGCCAACTTGGCGATGCAGTGCGTGCAAGGGAAATAGTTTTATTTATTTAATTACTTACCTTACTCCTCTCTGTCATATGTCGGACTCCACTACACCCCCTGCCCCTCCCGCGGCCCACCCACCGCCCCGCAGCACTCCCTCGGCGAGTCGCCACTGGTATTGGGACCTCCCTTTTTCTTGGCCCCCACTTGACGGATCACTCTAAAACTTTCAAGACAGCAGCTGAAGTACTGGTGTATAAGTTTTGAAAATTTCGCGAGGATTTGTCTAACGAACCCAAAGTTATTGGCAAATGAAAAATCGCATTTTACAGAGGCCAACAGATCCCTATGTGTTTCGGTCTAGCTAAGACCTTGATCACGAGTCTTAGTTAGACCGTAACACGTAGGGATCTGTTGGTCCCTGTAAAATGAAATAAAAGAAACTATTCACCTGACTCGTGAGTGCAATCTGACTTCTTTTAGAAGGTTTGTGATTGATGTGAATACGGCGTGGCTCTGCCGTGAAACAGACCCACCCCGCCATAGAAGCGCCATTGTGACCCAGCGAAAAAAGGGAGCCACCTTATGTTGGATATATATATATATATATATATATACATATATATATATATATATGCATATATATGTGAACAAGATCGCGGAGGCGATCAAAACACGCCTGAGGCGGACACTTGTCTAAACCATTATGGGTGATTAAAATCAAAATATGGAATAGTGAACCCGGTCTCTTGAATACTTTGTGGAACTACCTGCTGTGGTCTGTACCTGCTTTGCACTCCCTTTTGGAAACTGAAGGGTCAGGATTTTGTTCTCATATATATATATATATATATATATATATATATATATATATATATATTCACTGAAAAAACCAGAGGTTTTAGGGACAGTTATAGTTAGTTGGACATTGCACTCGTACAAAACCCGTGAAATTCCCCCGTTATAGTTAGTTCAGCTAACTATAACTCGCGCCCCGCAATGCACTGCTGATGACGTCACATATTACATCACTCATGACATGGTCAGTGACATCACTGATGACATCACTGATGACATCTCAAATGACATCACTGATGACATCATCCAGTGACTGTGTGTTTCTGTAAAGTTTAAATATGTTTAATATATATAGGGAAAGGCGTATTGAAGAATGAGTGGGTGTATAAGTGTCTGAATGGATGATTTAGTACGTGCGTGACTGACTCTACAAGTGAGTGATTAAACGTATCTTACTGAATGCATGGGTTAGTGACTAAACTGTGTGAATGTCTGTATCCGTCTGTTGGTGGATGCATGGATTTGCGAATAGCTACATGAGTGTCTATATGGGTTATTTATTGGTTCTATGAGTATCTGTATGGGTGCCTGAGTGTTTGTGTGGATGGGGTGTGTGCGACTGTGCATAGATGTGTGAGTGGGTGATTCACTGGGTGGATGGTTTCAAGAGTGCATCTGTGATAGACTGTATGGGTGGGTAAGTGTGTGTAAGAGTGTGTTAGTGAGTGAATGTATGTCCCAGTGGTACATGTGTGAGTAACTAAATATGTGAAAGGCAGTATATATGTGTATTGGAGTATATAAATAGCTATAAGCGAGAGTGAGTGATTGTGATAGTGGCTGTATGGATGAGTGTGTGCTTGTATCAGTGATTGTATAAGAGCGTAACAATGTGCTAGTATTTGTATGATTAAGTGAGCTGGTGTGTGTATAACTGTATAGGTGAGTAAATGGCAGTGTGTTTAATTATTTGCATGACTGACTAGGTGTGTGAGTACCTCTATGGATGAGTGGCGGTGTTTGAGTGTCTATATAGGAGTAAGAGTGCATATGATAGTCCTGTACTGAGTGACCATAAGTATGAGTGACTGTACGGGTGAGTGAGTGGATGTGTGTGTGTAGACCTAAGAATCAGTGAGTGGGTATGTAGTTATTGGTGTTGGAGTGTCTATGGTTGTGCGAATGGCACTCTGTAATTTAGATTGGGTGTATCAAAGGTTATATTAGGGTGTGAGGAGCTGCATCAGATTATCACGTGGATGATGTCATCAGTGATGTCATTTGAGATGTCATCAGTGATGTCATCAGTGATGTCACTGACCATGTCATGAGTGATGTAATATGTGACGTCATCAGCAGTGCATTGCGGGGCGCGAGTTATAGTTAGCTGAACTAACTATAACGGGGGAATTTCACGGGTTTTGTACGAGTGCAATGTCCAACTAACTATAACTGTCCCTAAAAACCTCTGGTTTTTTCAGTGAATTTCAAAGGTTTTTTAAATGCTAATTTCTAACTATAACGTGTCTGAAACCTATGGTTTTTTCAGTGAATTTCAAAGGTTTTTAAAATGCTAATTTGTAACTATAACGTGCCTGAAACCTACGGTTTTTTCAGTGAATTTCAAAGGTTTTTTAAATGACAATTTTTAAATGTATAAATTTTTATATTAATTTTTTTCATACTGATTTACTACATTTTTAGAAACAATTTCTTTTACATATTTTATTTTTTAAATTACATTGTAATTACATTATACATTACATTACAAAAAATACTTTCTCAGAATGAATTACTTTAGTTTAAATACTTTGCACATAGGCAATAGACTTTTAAGTACAGTAGTTACAGTTGTTGCAATGGGCAACACATTTTCAAACACAATGCAACATTCAGCTCAATGTGAATTTCTAGTTAAATGCAATTAGTTACTTTATGGATTACTTTTCTAACCACAGGACTGGATCCTAGATTCAGTCCTGGTACATCTCCTGTAAACAGTTGAGTAAAAGCGTTTTGGTTACAGTCGTGAGTTTTAAGGAATATTATTGTATTTTAAAAGTTGACACTTAGAAACTTTTTCTCATAGAATCACCAATGTTATCCTATGGAAGGAAATTCACTTAGCAGGTAAAAACTGTTATCGTTACTTTTTCTTACTCAGTGTTGGATCCTGGATCCAGCACTGGTGCATCTCCTGTAAACAGTTGAAAGAATGCGTTTAAGTCATACAGGCGATTTTTAAGGAATATTTGTAGTTTGTGAAAATCGACACTTTGAAACTTTTCTGCTGAAAACCAGACAATGGATTCCTATGGAAGAAAATATAAGTTACTGGTAAGTACGGTTAAAATTACTTTTCAGGACCAGTACTGGGCTGAAAGATACAGCACTGAGGTCTCTCCTTATAACAGGTGAGTAAATCGGAATTCGTATTTCGGCTGATTTTAGAGGAATATTTGTATGTTTCAAAAATCAACACTTAGAAACTTTTTCAGCAAAAAGCAGGCAATGATATCCTATGGAAGGAAATTCAAGTTACTGGTAAGTACGGTTAAAATTACTTTTGAGGATCAGTACTGGGCTGAAAGATGCAGCACTGAGGTCTCTCCTGATAACAGGTGAGTAAATCAGAATTCGTATTTCGGCTGATTTTAGATGAATATTTTAAAGTTCCAAAACTCCACACTTAGAAGAATTTCCAAGTGAAACCAGTCAATGTTAGCCTATGAAGGAAATTCAAATTACCGGTAAGTACGGTTAAAATTACTTTTGAGGATCAGTACTGGGCTGAAAGATGCAGCACTGAGGTCTCTCCTGATAACAGGTGAGTAAATCGGAATTCGTATTTCGGCTGATTTTAGAGGAATATTTTAAAGTTCCAAAACTCCACACTTAGAAGAATTTCCAAGTGAAACCAGTCAATGTTAGCCTATGAAGGAAATTCAACTTACCGGTAAGTACGGTTAAAATTACTTTTCAGGATCAGTACTGGGCTGAAAGATGCAGCACTGAGGTCTCTCCTGATAACAGGTGAGTAAATCGGAATTCGTATTTCGGCTGATTTTAGAGGAATATTTTAAAGTTCCAAAACTCCACACTTAGAAGAATTTCCAAGTGAAACCAGTCAATGTTAGCCTATGTAAGGAAATTCAAGTTACTGGTAAGTACGGTTAAAATTACTTTTCAGGACCAGTACTGGGCTGAAAGATGCAGCACTGAGGTCTCTCCTGATAACAGGTGAGTAAATCTGAATTCGGATTTCGGCTGATTTTAGAGGAATATTTGTATGTTTCAAAAATCAACACTTAGAAACTTTTTCAGCAAAAAGCAGTCAATGATATCCTATGGAAGGAAATTCAAGTTACTGGTAAGTACGGTTAAAATTACTTTTGAGGATCAGTACTGGGCTGAAAGATGCAGCACTGAGGTCTCTCCTGATAACAGGTGAGTAAATCGGAATTCGTATTTCGGCTGATTTTAGAGGAATATTTTAAAGTTCCAAAACTCCACACTTAGAAGAATTTCCAAGTGAAACCAGTCAATGTTAGCCTATGAAGGAAATTCAAGTTACCGGTAAGTACGGTTAAAATTACTTTTGAGGATCAGTACTGGGCTGAAAGATGCAGCACTGAGGTCTCTCCTGATAACAGGTGAGTAAATCGGAATTCGGATTTCGGCTGATTTTAGAGGAATATTTGCACAATGGTGAAGGGAGGGGCGGGGCCTGAGGTGACATCTGTGCAAACGCGCCCCGTGGTGCGTTTTAAGTTGGGGGATTAAGTCCCCTTGAATCATGAGGGTCCCTACGGGCCAACTAGCCCACCAGGAACCTCCAGTATGCGCCAGGGGCTGCGTTGCAGAGACATGTACAGAGGCCACACCCCTTTTACACCTCTCTGCAACGCAGCTCTGTGGCGCTTTCTGGACGTACCTGTTGGGCTAGTTGGCCCCAGGGACCCTCAGGATTGAAGAGGATTTAATTCCCCATCTTAAAACGCGCCACGGAGCCTGTTTGCACACATGTCACCTGAAGCCCCACCCCTCCCTTCACCACTGTGCAAACGCGCCCCGTGGCGCGTTTTAAGTCAGGGGATTAACTCCCCTTGAATCCTGAGGGTCCCTGGGGTGCAACTAGCCCACCATATACCTCCAAAAGCGCCATAGAGCTGCGTTGCAGAGAGGTGTAAAAGGGCGTGGCCTCTGTACACCTCTCTGCAAGGCAGCCCCTGGCGCATACTGGAGGTTCCTGGTGGGCTAGTTGGCCCCAGGGACCCCAGTATTCAAGGGGATCGTTCCCCTCTGCAAACGCGCCAGGGCGCGTTTGCAGAGTGGTGAAGGAAGGGGCGGGGCCTGCGGGCCCGATCGTTTTTATTTTTTATTTTTTGGGGAGGGGGCCGCGTGGCCCCACTCCCGGGCCACTACTTGCCCCGGGGACCCCATCCCCGGGGCTGGCCCTCTCGTTGGGGACTGTGGGGGGTCCCCAATGCCCCCACAGTCCCGCCGGCTCCCCGTGTCCTACGGGAGCCGGCATTGCTACACATGGGGAGCAGCTAACATGCTGCTCCCCATGTGGAAAGCAATCGGCTTGGATATTGGAAGAGAGAGCAGGTCTCTCTTCCAATATCCAAAGCAGTTTGCAATGACAGGACGGGAGCCGCGAGGCTCCCGTCCTGTCATTGCAAACAGCAGTGTCCCGGGGTAGGCACCCCGGGACACTGCAGGAGCCGACCCTGGGGGTGGTGGTCCCCAGGGCCATCAAGGGCTCCAGGAGGGGGCCGCGCGGCCCCCTCCCATTCAGTGCACAGCCCGGGGAGGTGGTGGTCCCCGGGGCTCTGGGGGTCCAAAACGGACCCCCATTGTAATTTTTCTTAGTGCCCCGGGGAGGTGGTGGTCCCCGGGGCGTGTGGGGGCTGGAGCCCCCACACAGGTTTCTAATTAAAAAAAAGAAGCCCCGTGGAGGTGGTGGTCCCCGGGGCTGCGGGAGGGCTCAGAGCCCTCCCGCACCATTCTACATAAAGCCCCGGGGGTGGTGGTCCCCGGGGCTTGGGAAGCCTTAGAGGCCCCCACACATAAAATTAACCCCCCAGCATGCCCCCGGGACTTGGCCCACCCGGGGGACAATTAACATCGAGCGCGGGAGACCGCGCTTCGATTTTTTTCAGCAGGGTTCGCGCTCCCTGAGCGCATCCTGCCGATTTTTTTTTAAAAAAAATTATTTTTTTGCCCAGGGGTCCTTGTGGGACCCCTGAGCAGACCTAGGGGTCAGGGTGTTTCTACCCTGCCCCCTTTGTGCGCTTTGCGCACTTGTTTCTGTCCCTCGGTTCTACCGAGGGACAAAATGGCTGCCAACACTTCCTGATTTGGAGTGTTGACAGCCAATTAACATAAAGCTCGTGCTCGGGAGGATCCGCGGCCCTAGATATATCTATCTTTTTTACTTTTCATTTTCTCAGCAACTACTGAACGGATTTACACCATTTAACAAAAGGGTTCTTTCTGAACCAAGAACTACCTCTTTGCCAAATTTGGTGTAATTCCGTTCAGCAGTTCGGGCTGTAGCCGTGTCTAAAGTTTCCTATGGAAAATTGCATGGGGAAAACGCGTTTTGGGACCCCCCTTTTTCTCGGCCCCCGCTTGACGAATCCCCCGAGACTTTCAGGGTAGGAGCGGACCGGAGCGGGCCACAAAGTTTGAAAATTTTGCGAAGATACGTCAACCGGCAAGAGAGTTATTTCAAATAGAATGTCGCGGATTTCCTATGGATAATAGGTTGTAACTATAACTATCTACTGGCGACCGCCAGTAGATAATATATATATATATATATAATTAGGACTTTGTTTCCAGTTTCATGCCCTAAGGTAATCTATAACTCACGCTCTCACCATGCACTGCTAATTACCCCACATATTACATTATCCATGACATCTTCTATGACATCATTGATAATATCACTGCAACATTTGCTGTGAAATTACTGATGAGTATACTGTGCATGGCAGTGGGGCGAATTATAGTTACTTGAGATAGCTTTAAGTATAACTGCTGAATATCTCTGGTTTTGTGTCTGTCAAATCTGAACCTAACTATAATGTCCCTGTAACCTTTGTTTTTTTGTGAATATATATATCGCCACCAGGTAGTTATAGTTAGGACAACTTTTCCATTTTTCGGGTTTGCCTATCAATTTGGCGTTGTTTGACGATTCTTGACCAAACTTTCCAAAAGAAGTCTCGTCCACCTCAGCTCCTTCCTGGAAAGATTCAGGGTGATCCATCAAGCAGGGGCTGAGCAAAAGGGGGAGTCCAAAATCATATCTTCCCTTGCAATTTTCCATAGGAGAATTAGAGCCAAAACGGTTGAACAAAATTACTCCAAATTTGCAGAAAGCTAGATCTTTACCCTGAAAACCGTGCTTTTTGTGATGTGGTGTAAATCCATTCAGTAGGTTTGGAGAAATTAAGTTTTAAAATGTGTGTATGTTTCACTCCACGGAAGATCCACCAACCTGACAGATGAAAAATAATGATCTGATTGGCTGGCACAACATCAACAAAGATGTTGTGGCAGCCATTTTAGGACTCAGTCCCCGTGTCCTGAAAAAAATGTAAAAAGAAAACATATATGGGAAAGGGTAGGGATACCCTGACCCCGAAGTCCTGGTGGAGTATTCCCAGAGGGACACCAAGTGCCCAAAATTCATTTTTTAAAGGATACAATGGAGAATCCACTGTACAATTTAAAAATGAAAAGGTGGGTGCCGCCCGGGTGAGCCAGGGCCAGGGGGGAGGTCACTCTATAAATACATTTTGGAGGTAGGGACATGCCACCCCTCTCCCAGGCCAACAGATGGCCCAGGGCACCCCATTCCATGAAGTCGATTCATTTTTGATTCATTGGAAGGCCCCGGTGACCCCATCCCCAGGATTTAATTTATTTTTATTTGTAGGTGAGCATGTGACCCGCATCCCGAGCCAGTGGAAATCCCTGGGGACCCCCATCACCCAAGGACGATGTTCTTATGAGAATGGGGGTGTCGGGCCCCCCTCCCCTAGCCATTGAATGGACCCTGGGACCACATTCCCCAGGGCATCAAAGAGAGGCAATGTCCCGGGCTTCCCATACCTAAGGGAAATATTTTGGTCCCTAGTCAGGAGAATGCAGGCAGGGAATATAAATGTAACTCCCTGCCTGTACTCTCCTGGGAAGGGAATATAACATTCCTCTCGCCCGGCAGGAGCAGAAATAAAGCCAGCTGCTGCCCATACGGGAGCAAAGTAATAGAGCTGGCTTCTGCCGACACCCATGATGGGTGCTGGCTTGGGAGCTGCAGGGACCCTCCACTGCCACCAACATTTAAAAAAAATTGAGGGTGTCCCGGATGACACTGGGGCACCCCCGTTAAAAATAATAATGGGCAGCTCCCACAAGCACTAAGGATGTGTGTTGGCTGGAAAGCTGGCAGGGGCTGGGGGGGGGCATTGATCTCCCCCAGCAGCTAACAAAATTGAAGAAAGTTGTGGGTTTCTTGGGTGGTACCGGAGATGTCCACAATAAATATACAAATGGCCGGCTCCTGCCAACAGCCATCATGAGTGCTGGTTGGGGAACCGGAAAAACCCGTGCAAGACCCGAGGCACTCCAAGCGTACATAAAGTGCGAGTGTCCCGGGTAGGACCCGGACACCCCAAAAAATATGAAAGAAAAAAAGGGATTAATAAATAAGAGGCGCAAGTTATAGTTAGTTTAGAGTATGAGTTAAAGTGCCTGATTACGATGGCAGTGGGGCTGCAACCATCAGGCTGTCAGTGGTGGTCCCACTGCCATTGGTCCCTGCAGGATCGTCTGCCGCATTATGATGGCAGGCGGATGGAGGGCGGGAGGAGAGACTGACCGCCATGCAACCGACAGGCTCAAGGAGCCCGTCGGTGCATCGGAGGGACTGCAATCCCTACAATGGTGGTGGTGCCAGCTCAGGCACCACTGTAGGAATTACAATGTCCCTTTCCGCCGGCCGTTTCATGGCGGTAAACCCGTGATAAAAAGGTAGGCGGAAAGTGACTTGGGGCTCATAGTGGGCCCCCCTTCAACCCTGACCCTCCTATATGAGCCCCCCTACAAATCCCTGCACCATGTGGCAGGCACCATGCTGTGCCTGCCACATGGTGCAGGGATATGTCAGATGTCTTTATTTTGTACTGCGGCGTGTGCTGCAGCCCGCAGCACACGCCATAATACAAAATATACACATTGCGACCGCCTTGAAGGCGGTCGCATCCTAATGCGGCCAGCGGGACCTCCAACTCCTAGTCGGGCGGTCCTGCTTCCGCGTCGGTGTCAGGCGGACATAAGTCCGCCCAACATCATAATCAGCCCCAACGTTACTTGAGATAACAATAACTGGTGAATTTCAATGGTTTTATTAGTGAAAATGGCATTTTTTTTAACTTATATTTTCAACTAACTATAACGTCCCTTAACCTTTGTGTTTTTTCAGTGAATTTCTGAGGGCCTGATTTAGATCTCTTGCCTGTTGCTCTTAATAACACCCAATCTCTCTCTCATTAACATAGAGTTCAAGATCTATGCCAAAAAGACTGGCAAATAGGCCACTTTATGACCACTTTATGTTAGTCCACCTGAAAAAATGTCGTTTTATGCCCCTTTGAAAATTCTATGGGCATCATTACGAGTCGGCACCGTAGCGGTCTGTACCCGCCCGACCATAGGTCAGCGGTTCCGACCGCACAATTTGGACGCGACAGCCCTATAGGCAGTTGGAAACATCCATTTTACAATGGCAGCTTGTGCAGCGGGTGGAAAAGGCCCACAGCACAAGCTGCCATTGTAAAATGGATGTTTTAAAACATCCCTGCACGGTGCCTGCCACACGGTGCAGGGATGTTTGTGGGGGCACCACAGGTGCCCCCCAGACCTCATAGCGGAGGCCGCGGTGGGACGGGACCCTACTAGGACCCCCAAAGTCACTTTCTGACAGCCTTTCCATGTTGGAAAGGCCGACATGTAATGGCTGTCAGAAAATGATATCCTAATCCTGACTGCGGAGCCGAGGCTGGCTACGCTGTCATAATGGGAGTATGTGTGTTCCGACGGGCTCCCTGAACCCGTCGGAAGCGCAGCAGACAGTCCCTCCATCCAATTCCTGTGCCCGCCACATCATAATGCGGCGGGCGGACTGCAATGGCAGATGTCGGGCAGACCGCAACCGATGGTCATTCAGTTGCAGTCCGCGCAACATCATAATTGGGCCCTAAGTGTTCTTTTGCAACATAGCAGCTATTATTCTACTTGCTTTAAAAATTATTTTAATCTCAAGTATTTCAAGGCAATTTCTTCATGTGTTGCTGTTTTAAGTTTATATATTTCAAAAAGGAAAAAATACCCGATTTTAATGCTTTGCCTAAGTATGTTTTACACTCATGGACAAAAAAAGGTCAGAGGCAGGCTACTATTTTCTTAGCTAGGTTTTTTAACTCTCCAAACTAATATAGTGCATTCAAGCCCTGGAGAATGATAAGTGACAGAACTGGTTTTAAGCTAGCAGTAAGTACATTTTTATAAAGACATTATCCACTAATATTATCAAAATCTAATTTTCACCATCAGATTTTAAATATTAAGTGGAAAATAAATGTGAATGTCTTTTCCAGAATTTTGTCAAGTGACAAATCTCTAAATCACACCCAGGACTGTCTTATGGAAACTGTATCTGTACCTATACAGTGAAAATTGCTTTGAGACCTTTTGTTATTGTGAGGGCACACCATCTAAATACAGTGTGCCATTTCTTTCATATATACTAGCCACCCTGTCTTTGTGGACTTGGAAGAAAAACTTTTTGGATTGCTTGTTAATATATCAAAACCGGTTTTAATATATGGCAAAGGTACTTTTCCTTACCATGTGTTATTGTGGTGCATTATAGCTACAGCCCAGCCTGCAGCCATATGTTTTTACTCCCATACAACATTTAACTCCCATGCCATTGGTTCACTTTGTATGCCTTTACTTTGTCTTTACAGGACAGACAAGTGGAGCAATTGGTTGAAACCAATTTAATAATGCCATATTAGGGTCAGAGCGAACACACTGTGGCACTGAATAGCAGTCTTGCAGGGTAGAGAGACCTAATACCAGCAATATAGGATCCAGACAAAGGAAAAATGAAGAAAAGGCAAATTTGCTACATGCTTGTTTTGGCTGTAGTACTATTTGAGTAGATATTGGTGTAACTTTTGTGAACTGGACCTGACTTACACCTTTGTAGGTGGGCCTTTGGATTTGGACAGGCCTCCCCGAGGCCCTCCTTAATTTTGTCCTTGCTCATCCCATTTTGGAGGTGGTAATCTCCATTCTTGGGTCATGCCCTCTTTCCACTTCCATATTTTCATCTCACTAGAATGTTTACTTGTGCAATTTAGTCATCACATTCAGCAGATTATTCTGTATACAAAAGAACGGAGGGCCTGAAGTGTAGATTTATGACCATACCTTTGCAAATTACCCTTTATGTTATGGTATATTTACTGTGTATTTTAGTGCGCTAATCAACTGTGAGAGTATCTAGGCACCCTGCAGCCGTGTGTGAGGCCAGCCCCACAGGACTTACTCGAAAATTCAGGTCTTCAGCTTCTTGCGAAAGTCAAGAAGAGAGAAGGAGGCTCTACTGTGTTGTTGGATTCATTCTCCTGTAGAGGGACCAGATATTAGAAGGTGCGGACCCCTGCTCTGCATTTGTGTATGCATGGGGTGAGGCTAGTGAAAGCCTGGCAGAGCAGAGGTGTCCTGAAGGCTGGTGGAAATGAACATGGCTATTCAGGTAGGCAGGCCGATACCAAAGGGGATGATGGACGGAGCGTTAGAGCAAATCAAACACTCACCCCCAGTCAACTGATCTGGGTTTAATCCAACATCATTCTTTAGCTCACTCCACCACCCCAGTTCAGACATGGCCATATGCAAATCATTCTGACCCTGTGCCTCATGGGAACAGTCCAACACGAACTGCCAAGCCATGTCTTCCCTGGACCGGAAACAAGCATCCTGGGACCGGTTTCGGGTTCAAAACCCTCATCAGCCAGGCTATCTTGAATCCAGTGGCAAAGTGAGCAAGGGACCCACGTCTGGGCATACCCTGCCAACTTAGGGCGAACAAAGCGATACCAAAGGGGATGATGGACGGAGCGTTAGAGCAAATCAAACACTCACCCCCAGTCAACTGATCTGGGTTTAATCCATCATCATTCTTTAGCTCACTCCACCACCCCAGTTCAGACATGGCCATATGCAAATCAGTCTGACCCTGTGCCTCATGGGAACAGTCCAGCCCGAACTGCCAAGCCATGTCTTCCCTGGACCGGAAACAAGCATCCTGGGACCGGTTTCGGGTTCAAAACCCTCATCAGCCAGGCTATCTTGAATCCAGTGGCAAAGTGAGCAAGGGACCCACGTCTGGGCATACCCTGCCAACTTAGGGCGAACAAAGCGATACCAAAGGGGATGATGGACGGAGCGTTAGAGCAAATCAAACACTCACCCCCAGTCAACTGATCTGGGTTTAATCCATCATCATTCTTTAGCTCACTCCACCACCCCAGTTCAGACATGGCCATATGCAAATCAGTCTGACCCTGTGCCTCATGGGAACAGTCCAGCCCGAACTGCCAAGCCATGTCTTCCCTGGACCGGAAACAAGCATCCTGGGACAGGTTTCGGGTTCAAAACCCTCATCAGCCAGGCTATATTGAATCCAGTGGCAAAGTGAGCACGGGACCCACGTCTGGGCATACCCTGCCAACTTAGGGGCGAACAAAGCGATACCAAAGGGGATGATGGACGGAGCGTTAGAGCAAATCAAACACTCACCCCCAGTCAACTGATCTGGGTTTAATCCATCATCATTCTTTAGCTCACTCCACCACCCCAGTTCAGACATGGCCATATGCAAATCAGTCTGACCCTGTGCCTCATGGGAACAGTCCAGCCCAAACTGCCAAGCCATGTCTTCCCTGGACCGGAAACAAGCATCCTGGGACCGGTTTCTGGCTATTCAGCCGTCATCAGCCAGGCTAGCTTGAATCCAGTGGCAAAGTGAGCAAGGGACAATGAGCAGTGCAGGGGCTTCGAAGGAGTTTCTTCTGGTAATCAGTGCCGTGTCTCAAGGGTGGAGCTAATGAAGCAATTTGGAGTCCGAAAATGTAACTGATGGGTTTGGGGAACTTTGGGAGGAAATATGCAAATATGATGTCACTCTTTTTACTTTTACAAAGTACCCGCAAATGTTGTTATGCAGCAAAGTTGCCACTACTGCACCAGCTCTGAACCTGAGCCTCGTCCACATTAACCTTGCGAATAAACTCACATCTACCCCACATCCAGGTAGGCAGGGCCTGTGTTGTGGAGTGCTTTGTAGGTTTGGGTGAGGAGTTTGAAGTGTGCATGCTTGTGTATCGGGAGCAAGTGGAGTTCTCTAAAGTATGGTGTGATATGGGCTCAGTGTGTGAGGTTCAGAACTAGTCTGGCTACTGTGTTTTGGACAGTCTGCAGTCTTCTTGGGACCTGGTTTGTTTTACCTGCATACAGGGTGTTCCCATATTCTAGTCTGCTGGTGATGAGGGATTGGGGGATCATTTTTCTGGTGTTGTCTGGTAGCAATTTAAGAGATTATCTTCAGCATCCTTAGGGTGTTGAAGTGTCACGGGACCTCTGTGTTGACTTGGGTGCCATGTCTAGTTTGTTGTCAATGATGATTCCAATATTTCTTGCTTTTGAGCAAGGCGTGGGGATGAGTCCAATGTCTGTGAACCAGCAGGTGGAGTCCCATGGCGAGGCGTCTTTCCCAAAGACAACCACATTGGTTTTGTCTGAGTTCAGTTTGAAGCACTTGGATTTCACCTAGGTGGACACTTCGATCATGCATGTAGTGAACTTGTTCTTGGTGTTGGGTGTGTTATGAACCCCAATGTACCCCAATATAGGCCATGGTAGTTGCACAACCTTTTTGCCTACATTTGTCCTAACATTGTTCTACATAACGGTTCTGGCACTGACCTTTTACCTAGTTGGGCGCCGCATAAATGTCGTGTGGTTTTCTCCGAAAACTAGCCTCATTTATTATGCATGAGGATTCTCAGTATCACAATAGGATTACCATCTTCTGCATAAGTGTCACCACTATCGTCATCTTCGCCCGACATGCCTACAGTACCATGACCAATGTTCCCTCTAATTTTTTTCCTCTGTGTGTGGCAGTGTAAGGTCTTTGTGCACTGCAGCCCAGGCTATGTGCGCCGGGAACCAGACTGTGCATGTGGGTGCAGCGCCAAATATCACTCCAAATTTTTGCTTAAAAAAGTGAAGGGACGGTGCATTTCCACACCTGTAGCGCCACATGAAGAGTCTAAAGGCAGGTATTCAATTTTAGATTCTCACCCCATGGCATGAATTGGTTACACAGGCAAGTACACTTCGGGTTTAGAAAAGCATAGGACTCCAACGATGGTACCTTAATAAGATTTTACTAAAGATCGTCAACTCGAGCACTGTTCATAGGGTGGGGAAATGTTGGGAGCCTATACAAGATCACATATATATACAATACACATGGATATGGCACTAGATGAATCTGGCTGTGGGCGGCTTGGAGAAGCCTTTAAATACACAAAGTGCAAGCACTGGGTGTAGCCTCACAATGACCGTGGCGCCTTTTCTTATTTTCCGGCTCCTGAAACTACCGAGCTTAAACACGGAGTTGCATAAAAACGTGTTCCAATACTACCCCGACAGAAAGGAAAGAGTCTATTATGATTTATTGTAGTTCTCTGTTCATATTAGTTTGTTTTGCTTAATTTAGATTCTTCTTGAATCTGAACATTTGTGAGTGATAAAAGGTTCACACCTTTTAATTGCTGCCTAGTACCAGTGATCACTCACGTTCAAGTGTTAGTAGTTGAACAGTGGTTATTGAAGGTAGCTGTGAAGACGTCTTTTTCAAAGAAAATCCTGCAACACCTTGTATTGCAAAGGAATTAGTCACTGTTCGGTATGCTTGATGTGTTATGTAGATGCCTTTTTTAATTTCAGAACAATTTTATATGTAAAAAGGAAACATCATGAAATGCAATACAAGCTTTGTAAAGTATACAAAGGCAACGCACACTAAAATCAGATGTGAAATCACAAATTCTACAGTTTAAGGTTAAGCAGCGCTAACAGGGATTAAAGACTTTGTAAATTAGTTCACTGTTATACTGGTTATGGATCAAAATGTTGTTGGGAAGCATAATATTGAGACGCATCAGACATAAGAATAGAAATGTCACACTAGGAAAATATGAAAATGTCACACATAAGGAAAATGTAACTTGCCAGCTATCTTTTGCTGGAAAGAAAGCGTCACTCGTAGTTGTTGAAATTTCACTAATAATTACACTGAAATTATGAAAAGGTCACACAGAGCAATGTGAAACCTTGACAGCTATGCATGTAATTTCTATATACGTTTCCCTCCTCTTTATGGCTTGATTTTGCTGGCGAGAAAGTTTTACTCACAGCCCTGCCAAGTACCACGCATCAGGCGTTAGACTAATGCATTTCAGTGTGGTGGTCCTCACTGAAATGCAAATTCACACACAATAGGCATAGGGCCTGCATCGGCTGTGCGAGAGCGCTGCTCCTGGTAGGCTTTGCGGGCTGCTGGCTACAATGTATTAGTTAGGAAGTAATCCTCATGGATGTGCGCGGCATTACGCAGGACGCCACATAAAGTTTGTGGGAGGCTGTGGCAATTCCAGAGCAGTGCTTACACCGCAGCGCAGCCAGGAGGACTCTGCTTTCTATGATTTGAAAGAGGGCAAAGCTGTTGTAAAATAGGCATGTCGGTGCTTGTTGGTAAGTATGCGCGCTTTTAAGATGCATGCTTTTAATAAATATGCATACTTAAGCTCATGGGGGCAGATTTACAAGCCCCTTGCGCCACTTTTGCGTCATTTTTAACATGGGAAAAGTGACGCAAAAGTGGCGCAAGGGGCTTGTAAATCTGCCCCATGGTATTTAGAGAAAAAACGTGCCTTGGAGTTGAAAACATTCCCGACTTCAGCCTAATCTATATCGAATCACGAGTGTATGATTTTTAATGATCCAGCTAGCTCTTTAGTGGGGCGATCAGTGCCCCAGTTGTATGCCTGCGGAGCCAGAGGACAGGGCCGCCAGTCACTGACTCTGTGACCCCTCCTGCGGAGAGTGAACAAGGACTTTAACATGCAAGGGGTGCTCCCTTTAACCTTTAGCAGTAACATTCCTAAACCTGAAGTGGAGACAATATTTAACAGTCTTTAACATTATTCCTGCACTGGTGAGTATTGTATTGTCTTTCTATATCTCAAATCTTGCTCCCCACAGCCCACTTTCTCTACCAGTGGCGCCAACAGACACCCTCCAGGCACCCTCTCCTCTTATGCTGCAGTCTGGCTGTTTTCGGCTGCCTCCAATGCTGCCTCATAGCAAACACGTCCCCCGGATGGCAATTACCAGAACCTCTTGGGGGGATCCAGGCAGGCCCCTGTGTTGTGACCGATCGCCTGTCTTGACAGCAGCGCAGCTGGTTCTCGTCAGGGGCTCTTCAGCCCCCCAGGGCACCCCCCGCAAAAAGACACCGCCCTCCACTGGGTCAGCCCTCCTTCACCCAGCCTCCACTTCGGAGTCTTCTCCTCAGGGGCCTCCGCACCAGTGTCTTGCTGCAGGCCTCACACAATTTTATTTCTGCCGTTAGCCCCCTCTTTCGGCTCTCTGTCCTAACCCAGGTGGCAGGGACTGCAGGATTCAGCGTTGGACCTAAAAATTACAGTTTTGTGTCCAGGATGAAGCACTTCTTGCCGACATCTTGACAGCCATGCCTTCCCATGTGTGGGCATTTTAATACCAAAATGAGTGTTTCTGCTTATGCCTTGTGCAAGCGAATGCTTCAATAATGTCGCCCTGCACCTAATATGTCTTTGGACTCTAAGGGAAATGAAGGGGAACGTAATCAAGACCAATGATTTAGTGATTTTGTAAATGTCATGAAAAAGAGTCCACTTCAGCAAACCTGCCACCTACTTTTATTGGATGAGGTTGGGCTTTGACTATAGACTACATGTTTTTGTCTCATAGTCTTTTGAAATTTAATTATTTAGACAGTAGCATCCTTGAAGCTAATTACAGGGATCATAATCCATTCACCGTATCATTATTACTTCCTCAGTCTCTTGTCAACAGACATGCTAAGTGCAAGTACTGTCCAGTTATCAAAGTTAATGGCTTAATACTAGCATGGCATTTAGCAATGGCGCCTCTCTACCTGGTACCTATGAAAAAACGTAATTCGTCCATTTTTATGGCTTGCTTATCAGATACAGCTAATCACTCACATGTTCTGGAGTGTTTTAATAGCTCATGTGGTTGTATTAATAATACCTTGTAAAAACCTGCCCTGTTAGTTGTTGTTCTGCAGTGACACCTCACAGTTTCTGGTGGTCGATAGTTTTCACAAACCGTGCAAAGTACTTACAATAATACAGCGCCCACGCTCACTCCGCTGCCGCCCGGCTATGTGTGCCCCTCGGCCTCTCTTGCACCCCAATTAATGCCCGATGCTGTTTGCTGTGGCGGTTCTTAAACTGTGAATTTTAGTGTGTTGATTTTGCTTGTGAGAAAATGTTACTCATATTACACTGAAACATATGAAAATGTCACACATAGCAATCTGAAACCTTGGCAGCTATGTACTCATGATCCTTAAAATGTCACTCATAATTACACTGCAAATATGAAAATGTTCCACATGGCAATCTGAAACCTTGGCAGCTATGAAGCACACGTCCTGTTTTACAATTGCTACATTCCTTTTGCTAATAGTCGGTGGCTGCGGGGCTGAATGTGGGCCTTTGAGATAGTATTCATGTTAATTGCAGCGCTGGTGTGCACTGCAATTAACAAGAATACTATCTCAAAGGCCCACATTCAGCCACGCACTTTTAACAAAAGAAATGCAGGGTCAAACACGACGTGTGATTCTGAAAGCAGACGTTGTGTTTGACTCTCTATTCCTTTTGCTACTACTGCGGGGCTGAATGTGGGCCTTTGGGATAGTATTCTTGTTAATTGCAGCGCCCGGGTGCACTGCAATTAGCATGAAAACTATTTCGAAGGCCCACATTCAGCCCCGCAGCTGCCCACTATTAGCAAAGGAATGCAGAGTCAAACACGACGTGTTCTTTCAGAATCATCTGAAAGCACACGTCGCGCTTTAGATTGCTGCATTCCTTTTCCTAATAGTGCGCGGCTGCGGGGCAGATTGTGGGCCTTTGTAAAAGTATTCATGTTAATTGCAGCGCATGATGGTGCTGTGATTAACATGAATACTTTCACAAAGGCCCACAATCTGCCCCGCAGCCGCGCACTATTAAGAAAAAAAATGCAGCAAGTGCAGGTGCCACTTGCTCGTAAACCCGAACCCTCCCTAACCACACAGGACATAAGGGAGACACTTACCTGACGATCGGCTGTGCTCTCCTCTTCACCGTCGTCTCCAGCTCTGCCTCCTGCAAACAGGAAATTACCTTTTTTCGCGCTGCTCACATTTCAAAAGCGATACCAAAGGGGATGATGGACGGAGCGCTTGAGCAAATCAAACACTCACCCCCAGTCAACTGATCTGGGTTTAATCCATCATCATTCTTTAGCTCACTCCACCACCCCAGTTCAGACATGGCCATATGCAAATCAGTCTGACCCTGTGCCTCATGGGAACAGTCCAGCCCAAACTGCCAAGCCATGTCTTCCCTGGACCGGAAACAAGCATCCTGGGACCGGTTTCGGGTCCATAACCCTCATCAGCCAGGCTATCTTGAATCCAGTGGCAAAGTGAGCAAGGGACCCACGTCTGGGCATACCCTGCCAACTTAGGGCGAACAAAGCGATACCAAAGGGGATGATGGACGGATCGCTTGAGCAAATCAAACACTCACCCACAGTCAACTGATCTGGGTTTAATCCATCATCATTCTTTAGCTCACTCCACCACCCCAGTTCAGTCATGGCCATATGCAAATCAGTCTGACCCTATGCCTCATGGGAACAGTCCAGCCCGAACTGCCAAGCCATGTCTTCCCTGGACCGGAAACAAGCATCCTGGGACCGGTTTCGGGTTCATAACCCTCATCAGCCAGGCTATCTTCAATCCAGTGGCAAAGTGAGCAAGGGACCCACGTCTGGGGATACCCTGCCAACTTAGGGTGAACAAAGCGATCATCCCCTTTGGTATCGCACATTTCAAAGCGGCGGCGCAGACGGTCTTGCGGGATGTGTGCGCTACAAATGGGACACTGCGTGCTCGGGGTGACTTCAGTCCGCGCGCGCGCACCCGCGCACGTTATAGGGAACAGTGACCATGACACATCTAGGTAGAACCCCTGAGGGTACCTTTCGGGTATATAAGCACCACATGTTCACCAGGCAAATCAGAGGAGAAAGACTTCCATGCTGACATGAGACGCTGAGGTCCCTGCTTGCAGATACTCCAGCACACAGTGGTCTGACATCCCTTGCAGGGTGTCCAACTCGAGACCAAGATGGGGTCCTTCGCTCTCTCACATCAGGTAATGGGGTTGGCTCCTTCCTAGGGGGATTCTTGGCTATTCACCTGCATACATGCTAGGTACATTTAGGTACATCTAGTTACGGTTAACATCGTAGGAGTACGCATTATTACTGTCATGCATCTATATGTCTGCATATATCAATTATTTTAGAACTATGGTAGAATTCTACCTTTTATTTACTGTTAGTGCTCATGATTATATATATCTGTTTCTGTCTAATGGTTTTTGCAGCACACAAATTTTACACTAGAATGACGCTGGTTCAATAAATGCTTATTGAAAACGTCCCCATCGTTTATTCTGTGTATCTCTCTGAGACAAAGTGAGCATGAGTGACTGAGCGAAAAGTACTGTACTGTTTCCACGATCCCTGAGGGGTCAGGGTTGTCATGTTCGATAGCTGCCAGAAACTATTCGCTCCTTGGTAAGAGGGGCGCATAGTGGCACTGTGAGCTAGCTGGTCTACAGGCGGACATATCATGTGGGGGTGTCTGGAATCAGTTCGGACACCAGTCCCATAGTTTATGTTGTCTAACCGCGCAGATCCTATATAGATTTATAGGAACTAACCGACATGGCGCCGCAAACGTTGGTTTGGTTCTTATTTAACGGTCATATCTGAGTAGTTCAGTCGTGCTTTTCTCAGAGACCCTACTCACATTTACCCAGAGACGTCTGGAGTGGGAAGGGAAAAATCCACCACAGCTGAGTATGCATACCCTATGTATTGGTTGTAGGTATATTCAAGCTTGAAGGATTATAGTTCCCTACATTGTGCATAAAACCTTTCTCATTTCCATACTAAAAAACTTCCTTGAAAAATGTCTGTCCAAGATGAGGCTGCATTAAATGCAAATGCAGGGGAAGATGAACAGGAAGGTGCAATAAACATTTCAGAAAATGTCAGAAATGCACTTACTTTAAAATTAGCAGATTTTGGAGTCCCAGCATTAGGTGGAACTGTTACCTTCGTGGTTGAGGCACACTAGGCATACAGAACAGAGGTGTTCTATTCTTGGATCAAATTCCCACCTGCAGACGCACGTAGACATACATTTTATTCTTATCTAGCAGATGAGATACCAGATGAATACTGTCCATACGAGGACATATAAATTCCGCTCACTTACCAAGAGCATATAAATTGGATTAAAGGTGCCCTCCCACGCACCACAGAAAAAGTGAGAGTCGGTCTGCTCAGCTGAGACGGAGCGACCTGGCCGGTCCTAGCTGCCTACACACCGCATCCAGTAATTGACACATTGCCAATAGCAGACTTACATACACTTCACAAAGAAATAATTAAACTTTATAGAAATTTAACACGGTTCCTTATGACAACTCTCACACTTCAACCTACAAGGGTTACTCCAGCAGGTCAACTACAAGGAACCGCAACTAAAATCACCCCACAAACACTGAACGCAGTTTTGGGAAGAATGCCAAATGCCATTCTGGATAGCACAGAAAATAGCACAGCTGGAGGCAGTGTTTCCACACACAGACCCACAAGAAAAACACAGAATATTAACAATCCCCAGATAGAGGATTGTACCACTTGGGGTACTGTTTTCTCTGCCATCTATACCAGGACTCATGACACCCCTTCAATAGCAGTGATACCAGAAGTATTAAGGCAAATACAGAATGAGTACGGGGCAGAACATTACCCTGAACTTCGGGATAAAATTAATAGGCAATTGTTCCCAGGTATCTACAATTATGTTGGCAAACAGAAAGGGGGAGGCAGCAGCGGTGGCTATACACAAACGCCTGAGGGAATGCAGTCCTGCACAACAGGAGCGAGAATTACCAAAAAATATTGAAGAAACCTATGCTTCATTGGGTAGAGATAATTTTGGAGCTAGACCTCCGAAACCACAAGTAATGGGTAGTCCTGAAAAGGATAACTCCAAGTAAGTACCTGATTCTTATAAAAAGAAATGGTATAATAAACAACAAAAAAATAGAGAGAATAGATCACATTCACGGGTGGGTCTCCTCAACACGAGCCCTTTGTCAGGAGTTATAACATTAGAAATCGTGACAATATTAAAAAACCTGACAGGTATCAGGATACTATTACACGTTCCTCTCGTTCCTTTCAGGGTTCATCAAAACACTCCGAGAGGGAAGGACAGTCAGAACACAGATCAGAAGAGTGAGCAAAGTCAAGAGATACACATCGCACATCAGATTATAATATCAAAAAAAGATGATAAACCAAAATCAAAACATTAGTTTAAAAAGAAGAAAGTAGCTGGCCTTAAAATAAGAAATGCCCAGGCTACTGAGGACTCAGCTTCTGAACGGGGAATGGCCTCTGACGATGCTAGACAGCGCAGCAGAAGTAACAAAAGCTTGCCAGAACGTGATGGAATTTCTGGTGACAGCAGCGTTGAATGAGCATATCACGGTGGAAACATCTGATACTAGGGTAAAGTGTCCCACACCAGTTATGTGAAATAGCACTCCATATGGACATACCCAGGAAAGTGAAGAGTCTCTTTTGGGAGAACCTGACTTTTGGATACGATATCCTTTTGGCTGAAAAAGATTGGCCTCCTGAGTTTGTAATGGACTGCCCAAAGGGAGAAACAGTGATTTTACCAGCCTTCTTTGACCTCGTTCCAGAATCCTTAAAACATTCATATGCGTAAGAGTGGGTGGTGGCACTAGCTCCTGCATTATACCACAACCATGTAGGGTGGGATGCTGAGTCACCTCACTATGTAATCCCAGTAAAACCTACTCCAACTCCACAGAGACAGTACCCAATAAAACATGACACGAAAAAGCAAGACAGGGAGATCTTAGATCAACTTGAATACCAAGGTGTAATAGAGAATTGCAAACACAAGGAGATGATGGACGGAGTGCTGAAACTTTTCAGACACTCACCCCCAGTCACAGATCTGGGTTGAATCCATCATCAATCTTTAGGTCACTTCGCCACCCCAGTTCAGACATAGCTATATGCAAATCAGTCTTGACCCTGTGCCTCATGGGAGCAGTCCAGCCCAAACTGCCAAGCCATGTCTTCCCTGGACCAGAATCAAGCAGTCTGGGACCAGTTTTGGGCTAACAGCTAATAGAGATTTGCACCTCTTCCATGAACAATCCTTTGTTTCCCTTAATGAAACCGGACAATTCATATTGTCTAGTTTTGGACTACAGGCATTTGAACACATGCACAAAAACATTTGCAGCACAAAATTCACACAGTGCCGCATTAATGAATAGCATTTTTTAAAACATACTTTATTGGTTTTCTTCGTACACAATACATCATACAATTAAGGGTAAGGTTATCCCACCCGTAATCAATTATACATTTCTCGGCCTTGGCAGAGTATCGAAACCATGACCAGCGCGTCATTGTATGTGCTAATGCGTTTTGAAAGCAATGTTACATATTAGTTAGAAAAAAATACAACTACAACTTAACTATTGAACTATCCCGAACCCTCCCACCCTCTCTCCCCCCCCCCCCCCCGGCTCACCCTCGATTTGGCTTTGCAGGCCTAGACTAAGAGGCTTGTAAGATGCTGTCTTCCTGCTGAGTCATTTGTGATACAAGTTGTTTTTCACGATTGGGCATGTAGCATATGGACAATATGTCATCAGCTGCTGTCGGAGTAGTAGGGATGTGTTAGCTCCTGGGTATGTATTATTACTCTATTGTGTCAATAGCCTTAAAGGTTTCTAGCATTAAGTCCCAGTCCATTGCAATCGGTATTTTTTGTAATCCTCTGTATTCTTCCCTACGGACAGCTGCGCTCTCCGCTCTACCCCATTTTATCACCTCCTCTTGCCACCCATGTGCCGTGGGGGCAGGGCCGACTTCCATCTCATGGTAATGGATCGTTTCGCAATGAGCAAGGCTAAATCTGCAAATTTGTGCTGCACTTTAGGTGAATTCACCCGGTGTCTTATCCCCAGTATGCTCCGCTTTATCGTGCCCCACCCCGGGACCCCTGTCACTGTCGCTAGTATGTCTGCAACCTTGGCCCAAAAGGCAGACAAACGTGGGCATGCCCATACCATATGTAGGAGGTCGGCATCGTGTGTATGACACCTTGGGCAGTGTTCTTGTGCTGTCGGGTACATTTTGTTTAAACGGTGTGGAGTGAAGTAGGCCCTATGGACCAGCATGTACTGTATGAACTTAAATTTAGCATTGCGGGATGCCTTCTTGGGATATTCCAGGAGCGCAGCCCATTCCTTGTCGGGTAGGTCTTCCGCAAGATCTCTAGCCCACTTTTCTGAAAGCGCTGTTAAGGGGGTCGTTGTGTGTTTGCGAACTCCTCTGTTTAACCATCTGATCAGGTGGCGCCATTCCCCCATCATATACAGAGCGTGGACCAGCTTGTATGTGGGAGGCTCCACTCCATTCAGTGCCCAGTGTTTCTTGACATGCTTAACTATGGTTGCATGCAATATGAAAAGGGATTGTGGGACTCCTTGTTCCCGGGCAAAATTCTCGTGGTCTACCAGCGTGCCTTCTATAAAAAGTGCCCCTACTGTTCTCACCCCCTCCCGTTCCCATGCACAAATGTTACACTTGGTAATCAACCCTGTAGATGTGGGGATACCTAGCAGTGGGATATTGGGAGCATAGGAGGGTCTCAGGGAAGTGTATTGTAATGCTCTTCTCCAGTAGGTTAAGGCTATTCGAAGTAGCAGTGGGGTTGTTTGTGGGATCCTGCCCTGGGGCAGCAGCAGAGTATGAAGTGCACCTTGGGCCAGGAATTGTGGTGTGCAGCCTAGCTTTTGTAAATTGGGTCCTGCCAGCCAGTACGCTAGCCACTGCAGCTGGCTCGCGAAACAGTAGCCACGGAAATCCGGCGCTCCCATGCCTCCCCTATCTGTCCCTAGTTAAAGCTTTGTCAGTCCTACCCTTTTCCGGCCTTTTCCCCATATTAAATCTGACAGGAGAGTGTCCAGAGTTTTGAATACAGGAGCTGGAATCAGTACTGGTAGGTTTGTGAAAAAGTATAATAATTGTGGGAGCATCACCATCTTAGCGATGGCTATTCGTCCTGCCACTGAGAGGGATAGAGATGTCCAGAACGTTGTTTGGTTGCGGAGTGCTTGGATTGCCCTCTTCAGATTACCATCTAGCAAATCTTGTGGGGTCCTGTATATTTGGATTCCCAAGTACTTAAAAGTACTTGGCGCGACCGGAAGTGTAAGGGCTCCAAATCTAATCGCTTCTGTATGTATTCCTGTGTGGAAAAAGAACGCATATGACTTAGTCTCGTTTATAGTAAGTCCAGATATCTGTTCAAACTGCTTAAATATGCGTGGGATAGGCTCCAGGCTGTCTCTCAAGTTCTGAACATAAAGGATGAGATCATCTGCGTACGCTGATAATACATGTGTGCTATTGCCCACACGAATCCCTTTTCCCACCGCCTCTTGTCAGAGCTTAATAGCTAGGGGTTCAAGCGCTAGCACACATAAGATAGGTGATAGAGGGCAGCCCTGCCGTGTACCTCTGCACACCGGGTAGGGCTGTGATACATATACCCCTGTTCGGGCTCTCGCAGTGGGTGTCGTGTACAGCAGCTCAACCCAACGCACATATTCCGGGGGATACCGAACTTACTGAGGGCCAATATCATGTATTCCCAACTAAGGGTATCAAAGGCCTGGCGCAAATCCAGGGAGATGCACCCAGCTCCTAAAAGGTCCTTGGGGGATGCCTCCATAACGTGGTATAGACGCCTAATATTCAAGGAAGTGCTTCGGGCCGGTACAAATCCACATTGATCCGTATGTACTAGTCTCGACAGGAAGTGAAGCAGGCGGCGGGCTAATATCTTGCTTAAGATTTTGTATTCGATATTTAACAGTGATAACGGTCTATATCCTGATATGTATGTGGGGGTCCCTACCGGGCTTGGGGAGTGAGGTAACAAGAGCTTGCATTGTGGTAGGGGGTAGGCTACCCGAGGTCAGGGCTGCTTGATATAGGCGCTCTAAATATGGTACTAATTTATCTGAGAAGGCGTCATAGAATTCTGCCGGAAGGCCATCTGTATTAATGAATAACATTGTGTGGAAAAAGTACAAGACAACACTAGATATCTCAAATGGATTCTTCTGCCAAAATATAGCGCCTGAAAGCAGATATTTGACTGCATTATCGGTCCTGGGCTCGCAGTATCAATTCTGTAGATTGCCCCAAGGGTATAAGAATAGCCCCAGGTTGTTGTCAGCAAGAGTATCAGAGGTACTACAAAATTATGATGAGGAGGCATTGTCCTATGATGAACTATTGGATCATTTGACCAGGGTTAACAACACCATTTTGGGGTTTGCCTCTGAGGGCTACAAATTCAACTTTTAAAAATCAAAAATTGCCTACCTCAATGTCCTATTTTTAGGATATGAGCTCTCAAGTGAAGGGAAAAGCCTAGCAGCTAATTGTTTAGAAAAATGTGCACTGCTCCAACCTCCTTAGACTCCAATCCATTTTAGGATTCCTCAATGTTGGCAGAACATACATTTTAGATGAAGCAGAAAAAGTAAAACCTTTCTATGACCTAATAAGACCTGATTTTCCAGTTCGACATTGGACACAAGAACATAAAGAAATTCTCCGTTCCTTACAAGCGACATGATAGCTTCCAAACACTTACACACACGTGTAAACACCACGAACTTGGTGATCGGTGTAATCGCAGGTCAATCTGGGTACACTTACCTAACCTTAAATAAAGGCGAAACCTTACCCATTGCATACAAATCACATTTGTACATGAAGGCTGAAATACGTTTTGCATCCACTGAAAAAATTCTGACAGCAGTACAGACTGCTGTAGTGAGAGAAAGAGCACTGGCTTAGGGGAAACAAATAATTATCGTAACTCCGGTACCAACCTTAGAGGCTGTTACTAAAGCAAGCTTTCTAAACACTAAAGCACTGCATCCGCGATGGATGGTTGGGCATATTCTCTCACTGTAACAGATATAGACTACAGATTTGATTATACATTAAAAACACAAGCATTCTTGCAGTACGAACAAGAATATCCTCTCCCGAATGAAATAATGACTCTAGATCAGTATGAATACATTATTTACACTGACGGTTACACTCAGCCTGGCGTGGGAAGTAAACAGCAATACAGCACAGCTTGAGCGATTGTAAAGGGACGTATGCGGGACGGTAAGTTCTGTCCTAGCAATACACAGACACAGTCTGTAGGAGATTGCATGGCACAGCTGGCAGAACTCAAAGCCCTGATACTGGCACTCAAAAATACGCATCGAGAATTCCCCATACTAATTGTGTGTGATTCATTTTATTGTGTCCAGTCTTAAAATGAATATCTTTACTACTGGGGCCAGAATGGATTTAAAGATTCAAAAGGTTGCACAATAAAGCATAAATTACTTTGGGAACAAGTGGCAGAGCTAAAAAAAGGCTTGCCACGGGCTCATGAGATTCATATGCTGAGTCATCAGCGTGTTGGCGTGCACGTTGAAGGGAATTCATTGGCTGATGAAGCCACCAAGGCAACAGTGCAAACTGCTACCGTTGCTGCAATCACTCATTCTAGCACGTGAGTAGACAGACAGATAATGGTAGCTGTCATCGCTTCAAGTAAAAACAGCTCAGCCATGCCAAAAGATTTTCCACTCAAGTACTCCTACAAGGTAGATGCACAAAACATTGCGTATGCTCAAATTCCAGGAGTGGGGGATAGAGTAATACCAAACATGGATCGCAGATTAGGTTTAATACTAGCTGTACACGAGGGTCTGGGTTCCGCACATGCAGGTATTACTGCTACAGTTTCATTATTGAAGCAACTTTATTGGTGGCCGGGTCTTACAAAACAGACCAAGGGCTTCGTCCTTAAGTGCGACATCTGCCAGCAGATGAAGGGTTCCACCGTAGCACGCCCACCTCAAACACCTTTACTGATATTAGACAGATCTCTTGCATGTGTCTATTTGGACTACTGCGGCCCCCTACAAACTGACAGGGCTTACAAGTACATCTTGGTGGCAGTGGATTAATGCTCTAAATTCCTGTGGGTTTGGTCTCAGGGCTCAGCTGATGCTCAAACTGTTATAAAGGATTTGCAAGTCTTCATAGGGACATACGCAATTGGCATATTACATTCTGACCGTGGTCCTGCGTTTAGCTCTTGGGCTTACAAAGAAGCCATGGGAAGTTTGGGTGTTGCATTATGGTACTCTTCTCTGTATCATCCAGAGGGGAATTCGATTGCGGAGTGGAAAAACTGGGACTTAAAGCAATCATAACAGCAAGGGTATTAGGCTATGGTGGTAGTTGGGTCAATCACCTATATGGGGTCCAGAGGGCACTTAATAACATGCCAAGAAGTTCCCTAGGAGGCCTTACTCCATATGAGGTCCTGTTTGGGATGAGAATTCGGGTAATTGACCTCGATTAAGGCAGCACAGTGGCGGATGAATAAGCATTTGACATCAATGATCATTTGGCTGTTTTACAGGAACTCAATGAATTCCGGGAACTACAAAGTAACGTCCAAGTAAAACGCACCGACACTGGGACAGTTAAAGCAGTTTCAGCAAGACCTGCCTAGGTCCCAAAGATCGTGGTCCTGGTCAGAGAAAAGATTGTGGACAAAAAAGAATTTGGCTGTCGAAGGAACAAGACAGTACTTCTTCCGCCTCTTGCCGGCAAAAAAGAAAAGAGATTCTTCTCCATTGATCTGATCAAACCACACTATGTGGCCGATACTGAATAGCAAGCCGCATGGGCTCCTGGGTAGCCGCCGATCTCCTCTCACTACAATTCAGGAGGTTCAGACAGAAAGATTAATAACATTTGAAGATTCTACTCTACAAAGTAATGGAGTTGCCAACAATGGAATGGAACTCGTGCCTATTGAAATTGAGCAACAACAAAACACAAATGAAACACAGATCTCAATTCGGCCTAATACAGACATCTATGTGAATATGTCTCACAACGAGTCATCTGCCAGTTCAACAAAACCTGCTGAGCTACCGAAGAGAGATCGAACAGCTTCTGGGTACTTCATCGATTTTGACACCTTTTCTCTGGATCCTAGTGAACCTGAGTCACCACCAGCTTCTGTTCCTCTTAAAGAAAAAATATTTAAACTGTACCTTCGGCTGAAAAAGACTTACTTTGTTTCTTCCTGGCTTCAGTTCTGGATTACAATAGGTCTACTGTTCCTAGTAATCTGGATAGGTGTAGTGACAGTCTTATTCCTGCTTCTAAATGGACATTATCTTCAAGAACGCACAGGCGGTACAACATTTGAATTTAGTCCTGAAACCACATACATCATCTCATCTTGAACAGAGAGACCTGTCCTTTGTGAACATTACAGCGGTTCCGATTCCTGAAGAAATAGTATGGGATAGGGTTTCATATGATGTATTTGGTCCCACTGAACTTTTTGAAAATACCACATGTATTTAAAATTTCTTTGAATGATATCATCACCTCCAGTACACTCTCTGATGATTGGGACTTTGAAACTGTGAATAGTATGATGTCTGATTTAGAACAATCTGCTGCATTCTCTAGTAATGAATTGTATGATGATACATCTGATTTTTGCACCATGTATTGTTACCAGCATTATGGTCATCATTTTTGAACAAAGCAAGTATCACACGTAATGTTTTTACTTACCATCAATGGGAACATTGCCCAACACCGCCGAAAGGGCAAAATTTTGCTTATTTTTCCGGTTTTAACACTTCAGACCTGACCTCATATTATTATAAGGTTGCACCTACACCTGCAAAAAAAAATATGCTCACCAACATGAAGCTGATATACTCTGCTTCCTTTTTTTCCCTGCTGTCTTTACAAGGTTTTGACTTTTGGAGGGACACCATACACACAAAATCTGTTTGGGGGACTAAAGATTGTCGAGTTCAGGGAACTGAGGCATTATTTAGAGTATGTCTCATACCACAGCAAATTTTCATCCTGAACAACACAGTGCAACAGACTTCCTGTCTTGGACTAGCCAAGATTAAGGACCTGAACACACTTCGGATTCCCTCGCTTTCCAGTTTTGAGGGATGGCAAATCTATACAGTACATAGTGAGGATACACTAGATGACATTATACATATAGTTTTATACAATTCTTCAGACCGCAATTGGAAGGGATGGTTGGTTTGGCCTATCAACACAAATGGGTGTCAGTCAAGGTTCAAGGGTACCATCAGACGGTTTCGTATCCATAGGCTTGACCTATGCTATGTACAACAAGAACATCCGGGGGTGGTGACATCCTACAGTGTTGGGAAGTTATGCCTAGAGTGGCTGAGAACTTCAACACTGTCCCAGGTGAAACAACACTTGTCCTTACTTTCAGATGACATAGATCTAAGGGATTTTTTACTAGGTCCCCAGAAACCACGTCGTAAACGCTTCTTATATGCTATTTACAACGTAATGTGGAAAATCTCTCAACAGGAAGCTGCAGAGAGATTGCGTGAAATTGATAGGGCTAACCTAGAGAAGGCTTTGGCAGTGGTCGACAAGGGCATGACCACACTATCATCCAGGATTTATTCACTGGACAACATTGTGTCTTCTGCAATAGATATAATGGAACAGGACCTGTCCATTCTTCAACATGGGCAATCGCAGTTACGATCTATTCTATTATTAAGCTGGAAGCTACAATCATTGCGCTCTGGTCATGTGCCTTGGCGATATATCAACAGCACCTCTCTATTCTCTGCTTATAATTTAATGGAAAGGCAGACAACAATGGCACTAAGAGATGCAAAGTATACAATGTTGCACATTGAAAAATTTGACCAATTACCTTTCACCATGGCTGAGTCACCTTCCACAGAATGGTTAATCCGTGGCCATATAACATTGCCAGTGACAACATTCCAATTTCAATATTGTCTACAGTACCACCAAGTAGGCAGGTATGAAGCATTGGGTAGGGAATACATACATGAATCTTGGAAATTACCTTACAGATTTAGATGCAGAAATGGGGACACTGAAGTCTTTCTCAGTGGTTCACACTGTGAGAATTCGTTAAGTGGGTCTCTAATTTGTCAGGATATTATGCTTCACGGAGCTTGCAACGCTTCGGTTGCAAACCTATATTGTCACTTGAAAGGATCCCCAGCTACCATGATTCATCCGGTGTTCAAACTACTCTCAAATGGGAGTTATTTGATCTTGAATGATCAATGTTGTTGTGGGATGCAGCCAGGCATTGCATATCTGGTCACAGTAAGTTCCAGGGTTACTTGTTGTATGCAAGTATTGTTTCCACTGACCCACACAGTCAGGGAGGCTCCACTATGGCCCTCGTTGAATGTTTCTCTTATACGGTTTGATTCTCTGAGCAGACTGAAAGCCATACTTTTACAGAAGGAGGTGGCCTTAAACTCGGCTCGAGAGACCTTTGATCTCCAGGTTGCAAGGTCTTCAGCTGAGATACACGCACTAGTTTGAACAAACTTGCCGCTCCATTTTGGGGAAATGGTAAATCATATCTTTAACATGTCTGATATGAGCGTGATAGTACACCTATTTAAGAACATAGGTTCTGGGTTATTAAGCACCTTTCAGACGATCTTCGGAGTTATTCCATCTTTGATACACTCCGTATTGGGAAGTGTTTTTGGAGGGCTTCCGTTGATCCTGCTACTGGTAGTGGGTATCCTGATTTTAATTTTCCTGCTACGCAATGGCTGTCCCAACTTCCAAAGAGATGAAAAAATCGCTCTTGGAGCGACATTGCCATGAACGCATGGGCACACCTCGGCTTCGGGAGCTAAGCGAACATTGGTTTCTGTCATTCAGATCAGTCTGGGTTGACTGCGTGTTGCCTGTACTCCGCTGCTTATTCTGCGGACACGAATGCGTGTTGGACATCTGTCTAACACTTTCATCGGTTGCGCCTCTGGACGTGGATGTACTGCTGGACCCGTTAAAGGCCCATGTAGTGCAGTGTCCTCAGCGTATTCCAATCCTGATGTCTGCATTCTTAGATCCACCAAGGGATGCTTCAGCTCCTGTCGGAATGGACACTGGCTCTGTACGAGGCTTACAGGGATCAAGTGCTTCCTCAGCAACGGCTGTGGGAATCGGAGAAGATCACCTTTGCTCCATTGACCTGACACAAGAGGTGTTACAGGGACCGTCGTCTTCGAAGGCAAGCAACAGTGATGTTGCGCCTCCCACACAGGACACATAAACATTTGGCTCTCCATGTGCTGGGAACAATTCGGCCTTTTTTCGAAAACAACCTAAATTGGAATTCGAAAACATCATTTTGTTTTATTTTTCCTCTTTTGCTCTCACTGAGCACTATGGCTTTCGGCGTGCTCAGTTGGTCTACAGTATATTGACTATTTAGAGGACTTATATAGCTTTTGTAACTTTTAACATAATTTTTAACACATACCATGTTTTTAGATGTTTTTTATACTCATATTTTAGAAATGTCTTTTATGCTTTTTAAACAGGCATATTTTAGCATTTTTTACTTTGTCGTCCAGTCGGATGAGGAGTGGGTGTTATGAACCCCAGTGTACCCCAATATAGGCCTAGGTAGTTGCACGACCTTTTCCCCTACATTTGTCCTACCATTGTTCAAGGCACAGACCTTTTACCTAGTTAGGTGCCGCATAAATGTTGTGTGGTTTTCTCCGAAAACTAGCCTCATTTATTATGCATGAGGATTCTCAGTATCACAGCAGGATTACCATCTTCTGCATAATAACTCTGTATACGGGTCACCACTATCGTCATCCTCGGCTGACAAGACCACAGTACCATGACACATCTAGGTAGAACCCCTGAGGGTACCTTTTGGGTATATAAGCACCACATCGTCACTAGGCAAATCAGAGGAGAAAGACTTCCATGCTGACATGCTGACATGAGACGCTGAGGTCCCTGCATGCAGATACTCCAGCACGCAGTGGTCTGACATCCCTTGCGGGGTGTCCAACTCGAGACTAAGACGGGGTCCTTCGCTCTCTCACATCAGGTAATGGGGTTGGCTCTTTCCTAGGGGGATTCTTGGCTATACACCTACATACATGCTAGGTACATTTAGGTACATCTAGTTCTAGTTAGGGTTAGCATTGTAGGAGTATGTATTATTACTGTCATGTATCTATATGCCTGCGTACATCCATTGTTTTAGCACTATGGTAGAATTCTACCTTTTATTTACTCTGTTAGTGCTCATGATCGTATATATCTGTTTCTGTCTAATGGTTGTTGCAGCACATGTATTTTACACTAGAATGACGCTGGTTCAATAAATGCTTATTGAAACCATCCCCATTGTTTATTCTGTGTATCTCTCTGGGATAAAGTGAGATCGAGTGAGTGAGCGAAAGGTACTGTACTGTTTCCACTATCCCTGAGGGGTCAGGGTTGTCATGTTCGATAGTTGCCAGAAACTATTCGCTCCTTGGTAAGAGGGGCTCATAGTGGCACTGTGAGCTAGCTGGTCTACAGGCGAACATATCCTGTGGGGGTGTCTGGAGTCAGTTCGGACACCAGTCCCATAGTTTATGTTGTCTAAACACGCAGATCCTATATAGATTTATAGGAACTACACTACATGTGTTTTGCCCAAGAGGGACAGTATCAGTTGCATGTGGCCAGCATATGTGAGGATGTTTATGGTATTGGCCTGTATGAAGTCAGCCAGAGAAGTCATGTAGATGTTGAAGAGCGTTGGGCTGACTCAGGAGCCCTGCGTGGCTCCACAGACTAGTTCTTGTGCTTCAGAGGAGCGGGGGGCATGTTTGGTTTCTTCTGGTGAGGAAGGAGCAGACCCATTTGCCGGGGTGTCCCTGGATGCCTGCTTCATTGAATCGTCAGATTAGGATGGGATGGGAGATGGTGTTGAAGGCTGCTGATAGGTATAGAAGGATGAGGGCTGAGGTGCCCTACCTGTTGAGGATCATCTGGATGTCATCTGTTGCTGGTATGATGGCAGTTTCTGTACTGTGATTGGGTCTAAATCCTGATTGTGTGGCGTCGAGAAGCTGGTGTTTGGCATGGTGGTCAAACAGGAACTTGTTGATGGCTCTTTACAAGATCTTGGCTGGATAGGGTAGGAGGGATATCGGTCGGTAGTTGGCACATTTGGTCGGGTTTGCAGAGGGTTTCTTTAGGAGGGCATTGGTCGATGCATGTTTCTATCATTCCAGAAAGGTTTCTAAAAGATGGAGACATTGGGGATAGGGTTGAGGGCCTTGCTGATGAAAATCTTTTCTTTGTTAAAGGTGTTATGGGACAAGGGTCTGTCAGGGCCACAGAGTGTATGGTTGTCATGATTGTTGTGGTTTCCTCAGTGCTAATGGTGTGCCATGTGGTGATTGTGATGTCTTCATTCATCACTAGGAGACATCTGGAGAGAGTCAGGGAATCCAGTTTTGGGACGAAGTTGCTGTATATGGCTGTGATCTTGATACAAAAGAAGTTTGAACGGTCATTACACAGATCTTGTAATGGCCTGATGTTGCCGGTGGCAGCTGTCCGTGTGGTGAAGTCCTTGGCGATTGCAAAGATTTCATTGCTGCTGTTGGAGCTGGCATTTATTTGCTCAAATAGGGCCTTCCTCTTGGTTTCTCAGATTAGCTTCTAGTACCTTCTCTTTGCTTTTTTGAAGGTGTCTTTTTTCACTTCCCCTTTGCTGGTTCTCCTTTTCCGTTTCAGTTGTTTGGAGTGGCGCTCGGTTATTCTGAGCTCTTCCATGTACCAGCTGGCTTGTGTTCTAGTTTTTGCCATGTGACTTTGTTTCTTGGATGCCAGAGTGTCAGTGTAGTTGGTGATTCACTTGTTGAAGTTTTCGATGTTACGTGCCAGGAGCCCGTGGGTTCCGGTTTGTTCTTGTGGAGGGCGGTCGTCCAATCTGCCTTATTTGGTTGTTCAGTTGTTAGCATGCTGGTCCCCTGTGGAGGTTGTTTTGTGTTGAAGGATGTTGACTGTAAAACTGACTAAGGTTAGCGTCGCACAGAACATTTGTTGCGGGGAACGGGACTCTGAACCAATTGTCTTTGAATCTGCTGTACAATTTGTGGTGCTAAAACATTTTAAAATTGATTATTGAACCAACCTGTTCGTTTTATCGTATTGTGAGAAGCTGGCTTAGTATATGGTGTACACTTATGTAAGTGGACACCTTGCACTAAGTGGTAGCTGTGGAGAGTAGCCCTCAGGCTTAGTCCAGAAGGAGTGTAAAGCAGCTTGTTTTACCAGAACATAATCTTACAAGTATAGATTAAGTGAAAAAGAACCACACAGTATTTTTATAAAAATATGCATTTATTATAAGATACTCACTAACACCTTCAGATATCACCTAGCCGGAGGTATACACAATGCACACAATACTTTTCAATAGAAACAGATAAGTAGCACACAATACACTGGGGTCGCCAGGGGGAGACCAAACCATATACTAAAATAGTGGTATGCGAACAACGACTTGAGTCAAGACTATACCCAGAAGATGTAGAAGTGCCGGGGACCCAAGGAACCACCTGAGGTAGGTAACCAGGAACCCCACGGAGGCCGTGTGCAGAGTGGGAACATGACCGCGGGCTCAATACAAGTCAATGAGTAAGCCGCGTTGCAATTTTAAAGAAAAAGGACTCCCCCAGTGGACCCTGAAGAGACCCTGTGGAAGACAGAAGGCTGGAGAGCCACCCCACGCATGGATACCCTAGGAGAGGTGTGGTGCATCGGCCAGGGCAGCTGACTTCGGAGCACAGGGTTCACGGTTCGATCCCCGGCTCCGGCGGCAGCTCAGCTCAGCACCATGTGACTCTGGGCAATAGCTCACTTAATTTCCACGACGGCCCCCAGCGCCTTGAGACCCGTAAGGGTGAGTAGCTGCGCTATATAAAAACGGACTTACAACCAGGATACCTACACCAGGGAAGCCGGGTGCATAGGTGTAAAGTGATGTCGGAAACCGCTGTCAAACTCAGTGGAGGGCTTCAGAAAGATGCCTTTGCTGGAGAAGGTGAAAGTGTCCGGTGGAACCCAAAGGTGGATTCAAGATGTGAAGAACCTGCAAGCAGAGGGGACAGAGCCTATGCCACTCAGGAGTGATCAGGAAGCACGGAAGACGAATGCCCACCGATGTCGAGTGTTGCAGGAGAGCTGACGGTGTCTTTGAAACTGCAGCTGTGCGGACCAGGCGATGCTGTGGAAGACAAGGAGCTGTGCACGAGCTGTCCCATGTCAGATGTCGAGAATTGAGGGGTCGGGTCTGGCGGGAGCACCAACAAACCTTGGCAACTGCAACCAACGTGGAAGTTGAAGAAGATACAGTGTTGGGACCAGCAAGGTCCAGGAGACTCACCACAAGCAGGGGAGTCAGGGCAGGCCCAGAGCAATCAGGGGAGCCTGTGGAATTCAAAGATGACCCTCAATCAAGAGGACACACAGGCCGAAAACACTGGAGTCGCGAGAGGACCTCGAGCAGCTCACCAAAGATGCAAGCCCACAATGCAAGTGATGTGGTGAGGATGAAGATCATGGTCACAGGAGATGCTTGAGGTTGGGGCTACTTGGAGCCTGAATATCTTGGTGGAAGTAAGCCAACAAGCCTTTGCAACTGCAAGTCAATGTGGTTCACGGGGGTTCAGTTCCTGTGGCTCCGACGAGGGATACTGGCCTCAAACTTGGTGAGAGGACAGGGCAGGCCTTGAGGAATGTGAAGAACCACAACCTGTGTTGCTGAGCCTTTGGGAGTCCATGGGAGCCCAGGATCAGCAGACCGGTCTGCTTAGTTGCAGTGTCTGCAGATGCAGGGAAGTGACTCCTTCCCTTCAAGGGAGATTCCTTAAATGTAAGTCTGTTTTTATATAGCGCAGCTACTCACCCTTACGGGTCTCAAGGCGCTGGGGGCCGTCGTGGAAATTAAGTGAGCTTTTGCCCAGAGTCACATGGTGCTGAGCTAAGCTGCCGCCGGAGCAGGGGATCGAACTGTGAACCCTGTGCTCCGAAGTCAGCTGCCCTGGCCGCTGCACCACACCTCTCCACATTCCTTCAGGTGTCTTGGATGCCCACAGGCCTTAGAAGGTTCCTGTATGGAGCACAGGCACGGACGTTGCAGCAGATGAGCAGGGTGACGAGATCAGGAGCAGCAGGAGTCTTCCTAGTTGCAGCCTTGATGTCCAGAGCGAAGTCCAGCGAAGTCCTGAGTGCCCAGACAGTAGAAGAAGAAGTGATGTCTCGAAATGAATCTTGTCCCACGACAAATCTAGGGACTCACCCACAGGTAATCCCTTAAATACCCTAAGGAAAGGGTTGGAACTATTCAGGGGTCCCTCCCAAAGGAGGGGCTGGACAAGGGGGAGGATACTCCCCTGTCCTTTGTCCAGTTTCGCACCTGAGCGGGAGCCAACAACTCCCTAAACTGGTTTGAACTGGACTGTGCATGGAGGGCACCAAGTGTGCCCTGTACGCAGACTATGTGGTGCTGGCTAGCGCCTCCACCCTGCCCCAATACACTAAACCCTGTCTGGGAGGTGGTCACACCTCCCTGCGACAGGATACCTATTGTTCTGCCTTCCCCTACCCGAGCTTGGCTCAGCAGCAGGAGGGCAGAAATGTGACTCTGGCCTGCAGCAGCCCTAGATTGCTGCCCGGGTCTGGAAGACTGGTACCAGGACCACCGAGGGCCTCCCAAAGGAGCTTTACGATGTGGGGGTATGATTCCGACATGTTTGATACCAAACATGACAGGGTTCATTACACCCAGTTTAGAGATGGTCATCCCGTAGTGACGCATGGCCACTCCATGTATCTGAATGGCTGATGCACTTACAACCCAGGAGAATGGACACCAAAGGTTGTAGGGGTGTCCTGCTCATGCAGGGGCACCCTCACACTTAGAACCGAGCACCCTGCCTTCAGGATTGAAAGGCCTGCCTTAGGGGTGACATAGGTTTTAAGTGCAGTGACCTTAGATATAGGGAAAACGATCTTTCGTAAGTGGTGCTAGCACCAGCTTACACAGGCTGCAATGGCTGGCCTGTAGTTACAGTTTGGGTGGTCTCCCATGGGTGGCATAATACATGCTTCAGTCCATGGGGGATCCCTGGTGTACCTATGCCCTGGGTACCTTAGTACCATATACTAGGGACTGATAAGGTTACACCAGAGTCCAATCTGGGATGTACCTAAGTACTTACCAAACCAATTTAGGGGAGAAAGCACAGAGACTGGGGTCCTGGTTAGCAGGATCCCAGTCAGACTAGTCAGAAACCATCACAGCACCAGGCAAAAAGTGGGGGTAACCATGCAGAAGGATCCTACCTTCCTACACCTTTCTTATTTTTACCTCCCATATTGCACTTTGGGACACTTGGAGGTGCCATTTTGGTTAGCGCTCCAGTGTTTCTGGGTCTCCTCTTATAAATGAGACCCGCTGTGTGGACGCACAGTTAGCGTCGCACAGATTAACTGTTGCGGGGAACGGGACTGTGAACCAATTGTATTTGAATCTGTTGTAGAATTTGTGGGAATTTGTGGTGCTAAACCATTTTAAAATTGATTATTGAGCCAACCTGTTTGTTTTATCCTATCTTATTTTTACCTGCCATATTGCACTTTGGGACACTTGGAGGCACCATTTTGGTTAGCGCTTCAGTGTTTCTGGGTCTCCTCTTATAAATGAGACCCGCTGTGCGGACGCGCAGTTAGCGTTGCACAGAACAACTGCTGCGGGGAACGGGACTCTGAACCAATTGTCTTTGAATCTGTTGTAGAATTTGTGGGAATTTGTGGTGCTAAACCATTTTAAAATTGATTATTGAGCCAACCTGTTCGTTTTATCCTATCTTATTTTTACCTGTCATATTGCACCTGGGACACTTGGAGGTGCCATTTTGGTTAGCGCTCCAGTGTTTCTGGGTCTCCTCTTATAAATGAGACCCGGTGTGCAGACCCGCGGTTAGTGTTGCACAGAACAACTGTTGCGGGGAACGGAACTCTGAACTAATTGTCTTTGAATCTGTTGTAGAATTTGTGGTGTTAAAACATTTTAAAATTGATTATTGAACCAACCGGTTCGTTTTATCCTATCTTATTTTTACCTGCCATATTGCACTTTGGGACACTTGGAGGCGCTATTTTAGTTAGCGCTCCAGTGTTTCTGGGTCTCCTCTTATAAATGAGACCTGCTGTGCGGAAGTGCCGAAGGTGTGCCAAAGGCAAGCCCGTCTGTGCCCATCTGCGTCCGACCGGGGCCAGGGGCCAGGGAACCCTGCTTCTCCCCAAGTAAGTAAGATAACTTACTCTGCCTCTCAACTCCAAGTGCTTCAGAGACCATGCAAGGAACATTGTTTACAGTCTATATGTTTAACAAACAGAGATTGTCCATGTATTCACTGCTCATTCAGCCAGCTCCCTGTCCCAAGGATTTTAACTAAACCTAAAACCCCTTGTTTTTATAAAATGTTTTTATTCAATTGCAGGTCTTTACCAAAACACTCCTCTGAACTTCGCATTTTTTTAGAAGAGGAACAACCAGACGTTATATTTTTAACGGAAACTTGGCTACACAAGGAATCTGGCCCCGATCTTGCACAGACCCTTCCCCCTAGCTACTACATTCAACTTAAAGATCGTGAAATTAAGAAAGGTGGAGGTATTGCCATTATTCTGAAAGATACCTTTAAATGCATTATTAAACCTGACTTGGTACCAGACTGCGAAAGTATTACCTTCGCAATCACCTTTTCTCCCATCTGTACATTGTCTGGGATTTTAATATATAGAACACCAGAAGCCTATGGAAAATTCTTGCATTCTCTCCATGAAATCACTGCCAGTTTGCTCCTCCTAGGGGATTTTAATTTATATCTCGATGAGCCACAGTGTCCCCAAGCTTTTTAGCTTCTTCAAGACTTATCAGCCATCCAGTTGACACAAAAAGTACTAGGCCCTACTCATTGTAACGGACATCTACTTGACATGATTTTTTCCAATGATAAAAAATTAAGAGCCTTGGACCCATTTCCAGTGTTTTGTTCTGAACATTATCTGATCCCAGTTATCTGGCACAGGGAGACACAACCCACCCATTTCAGAACCATTAGCAGTTTAGAACATACCTGGTCTAAATTATCGTTGGAACAATGGCTTCAAGTTCTTAGAGACTCTAAGCCTACTTTAGATTCCAATCAAAACTAAGCCAATGAAAAATGTACTCACTGGATTGAGTCTTCCCTGGATTTAGTTATTTCATAGAGAATCGGTAACAAGTGAGCTAGAGAGATAACTTCACCTTGGTATTCCCCTAAACTTCGGAAGCTGAAACAGAATTGCAAAAGAGCAGAAAGGAAATGGAGAAGAGATGATAATGAGTCAAGCAAACAGCACTACAGGGAAACAATAACATTTTATAAGGTCGAAATTAAAAAATCTCAAGTGCTTTATTTCGAAGAAAAAATTAATCTTGCTGCCAACTCTTTTCGAATTGCTAAAAAAATTGCTTGAACCTTCTCCCCTGATAGATTATCTGAGGCCTCACCAGCCCGCTGTAATGAATTACCCGCTTTTTTCACAAAAAAATACAAGATAGTTCTTAGATGTGGAATGCCGCAGGGCTCATCTTTGAGCCCAACATTGTTCAATGTCTATATGAGGCCTCTTGCAGATACTGTTTTACCCTATGGGATCAATATAGTCACATATGCTGATGATACTCAATTGGTTTTTTCACTAAATCATAACCAGAATACCTTATCCTCCCTCAGTTCATGACTAGAAAAAGTGGCAAAATGGATGGAACACTCGTATCTCAAGCTCAATGAAGATAAAACTGAGCTGATGTTCCTGGGCAATAACCTTACCCCAGAGCCAGGACTGGCATGGCCGACTGCATGGGCTCCACACCTGCTCCTAAATCTATCATTAAAAGCCTCAGTATATGGCTATATAAGACTTTTAATTTTGACCATCAATCCGTGAAGCTGGCAGCTACATGCTACGGCATGCTCAGAATGCTCTGCAAAATTCTCCCTTCTTCCAGTTACCGCTAGGAGACTGATGGTCCAGGCCCTTGTTCTTTCTCTCCTGGACTATGGGAACTCCCTCTATCTAGGGGCCCAAAAGACCACTACTGGGAAACTGCAAATAAAATAAAACTGCGCGTCTCGGTTGCTGTTCAATATCCCCAGAACTCAATTGGTCAGCCATGCATTGAACACCCTTCATTGGCTGCCTGTAATTGATAGAATAAAGTTGAAATCTTTATGCATTGCTCATAAGACACTCTTGGGTAAAGGACTGCCAATTACATGTTCCTTGATTTCCTTCTATCGCCCCAGAATAAGCTTACACTCAGCCAGTCTTATCCTGGCCATAGTACCTCAAATGAAAAAGGAAAGATATGGTGGCCGCTCTTTCTCATACAACATTGCCAGGCTTTGGAATGCCCTCACACTCCATCTTCGCACAGCTAAACAATATCTCCCTTTCCGCAAGTTACTCAAAACCTGCTTGTACAGGAACATCCCATTATAATCATTATACCATCTCAGCTGCTGTGCTGCGTGACACTTCTAGGTCTTGGATGCCTTCTGGTAGCCATGCGCTTTACAAGTGCTTCATAATAATAATAATAAGGTGTGGTCAGATAGGTGATGGTTCTTGGTGTACCGACTGTGATGTTGTTGAAGGATGTGAAGACAGGATGTAGGATGTTTCTAGCGGTGTGGGTGGACTTGGTGCTATGATGGATTAGTCCCAAGTTTCCAACGCTGTCAAGAAGGGCCGCTGAGTTGGAGTCGGTACGGCTCCTTGATGGAAATTGAGGTCTCCTAGGAGGAGGAATGCTCTGGAGTTGAGGAGAAGGGTGGCGATGAAGTCTGTAATGTTGCTAGTAAAGTTGGCTGAGGGTGCTGGGGGGGGGTGGTAGACTAGGGTTCCACCCAGGGTATAGCTTGCTGTGATTTATAATTTAAAGTTGAGGTGTTCCATGTAGTTTGTTCCGGCTTCAGAGGAGGTGGTGCAGTTGACAGTGTCTTTGTAGTCAGTGGAGATTCCTCCTCTGGGCCCGTTTAGACGGTCTTGCCTAGTGATCTTGTATCAGGCAGGGATGGCGGTAGCAATGTCTGGAGTTGAAATTGTGGTCAGCCATGTTTCTGTGAGGAAGAGAAGGTCTGGGCGTCGTCGTTCAGTGGACCCAAGAACTTTGCAGCGTGTTTGCTGAGCAAACAGGTGTTAAGGAGCATGCATGATATTGATGTGTGAGGGGTACAAGAGTGTTTGTTGGTAGGTGTGTGAATGTGTGTGGGGGTTGGGTGTTGTAGGAATGCTCTTGGTTGGACCTATGGGACCAGTGGTGCAGATGTAGCGTCAGAGGGAGAAGGTGATTGCTCCTTGCTGGACAAGGCCAGGCAGGGCCACCCCTCTTTCGCCTACCTCAGAATATTCCAGTAAGATGGGGAAACGTAAGTCCTTGCCATTTCTGAGAATCCAATCCCTCCAAGCAAATGCTCTCGCCCCATATCCCCACAGTCTTTTTTTACTTTGGCAGTGGGAGCAATGAACGATGACATTACCACAGTGCAAGAGGAGTTGGGTAGGCATACCTATGGACTAGAGCAGAAGTTCAGCAGGGTCATTGGTGACCCTAATACAACACATTGCAATACCACCCTTGGGCATAATATGAGTGACCCTGGTAGTCGTACTGATGCAAAAACCTTGATTATTTTGGCAGAGGTTCATTCTACTGTTGCTGAAAGCACTCAGGATCTCCAAAATCTTTTAACTGAGCTCGTCCTGCCAGTCTTTAAGAAAACAAGGCAAGAACCTGCCCAGCCCCCATCTCTGGAAAATACATGCCACTTGGGCACTTCTAAGCTGCTCAAAGGAAAACAAAAGAAATCTTTTGAGATCCCTTTTGAACAACAGTTGCCAGATTTATATTCTCATCTAGAAGGTTTGGTTACTAGGTTGTTTAGTGGATGTTTACTTAGAATTGGGGCAGTAGAGAAGGCTTTGTGTGATCTGGTATTGCAGTCGAAGAATCAGATGATAACAGCATCCAGTGCCTCAACTACCAGTGTGTGGGGTTCGCTCTTAAGCCCGCCCATAACTGTGAACGGTAGGGGCCAGGTGCCTAACCCCGTAGGGCCTGTTGGTTTACGGGGATTAGCAGGTGACGGGGGTGAGGTTGTGTTCATTTAGACCAGGGAAATCAATTGTCGCCATTTGAGTGATAAAATCTTCTAGGTGGCCAGAGGAGGGAAGGGGGGGGGGGGAGAATTGACGCCTAGGCCTATTTATCAAGCTCATGCCTGCATCCCAGCTAAATCCACTATCAATCTGCCGCCTGATGCTATATCATATGTGGTTGCGATGTGAAATATTTCCCCTCTAGGGGAAAGATTAAGGGAGAACTTTACTCAGCTTAAAAATAAGGCAATTCATTGGTTGGGTAGACATTTTGGTATAGGGGAGCAATTAGCCTAACATGCCTGGAGTCAAGGCTCGCGTGTTGACGCAGTCATTGGCTCTGAAAAGGTCGGACTAGGTCATTAAGGTGATGTTGCTAGGGTTTTTCAATAAACCCCACCTTGGTCTTGTTAATGTTACCCAGCCACCAGTGAAGGCCTCCACCTTAATGGCTCATGCTGCCTTGGCCAACCATCCCAGCCATGCTCTCCTCCCATGCTCACAAGGCCATTCTCTGAGCCCTAGTTTACCTGACTTATTTCTAGCGGTGGACGGAGCTAGTGGAGTTATATAAAAACTCCACGTCATTCCCCTGAGTTCAGCAAGCAAACGGAATTCAGCACATCATGCTGCTCATGCTGATTTTATTGCCAGAAGCTTGCTCTGCACTGTAAAATCAGCACAAACGGCTCCTCGTGCCGCGCCATAGGGCGCTGCTTCTTTCTGCCGATCGAGTAGATTTTCTACTCGAATGACAGCTTTCTCAACGTGAACAGTCGTGACATGCTGTGACCGCCCGCACTGAGAAATCTCGCAGGGAGGCGGTCTACCGCTCAAAAATTGCACTAGGGGATGCAAATTCTCACTTGCCAACTTAACGTTGGCAAGTGACAAATGAAAAAAAATTCACCATGTGGCGTTTGGCGGAGTTCTGCTGGAACATCGCATTCCAAGCTGAACGCATAGGAGGCAAAATTCCTTTAACTCCACCGGCAGAGCAGATTTATTCGTCCATCCCTACTTAATTCCATTTGATAACAGGATCTCCTTTCATTCAGGCGGTGTTGATTAGGTTTTCCGAAACTGTACATTTTTTGTTGATTAATTTTCGTAATGCTAGTGCATTAATATGTGACTTTCAGGTTTTATCTACTTTTAGGAAATCATCTTCTGATCAGTTTTAAAACTTTTTTGCATTTCTTTCGTTAGGGGATTTTCACATTAATTAATGTGAAGGGGTGGCCTGTATCAAATTCTCTTGCCATGTGGCCTTTGAGTATGAATTACTTGCACATGGAACACTCGTGCCAAGGAGAATTTTTAAACTCCCAAATCATCAATTTGATGTAATTTTTATGCTAGAGTTTCTTCTTAATCAAGGGGCCATGACTATAGCTCCCACATTCATAGGGTGAGGCTGAGGGTCCGTTATTGCCTATATTTTTATTTCTATCTCTTTCATCAGACTATGCTCCGATTTTAGAGTGCATAATCCCATTTTAGTGATCATAATCCTATTAGTAGTGCACTGGACCTGTCTCGGGCAGGTGGGAGATGTCAAAGAAAGGATGCTAGAGAGGTGGTTGCAGTGGCCCAGGGTAGGAGACTTGGCAATGGGCAAATACTCTCGATGGACCTACAGGCTAAGCTGTTTAATATGTGTGCCCTCGAGCTCACCATTTGATTAACAACTGATACTGAAGGGACAGATAATTTAAGAGCATTTAATAGGATGGCAGGTTGAGTGCAAAAGTTTTTTGTTTCCCTTCCAGTAAACCCCCTCAAGGGTGATTTCATGTTTCATGTTCCAGGGCCCACAGGAGGCTAACTAGGGCTTTAAACACCTCTACCAGAGACAAGCAGTCGATTGCAACCTGTCGCTTTAACTATAATTATGATATCAAAAGGCATAAATCATACTGAGGGAGGAGGCTTGGGAACAGCTTAGTAATGCAAGTTGCCTAGCCATCCGTAGTCTATTGGTTGCCCCTTCCGAAAAAGCTGAGAGCTGTTCTCATGTTTGAGCTGATAATTGAGTGAGCCACTTTCTTGACATCTCCTCTGTTTTTACCTTCCCTGTGGAGGATAGTGCAACTGCTATTGACACTCTTGGTACCTCACCCTTGGTTTTCACAGAAGAGGACGTAAAGGCTGGAATACTAGGCTATCTAAACAAGCATTGGCAATGCCAATCGGTCTCGCCATATTTATGATTTGTTTGTTTTTGTTGTGAATCGAAAATGTTATAAGTAATGTTATAGTATGCCATGCTAAAGTAGTATGTAATAAAAAACTGACACTGCCCCAGTTTGTTGAATTTTGTTTTTATTTTCACTGCAAACGTGTGTATCGTTTTTTATATTGTGAAGCATAAAAACATTAATATAACATTTACAGCTAATTTTTGTTACAGGTAAAAAATGCTAAAGAGCTAAGGTTATATAATATGTAAACATACTTTAAAAAACAAATGGTTTTTTAGTATCAGGGTATAGTATATAAGGCATCAAACTTGTAAATGTAGACTTCAAGAAAAAGGACAACAGGCCAGGCAGCAGCTTAAAAACTGTGCATGTCTGTACCCAGAAAGCACATCATTATACAAGGCTGAAGCTTTTTTAAAGCTATACACATTAGGCACTTAAGTTAACAATAAAAGAAACACAAAACATTAAATAACAAGTGCAAAAAACGCAGCATACAAAAACAACGTTAAAGTAAAGTAAACTATTGGTATGCAGCTTTAAAAAACAACGCAAAGCATATTAAATTACAAAAAGAAACATATAAAACAAAGAAAACTAAAATAAATAGATAAAGCACATACACAACACAACCTTATATTCCAGATTGCTTTCTTTTCTAAAGAGCTCACGATAAACTCACACCTAACGCTAAAATAGAGAGCTAAATCTGCCAGCAATACACCAAATAGACATGCAAAGCCTCAAACCAAGTGAGAACAGAATACAACCTTATTTACATATACTAAGGGCCCGATTCTGATGCGGGTTGGAAAAGCTTCCCGACCGAGGGCCTGATTCTGATGCGGATAGGAAGGCCTCCTAACAGCATTTGCTCCTTCCAAATCGGATCGGGAACGTGTCTTCCCGACCGAGGGCCCAATTCTGATGCGGATAGGAACAAATGTTCCCATTGAAGTCAATGGGAGTTCAACCAAATCGTATCTGGAAGCATCCGGATGCATCCTACTCCGCTGGTCGGACTTTCCCGATCCGAGTGGGTCGGAAACCATTTCCCAACCGATTCGGTCGGGAAGCTTTTCCAACCCGCATCAGAATCGGGCCCATAGTATTTTGAAGACCTGTGCAGTACTTGGGTGCGGCTGCAAGAAAACGGACGCCAAGCCAGGCAGCAACTTAGAAACAATGGGGCATATTCACAAGGAGCACTTTATCGCAGCCAAAGTCGAGATAAATTTATCGCTCCATTCACAAGCTGGTGCTAACAGCCGATAACATCAATTTACCTGCGAAAGCATCCTCAAAAAACATCGCCACAGATGACCCCTGCAACTGTCGCTAATGAGATGCAGAGTAGGCGTTCCCGAGCAAAAATCCGCGACAACACCACACCTCAACATTCTCAATGACCAGCCCGATCCGCGATAAGACCACAAAACAGGTGATAAGGCGCGTTAGCAGCAGGAATCTAACACCTGCTCTGACCTGGTGTAAAGTCGGATGACAACCTGCACCATCAAAGGGAGCCCAACCCACAGCCTCACATGAAGAACAACAGATGCCATGGAGCTACTCACCATGCATCCCGAAGCCCCGAGAGGGCAACAACACCCACCGCCACCAACCCCACCACCCCCCCGGACACCCACCGCCCCCCCCTCCGGACCAACACTGAGGTAGCGCAGACAAAGACAGCGACCCTCCGAAAATGCACCAAACCCACAGACCCAACACCAGAGAATGTCATTGCCCACTATATGCCCAAAGGGACAACCCTCCTCCGCATCCTGACCACCATAGCCCACAGGCTGACGGTACCAACACAGCGGACAACCAACATCCCACCGCAGACAAAGCTGCTGGCTGTGCTGCACGTGTTGGCCTCTGGTACCCTCCAACCAACCTCCGCCTGAGACGGAGGAGTCACACAGCCTGGCCAATCCAAGTCCCCCACAACGGTCATGGATGACACCATCAGCTTGGTACCCCATTATCCATACCTCACACACACTGCGCAGGAACAGCCGGAGACCAAGCAATGCGTGTACGCCACAGCTGGCTTTCCACACGTGTCAGGGGCAAGTGACTGCACACATGTCCTACTAGTGGCCCCTGGCGACACTGCACACAATAAGCGCAACAGAAAGCGCACGGATCCCACCAATGTGCAGGCAATAGTGGACCACCGTGGAATCTCCGCCAACGACGTCGCCAACCACCCAGGCAGTGTGCATGATACCTGCACCTCCCGACAGTCCATCATCAACCTGCGCCACCAGGATGGCACCCACGGAAATGCACTGCTCGTTGGCCAATACCAAATGCACACACCACACACCTCAACTCCACAATCATGCAACACACAACACAGGAAATGCACACGTCACAAACTCACATACAACATGCACACCCACCAGACACGACAGCACAACTCACTGTGGGAACCTGGGCCAGCCATGTACATGAGCCATCAAAGGCATGGCACCTCGGACACACAATAGCAGAATGTCGGAAGAGGTGGGGACCAGGCATGTGTGAAGGAGGCAAGGGACCGATGAATGACAATGTACACAATGCCAAGTGTGGCGTGGATGTGCTGGCCAGACTGCAGTATGCAGACCACACACATATCCATATCGACACACACCGCTGGTGTTTGGAGTGTAGTGGACAGTGAACGCAACCATGTCACCCCAGCCAGTGGGGAAGTCACAGAAATGTAGCTTGTGACGTCCCCCCCGTAAGCGTGAGCGGAGTGGGCTGGCCCGGCATATGCCAGGCCAGCGTAGGGGTGTGAATAAAAGGCACATAACCCTGGGCGTGGTCCTCTTCCGGAATGCCCAACGCCTCTGCCAGGGCGGCGCCCCTCACCCCGCCATGAGGCCAACACCGTGAGCGGTGTTGCCAGTGATCCTGTGCGCCTGCTGCACCCCGGGACGCTGGTCCCCGAATCAGTCCTGCCCGCCCCTGCGCACCCAGGCCTCAATGCCCACCTTCCGACACCGGCGTGTGTCGATGAGGGCCCACCACGTGCCGGTGCTATCTCCAAGCCCGAGGCCTGCGACCTTGGCAGCCTCCTCAGACCATCTCGGCCTCCGCAACACAGGCCCGCAGTATTCCTTTCTCGTTGACGTACTCCACCGGCATGCACAGCGGACAAGTAGGTCACACATTTGAAACTGAGTCTTGATTACACCATGGCAGAGCACATAAATCATGGCTGAGTGTATGTCACTATACACCCTTCGATGTGGTGCCAACAGGTCTTACTGTTACATCACAGCCGCAAGATTCTGTGGGCCCACGCGGACTACTGCTCTCGGCCTACGCTGCGCTCGAGTAGGTCACAGAATTGGAACTGAACATCGATTATTCAAAGGCAGAGTAGGAATCATTGCACGCAAGGAGAGGCATAAGAGGATGACGCGTTGCATTTGGGAGGAAAAAAGGATCATCATTACGGAGGTGATCAAACACTACCGACAACTGCCCTGATGTCACTAACTCTGTGCATTGCGAGCCTACGACACGTGGCTGTGGCCCACTGCTGACCGCTGCCTCCGGCCTACACTGCGGTCCAGTAGGTCACAGAGTCTTGAATCGTCAATGCCGGAGTTCATATCAGTGTACCGGCATCATCGCAGACTGCATCCCCTCTCAGCCCCGGTGCCACTAAGTCTGTTCCCCGACATTCATGGACACTCTCTGGTCGTACATTGGTGGCGTTTGAGTCTATGGACTAGGGGGTAGTTTTCAACCTCATGCAGCTGATACCGAATTGGTGCTGCATCATGCCCTGGATGAACACCTTCCACTGTCCCCCAAAACACTTCGCGACATTCACCTCCGACATCGACGAGGACCCGCTCAGTCTGCGTGGCCCTAACTCAGTGGACCGCAAGTCACCGTCCCGTGGCGGTGTGCCTGTGCCTGCCGCTATGCACCCGGGGCCACTATCTCTGTGCAGCTCAAGTCAGGGACCCTGTCTGAATGAATATTGGATGACCTCTGTGACGGTGGTCTTGGGGTCATCAACGCCATGTGCATGTGGCCCTGCGCTGTCCGCTGCCTCCGGCCTCAACTGCGGACCACCAGGGCTCACACATCAAATCGAGTCCTGACCGGCCCGGACGTCGCATCACTGCAGGATGCACACGCCACCATCGCCAGGGCCAACTCCAACCACCATCTGCCAGAGTCGAGACAGTGGTACTGGCAGACTGACGGAGTTGCTCAGACCTGTCGTGGATGCCATCATCTGCCTGATCCCCTGCTCAGCACTCCAGGTGCCACTGACTCAGTGAACCGCAACCAATGGACCGTTACCGATTGAGTTTTGTGATGTGGAGATGTTACGCAGCAATGTCACCTCAGGCAGTGTGGGAGACCTGGGACGTTGATGAGGAAGTTGCTGCAGGTCTAACACACCCCACTGCATCTGCATCAGGAATATACCGAATGGACACAATCCAAGTTATTTTCATCACATGAGCGTGCACAGCTCTAGTGCCCCAACCTAAGTGCACTGCAACTCACGGACACTTCTGTTTGTATGTTGGGTGACCTCTGTACTTGCTCCGGGTCCCTCAATGTTGCTCAGCAGTTGACTCTGTTATGCATGTGTTTTCTGTTTCCATTGCACTGGTGTCCACTGTTCAAGTTGTTGCCAGCACCGAGCACTCCGTGCGGGCTGGCTTATGCTCACCCCACACACATCCAGCACAGGCATCACTGTACATGTGGAACTGCCAATAAAGGGGCCGTGTGCACGTGCCCGTAGCCAGTTCAACATAATATCTGCGTGTGTCTCTATGGCAGTGTGGGTCTCCTTTGTGGGGTGTAGGTGGTCCCTGAAGGGTAATTGACACCCACGTATGTGATCTAGTTCGCCTTCCATGGGTTCGGACCACACCCGCACCTGTTCGGCCACCTCCTTTTGGCGTTCTGACACCTGGCATTGGGGTGCCATGTGTGGGTCAGTGAAGTGTTGTGGGCCAGCCGTGCTTGCGTGTGCTTCATGCTGTGTGGTCTGTTGCAGGGGCTGGGTTCTCCTCTAAGTAGCTTGTCTGCCCTGGTCCTGGTGGTGGGTTGCGTGGGATGTCCATGGGCTGTTGTAGGGCGTCGTGTCGAAGGTGTGTTGGTCGTGTCCTGCATCACTGATGGGTTGTCTGGTCTGACCTGCTGGAGGTGTTGTTTGTCCCTCTGCAATGTGAAGGGGAGATGCATGTTGACATTGTGTTGACATTTATGTTGGCGCATTGTTCTTGTAGACATGCAGACTGTGTGACAATGTACATTGTGACTGTTTGGGCGGTGCTGGCAATTTGAGGGGGGACATTGGACATTTGGACTACATGACTGTTGTGAGGTTGTACCCGTACATAGGCATCTCACAGTTCCCTGCTCTGTCAAATGTGATTGGCCTGTTTCTGCACATGTGCGGACCCAGTTGTGTCCCCTGTTCTGCAGTGTGGGTGTTGCACTTTGTGCCACATTGTCATGGGATGTGCTGTGATTGCCATGTGTGTGTGCTGCAGTGTGCCACGGGGATGGGGGACATGACCCTGGGTTATTGTGGGTGTGCAGTGTGCTACACGTCGTTGTGCATGTGTGCCATTGTGCCCATCTCCCCCGTCCCCCCAGGACCTGTTCGTTACTCACCCTGTTGTTGTTGTGTCAGGTCCTCTCGAGCTGTGTCCGTACTCCCACCTCCTTGCACCGTCTCCACACTGATGGCTGGCCTCCATTTCCTCCAGCTCCTCCTGTGGCGCAGGACTCCCACCTCCTGTCACCGTAGCTGCCTTCCTGTTGGCAGCGGCTTTGGGCCTGGTTTAGGTTTTCACGTCATGCCAGCGCCTCTTGGCCTCCTCCATTGGCCTCCTCGGCACTCCGGCTGCATTCAAGGTGATCTGAATGTGGGTCAGTTGCTGGCAGTGTTCTTTCACATCCGTGACGCTGGTCTTGTTTTCCTACGGACTGCACCCTGTCTTTCTCTCCCTCTTCTCCTTGGCCTTCCCCGACCCGGTTGGTCCTTGCTGGTGGTCTGTGGGGCTTGTGGGGTTCGCGTTGGCCTCTGCGCTGGGTCAGGGTGCATCCATGTTGCTACGCACTTTGGATTGTTTCTGGTGTGTTTTTTTTGTTCATTCTATGGTGCATTTTCCCACCAGACGCGTGGGATTTACAGGCCTGCCGCGGGTTTTCGCTGCTTTTTGTATCGCGATCGGCCTCATCGCAGCTTTTTTGGCGTTCGTGTTTCGCATTTTTGCGGCGTGGCGTTGATTTTAACGCGGTCAGTTGACGTGTTATCTGGAGACTATCGCATGGTACCGCCGTGTTGTGAACACTTGGTTAACACGGCGTAAATGTCCTGCGATAGAGTGCGATGTTGAGGGTTGCGTTAAGTCACTTTTGCGATGGTTATCACACGTTCTTGAGAATATGCCCCACTGTGTTTTTCTGTGCCCAGGAAGCACTGGATCGGAAAGAGACTTGTGAACTAGTCGGGTGCAGCTCCAGACACATAGATTAGCAAGTGAGAAATAGCTAGAGGACTTGCTAGCCATGCAATATATTTGTAAAATATCAGCAAAATACCACACAAAAAACTGTGATTGTAAAAAAACAAATAGTCACTTTTGACAAAGAAACAGTAATATTACAAAGTTCTTCTTTTGGTTCTTTTATAATATAACTTTTAGTAAATTGGGCGACATATGTAAACGCTACATTTAACAACATATTAGACAATTAAATAAGTATACAATTCCATGTTAAAATGCTGAGCCACTGCATGTTGTACGTATAAATACTTTTGTTTACCTAAGGAATCACTAACGACAAAATTCAGATATATCACTTCTTAGCTTTACTCCAAATATACAACGTTTCCTTTTTACATTACCTAAAAATCATCTACACGTATTCAATCATTAGTGCACTAATTTGTTATCAACCCCCAACGTACCATTTCTTTAAAAAAAAAAAACACATTTACAACTAATTAACTTACCGACAACGTGGCCAAACGTACACCTCCTCTCTTCACTTCGCACCATTTTTCCCAAAAGCCGTGGAACCTAACTTGCCAGAGGTAAAGGTGTACTCACAGAAAGCCGTGCACATCCGCTGTTCGCACAGTACACGGGAATAACGCAAATTGGGCCGGAGAGCACGGACAAAGCAAATTGACCCATTGTAAGTGTGAAAAAAGCCGCTTTATTGAAGACAGGTGCACCTTACACAAAAATAACCTTGGCCTTTGCCGTACAAAACTAACTCTAACTATACATAATGCATCTACTTGTCCACCTCCCCCACCCCTAATGTTTACCCCGAAAACCATTGCACTTTATTGAACATACCCAAATTAATCAATAACTTTTCCCCCTTTATACATTGTAACCTGCATCTCAAACAATCTAAAAATCTACCTACTCGCTCAATAACTGTTAACCTTTAACCCTGTAACCTCTTCACTAACTAGGTCTAACCTACTACCTCATTACCTACCTGTCCCCAACTAAAACTGAAACAGTAACAAACTGGCCAAAACAGTCAACCGACGCCACTCAGAAATTAGTCCTGACTACATTTCTGACCCCCCCCCTAGGGTGCACTAGGATAACGCCTCACACCAACCGATGCATCCAATACCCCTTTAATCTGAGCCAGATACAACTCCATACCGAACTTAGACAAGCGTACGCCATCATCCCTGAAAAAATATCTCGCCGAATACTTGTGATTCGGATAATCATCCGGCACGAATTTCAATTCCAGATGTTCCACTCGCCCCAGACCCGACTCCTTACAAAAAACCATCATCTCACGATTGATCTTCCGTCTGGCCTTATCTATGGCTGCCGGCCTCTCTGCTCCCCTCCAATGTCTTCTAGGTATAAACTCGTTTCAAACAACAAAACAGCCTGACCACTGCCGCTGAATCTCCTTCAAATCCCTCTTCATTTGTTTCAGTAAGGACAATACCTTACAAACCACCAAATCGTTCTCTCCCAAATGGAGAACCAGAACATCCGGGCAAATATGGCGCGGCAGAAGCTTACCTAACAAAAGCAACAGTTCATGCCAACGCATGCCACCCCTACCATGCCAAGATACCTGAAACAAAGCCGGATCTAACCCCAAGTTAACACCCTTGCCCTTATTACGCTCATGCCTCTCCGCCCACTTTACAAAAGAATGGCCAACAATCCAAATGGCGATCGCCTCTGACTCCGGCCCGGCCACAGCACCTGAAAAGACACAAGCGTGAGAAAAAAAAATCACAACTCTCCTACTACCCCCAACCCCCTCCCCCGTTCCTTAATGTAGCGCTTATAACTCTCTGAAGACCAACGCCCCAATTTTTTCAGTCTTTCAGGTCCCCATCCCCAACCTGCTGCATCCGATGTCACCCCAATCCTAAAGGAATGGGTCCCGTAAGCCTCGGGAGCCTCCCCAATTAACTGCAGCGCACGCCTCATCACCCAGAGCAACTGCGCTGCCGTAACCCCCCTCCCGGAAGCTCTGGAAAAAACCGAGCACAGCCTCTGACCTCTCTCTCCTTGTAGCAAACACCCCCACCTTACCGGACAAATCTCCTGCTCCCGTCTCGCGCTTAGCCTCACCGACGCCCCCCTACTTCTTTGATCTGTCTTCGAACACCTCAAGTAAATGACCACAGCTGCGCTCCCCACTTCACACCCACGCACTTCGTCCCATTGCAAACCTGACACCCTTTCCGTCTCAGCAGCTCCGACACCCGGAAAGCCCCTCCATACAACCAAGACATAAGGGCCGAAAAGAGTAACACTTCTTCCCCCCCTCGACAGAACGTCGGCAATGCCCCAATGATCCAGTGCAATAATCCCAATGTCACTGGCAAACGAACCCTCTGCCCCCTGCCTACTTCCCTGGACCAACCCTCCAGTAGCATTTACCCAAGCTCCCCCGCCGTTGGCGCATAACCCCACAACAATTTACCCATAAAGGCCAAACCTGCCAACTTCGCCGCAATGGTCACCCTTGACAAACCTTTCCCAATCATGTCCAAAATGAACTGCACCACGTCCTCCTCCCTGTCCCAAGTCCCTGTTCGCCTCCTCGCACCGCCCTGCCGAAACTCCCGCCAAGCAAGCACATAGGCCTCCCTCGTTGAAGGCGCCAACGACCCTACCACCAGCTGTAACATCCTTTCTCTCCTACGGACCACATTCCGTCGGGCACCGGCGTCCTGTGGGTTTCCGCCTCTGTGGCCAGCCCATGGAACCTCTCCCACTGCAAACGAGGCAAAGCATCCGCAATGTCATTTTCCCCGCCCAGTACGTGCTGCGCCCTGAACAAAATGTCATGCTGCAAACAACCCAGGATGAAAACCCGCAATAGTTTTAACACCTGCTCATCCCTTGCTGATTGCCGATTAACCACCTGCACCACAGACATGTTATCCACCCTGAAAGTGACCCTTTGGTGTGCTAATGTCCGCCCCCATAGAGCCACCGCGACCACCAAAGGGAACAATTCCAAAAAGGCGATACTCCTGCCACCATTCTTCCATTGTTCTGGCCACTCTTTCGCACACCACTTTCCCTGCCAATACAAACCGAAACCTCCTGACCCTGCCGCATCGGAAAATATCTGAGCATCCCAGACCCACTCTTCTAGGGCTGCCAGAGGTATCCCATTAAACTCTTCCAAAAACCTGCACCACATTCGGAGGTCCTCCTTCGTCCCTGCCGACAAGCGCATATGGTGATGAGGCAGTGTAAGGCCTGTGAGTGACCTGCCCAACCTTCTGCAAAACGTCCTCCCCGCTCTCACCACCCTACAGGCAAAATTCAAATGCCCCAGTAGTACTTGCACCATTCACACCGTCACTTTCTTCCTTGCCAGCATGTCATCAATTAACAACCTCATGTGTAGCTTCTTATCCTCTGGCAACCTGGCCTCCATAGCCACTGAATCCAGCTCAATCCCCAAGAATGACAGCACCGTACACGGACCCTGCGTCTTCTCTGGTGCCAAAGGGACCCCAAGTGCCCCCATGAGCTCCTGGAAACTGTCCAGCTGCCGCTGGCAGTCCGTCGAACCAGGCCGGCCCACCAGGAAGAAATCATCCAAATAGTGCGTCACCGTACCCTTGCCCGTTTTCCAACAAAAAACCCACTGCAAGAAGGAACTGAATTTTTCAAACAGTGCACAGGAGATGGAACACCCCATGGGTAGCGCCTTATCTATAAAGATATGCCCATCAATCTGAAAGCCCAGCAACTGAAAGTCCTCCGGGTGTACCGGCAGAAGCCGGAAGGCTGCCTTGATATCACATTTTGCCATCTCTGCTCCTTGCCCAACTTTGTGCACCAAAGCTCTCGCAATATCCACCGAGGAATAGGAAACCGAGGTCAATTCTGCCGGGATGAAATCGTTTACCGACCCCCCTTCCGGCCACGACAAATGCTGTATCAAACGATACTGTCCCTTCTCCTTCTTCGGCACCACCCCCACCGGAGAAATGATCAGATCCTTGAGCGGGCTGACCACAAATGGTCCTTCCATCCTACCCTCCCTCACCTCCTTCTGCAGCTTCTCCCAGACTACCTGCCTGTGGCTTGCCACCGATTTTAGATTCTCCACCCATCGTGCCAACCTCGGCCCCTCGTACCCCAGGCGAAAACCCTCTCAAAATTCTCTACTGAGCAGCCGCGCGTCCTCCTGATCCAGATACAATGCAAGCCATGCGTCCAAACACCCCAAATTAATGGGTGTATGAGCTTTTGCCCATGTAACCCTGCCCCCCTCTACCACCCCTGCCCCCTGGCCCTTGCTGTCCGCTGCCGGCCTGCTGCTGCTGTCCCTGCCCCCCGGGGTGGTGTTGGCCTGCATAACCCTGCCCAAAGCCCTGCACCACAGGATGTCTTCCCGAACATTTGGAGCACTCGTGCCGAAATCTGCAGTAGTCTCAAGCACACGCTCCCTTGTTATAATCCCAACACGCCCCCGGACCTCCTCCTGCCGGCTTCTGTGCGTATCCCACCCTCTCCCCCCCACGGGTGGGCGGTTCTGAAAGGGGCGGTAAACTAGCGGCAACCCGTTGGCTGTGTAAGTGGTCTTACCAAACTTCACTGCCCCCATAGTCCGCTGGTATAGATCCGTGTCAATCTCCCCCCACTTCGCCTCAGGATCCCACGCAAGCCTGGCCCGAAATTCCTCGTCATAATGCGACCAAGCGTACCCCCCATATATCAAATGAGCCCGTCGTACCACGTCCAGGTATTTAAAAAGGGCGACGGCCCTCTCGGGGTACTTTTCGCAATAAACGCTCGCAAAGATTAGGAAAGCCGCAGTCCAATTCTCGATATTCAAAGGCACCCTAGGGCACTGGGCCAGCTCCACTTCCTCCTCTTTTGATCCCTCCTTGCAGTGCAACTCCCTGTGCAATAGCTTCAACATGTCAACGTATTCACCCTTCCATATCTTTTCTTTAGTGCTCAACATGAGGTGTGCCCCTAAAGGCTTCGTCGCCCCCATGTATGGCAATTTAGGTAATTTGATCTCATGACTGTCCTTCCCGTCCTGTGCCTCCCCGTCCCCCTTGTCCGTGACACCCTTACCTGCCTCCCCAGTCTTTTGAGCCACTTCCGATGTTGCCCCTGCAACCTCTTCTCCCGGTGCCTCAACAGCGCTGGCCTGGCTGTCTGTACCCACTCCCGTGTCCTTTACATACTTACCCTTGCATAACTTAACTCCACTATCCCCGTCTGCACCCCCCGAGTCTGTCCCTGTGGACACCCTCCCTGCCCCAGAACCTACTACCCCTTTGGCTGACTTACCCTGTGCCAACTTCGGCGTCCTCACTGGATCCAGTCGCCTGCTGCCTGCCGCCGAGAGGGTGGATCTCCGTGCTGGCGTCTCGCCTTCATCCGCTGGCCTCACGTCCTGCAAAAAACTAGGCACAGCATTACTGGGCCCACCCCCGGCCTCCTCCACTAATTCCCCCTCAATATTAGCCTCGTCAAAATCCAAAGGAATCTCTTCCCATTCCCCTTCATCCTGCCACGTTGCACCCAAGTGTGCCTGGCCTCCTCCCATAACCTGTCCACGGCAATCTCCGCCTGCCGCTTTCTTCCCTCCCCGGTCACCGCCGCCCTGGAGGGCTCTACCCCTCCGGGCTGTCGCCCTGACATGACCGCACCATCCCGTTTCGCCAATGATGTTACCACCACAAGCTGCTTGCTGGTCACCGCCGCCCTGGAGGGTCCTGCCCCTCCGGGCTGTCGCCCAGACATGACCCTGTCCTCTCGTGCTGCGTGTACCCCATCCCTGGCCACCGCCGCCCTGGTGAGAGCCTGTGCTCCCCCGGGCTGTCGCCCTGACGTGACCGCTGCCGACCTCTGCTCCAATCCTTCCGAACAATCCCGCGCCGCAAACCAGCCGGCCGCCCAGGACCCTGCCTTCGCTTCTGTCCTGTATCGGGGAGCCGCATGTAACTCGTCCGGCCTGTATGGGCTACCCGCCCGCTGCACCTGCAAATCAAATGGAGGGTCTGGCATGCCGAGGTTAGAGTCCCTATCTATCTCTACCGTGCCCTCCCCCAGGCACCACTGCCAGTAGCCACCTTGTAGGCCCCCCTGCGACCTCCCGGGGTCCCCCACCCCCAGACCCCCAACCCCGCCTCCACCCCCGCCGCCCATGTGGCATCACGGGGCTGACACAAATTTCCTACCACCCAGCGTTCCCACAGGTCTCCCGATAAAAATGGTGCCTCACTTGGGTGGGAGGCCCAAGTACCCGCGACAGGCAAGGGCCCACAACGTATTGAGGCGACCTCAAAATGGCCTATCACAAAACGACCTGGTTTTGCAAGAGGGGTCCCATGACGTTTTGGCCCGGTGCTCGGCGGTCACTGAGGGAAACCTACCAAACCCACACATTTCTGAAAAGTAGACACCCGGGGGATTCCAGGGAGGTATGGCTTGCGTGGATCCCCCAACGTTTTCTTACCCAGAATCCCCTGCAAACCTGACATTTTGCTGAAAAAATCCCTTTTTTTACACATTTTTGTGTGGTAAAGTTGTGGCATCACGGGGCTGACACAAATTTCCTACCACCCAGTGTTCCCCCAGGTCTCCCGATAAAAATGGTGCCTCACTCGGGTGGGAGGCCCAAGTACCCGCGACAGGCAAGGGCCCACAACGTATTGAGGCGACTTCAAAATGGCCTATCACAAAACGACCTGGTTTTGCAAGGGGGGTCCCATGACATTTTGGCCCGGGGCTCGACGGCCACCTAGGGAAATCTACCAAACCCACACATTTCTGAAAAGTAGACACCCGGGGGATTCCAGGGAGGTATGGCTTGCGTGGATCCCCCAACGTTTTCTTACCCAGAATCCCCTGCAAACCTGACATTTTGCTGAAAAAATCCCTTTTTTCACACATTTTTGTGTGGTAAAGTTGTGGCATCACGGGGCTGACACAAATTTCCTACCACCCAGCGTTCCCCCAGGTCTCCTGATAAAAATGGTGCCTCACTCGGGTGGGAGGCCCAAGTACCCGCGACAGGCAAGGGCCCACAACGTATTGAGGCGACCTCAAAATGGCCTATCACAAAACGACCTGGTTTTGCAAGAGGGGTCCCATGATGTTTTGGCCCGGGGCTCGGCGGTCACCTAGGGAAACCTACCAAACCCACACATTTCTGAAAAGTAGACACCCGGGGGATTCCAGGGAGGTATGGCTTGCGTGGATCCCCCAAAGTTTTCTTACCCAGAATCCCCTGCAAACCTGACATTTTGCTGAAAAAATCCCTTTTTTCACACATTTTTGTGTGGTAAAGTTGTGGCATCACGGTGCTGACACAAATTTCCTACCACCCAGCGTTCCCCCAGGTCTCCCGATAAAAATGGTGCCTCACTCGGGTGGGAGGCCCAAGTACCTGCGACAGGCAAGGGCCCACAACGTATTGAGGCGACCTCAAAATGGCCTATCACAAAACGACCTGGTTTTGCAAGGGGGGTCCCATGACGTTTTGGCCCGGGGCCCGGCGGCCACCTAGGGAAAAATCACTTTTTCCATACATTTTTCGTGGGATCACCGTGCCGGCACAAATGTCCTACCACCCAGCGTTCCCCTTGTTCTCCCGAGTAAAATGATACTTCACTTGTGTGGGTGGGCCAAAGGCCTGTGGCTGGGAAGAGCCCAAAACATAGGGATTTAGGGTATAGCACCGAGAATTCTAAGCGCTACATTTTTTTAAAAATACGTTTTTAGCCAGATCTGCTTTGGACACAAACACAAGTGAGGTATCATTTTACTCGGGGGAACAAGGGCAACGCTGGGTGGTAGGACATTTGTGCCAGCACAGTGATTCCATGCAAAAATATGTGGAAAATATGTTTTTTTCAGCTAAATTTGAGGGTTGCAGGGGATTCTGGGTAGGGAAACGTTGAGGGATCCACGCAAGCCATACCTCATTGGACTCCCCAGGGTGTCTAGTTTTCAGAAACGTGTGGAATTGGTAGGTTTCCCTAGATGGCGGCGAGCCCGGGGCAAAAAAATCAGGTGCCCCCCCCCCCCAAAACCAGGTAGTTTTGTTATAGGTAATTTTGAAGTCTCCACAATACGATTTGGGCCATTTCCTGTTTCAGCCACTATGCCTACCCACACAAGTGAGGTACGATTTTTATCGGGAGCCATGGGGGAACGCAGGGTGGTAGGAAATTTGTGGATCCACGCAGATTCCAGAACTTTCCCACACAGAAATTTGAGTAAAAAGTGATTTTTTCAGCTAAATTTGAGGTTTGCAGGGCATTCTGGGTAGGAAAACGTTTGGGGACCCATGCAAACCATACCTCGCTGGACTCCCCCGGGTGTCTAGTTTTCAGAAATGTGTGGGTTTGGTAGGTTCCCCAGATGGCCGCTGAGCCCGGGGCCAAAAACCCAGGTGACCCCCCTTGCAAAACCAGGTTGTTTTGTGATAGGTAATTTTGATGTCTCCTCAATAGGTTTTGGGCCCTTGCCTGTCGCGGGTACTTGACCCATCCACACAAGTGAGGTACCATTTTTCACGGAAGACTTTGGGGGATGCGGGGTGGGTGGAATTTTGTACATCCACGCAGATTCCAGAACTTTCCACCACAGAAATGTGAGGAAAATGTGTTTTTTTTTACAAATGTTTCGGTTTGCAAGGGATTCTGGGTAACAGAACCTGGTGAGAGCCAGTCAAGTCACCCCATCCTAGATTCCCCTGGGTATCTAGTTTTCAAAAATGTATAGGTTTGCTAGGTTTCCCTAGGTGCCGTCAGAGTTAGGGTTCAAAATCTACAGCTAGGCACTTTGCAAAAAAAGGGTCCGTTTTCACTGTGAAAATGTGGTGTGTCCATGTTGCGTTTTGGGCCATTTCCTGTCGCCTCCACTAGTCCTACCCACACAAGTGAGGTACCATTTTTCTCGGAAGACTTTGGGGAACGCAGGGTGGATGGAATTTTGTGGATCCACGCAGATTCCAGAACTTTCCACCACAGAAATGTGAGGAAAATGTGTTTTTTTGGACAAATGTTTAGGTTTGCAAGGGATTCTGGGTAACAGAACCTGGTGAGAGCCAGTCAAGTCAGCCCATCCTGGATTCCCCTGGGTGTCTAGTTTTAAAAATGTATAGGTTTGCTAGGTTTCCCTAGGTGCCGGCAGAGCTAGGAACCAAATTCAACAGGTAGGCACATTCCGGAAAAAGTCAGTGCCTAGTGGGCTTTCTGCCGCCCTGGGGAGGGGGGAAATCAGGGGCTATTGCCCCGATATGCCCCTGAGGGGGGCAGAAAGACTGTGGCTATTCTTTTGGGTGGTTGGGGGCATTGGGATGCCCATTCTGGTCAGCCCCCACCCCTGCGTATAAAAAAGCCAGCATAATCGCTGGCACATAGTCGGCTTTCTGCCCCCCCGGGGGGGCAGATCATGGGCTACTGCCCCCATCTGCCTCCTGGGAGGGGCAGAAAGACAGTGGCATCTTTTTTGGGGTGGGTGGGGGCATTGGCATGTCCATTCTTGGCAGCCCCCACCCCGAACTTTGTAAAAAAAAAATCCCTGGTGGCTAGTGGGCTTTCTGCCCCCCCCGGGGGGTGCAGATATGGTGCTATTGCCCCATCTGCCTCCCAGGGGGGAGCAGAAAGACTGAAGCATTTTTTTTGGGGTGGGGGTAGTGACATGCCCATTCTGGGCAGCCGCCACCCCTACCTATATATAAAAAAAGAAATCCCTGGCACCTACTGGGCTTTCTGCCCCCTCCCCGGGGGGGGCAGATCAGGGTCTATTGACCCCATCTGCCTCCTGGGGGGGCAGAAAGTCTTTTTTTTTCTTTGGGGGGTAGGGTGGGGGCATTTGCATGCCCATTCTGGGCAGCCCCCACCCCGGGCCTATAAAAAAAATAATCCCTGGCATCTAGGGTGTTTCTGAACCCCGGAGGGGGGCAAATTGGTGGCCACTGCCACCATCTGCCCCCCCCGGGGGGGGCATAAAGACTGGAATTTCGTGGGGGGAGGGGTGGGGGCATTGGCATGCCCATATTGGGCAGCCCCTACCCCAAATTATAATTTAAAAAAAATCCCTGGTATCTAGTGGGCTTTCTGCCCCCCCCGGGGGGGTAGATTGGAGGCTACTGCCCCCATCTGCCCCCCAGGAGGGGCAGAAAGACTGTACCTTTGCGGCAGGGGGTGGGGGCATTGGCATGCCCATATTGCGCAGCCCCCAACTATAATTTAAAAAAAAATCCCTGGTATCTAGTGGGCTTTCTGCCCCCCCGGGGGGGGCAGATTGGGGGCTGCTGCCCCATCTGCCCCCCAGGGGGGGCAGAAAGACTAATTTTGTGGCCGGGGGAGTGGGGGCATCGGCATGCCCATTTTGGGCAGCCCCCACCCCTAATTGATATCCCATAAAAAATCCCTGGTGTCTAGTGGGCTGTCTACCCCCCCGGGGGGGCAGATTGGGGGCTACTGCCCCCATCTACCCCCCAGGGGGGGCAGAAAGACTAATCATGCCAATATTTTTATGGGGGGAGCAAAGGCCCTTGCCCAAGGGGCCGCTCCCCCCTCCCTGGTGTCTAGTGGGTGGATCCCTGCTTGGGGATCGCCCTCCTGGGGCGATCCCCAAGCAGGATCCACTAGGGAGGGGTACCATTGGAAAGGGGAGATTCTCCCCTTTCCAACGATACCTCTCCTGAGTTTCTACGTGCTCAGGGGGCTGAGATAGCCCCCTGAGCACGTAGAAACTGAAACTGAAATGAGCCTCTTGGCTCATTTCAGTTTCACTGAAATGACATCAGCGCGACGTGCGCGCCGATCGTCATTTCAGGGAAACCAGGGCCTCGGGAGCTGGGGAAGCTCTTCCCCAGCTCCCGAGGCTCTTTGGCATAAAGGGAATCCCTCTGGTGCACGCACCAGAGGGATTGCGGGGGCTGTGTGTCATGACGAGCTGGACTTGTCATGAGCACACGACCACTGTGTGCCATGACGAGTCCAGCTCGTCATGAGCACAGAAGGGGTTAAAAAGCTAACAGTTATAACTACCACACTTACCAATAACGCTGCTTTCAACTTTGTCAATATCACGCGCTTGCCTGAACATCGGTTCCACTAACCGGGTCCAGAAGTAGGAAAGTGGCGGCGGGACACACCCAGCGGCCACCGATAAATCCGTTGGTGCGGAGCAGTGGTGAGGAGGATAGGGAGGAGAATGCCATGCCGATGACTGGCAGGGACGATTAAAGGCTCCGGGGGATAAGAGGCACAGTAAGCGGGAGATGCTGCCACCTAGTCTCCGTAATGTGATACAGAGCGCCATATCCACTCACCGCTGAGAGGAGGGAGCGAGCAAGCATAAGGGAAAAAAAAGAACGGGAAGCAGCGGTTTACATAAAAACTAAAACATGGCCTCGCGCGAATCGACGAAAACCAGCTTTCCTTAAAGTAAAAAAATAAAAGTAAGGCACAATTAACATTAAGTAAAAAAAAGGCACATTTAAAAAAAGAGATCCACGAAAAACAACAGACCCAAAAATAAAGCACTAATACCAGTAAAGGGGCCAATAGCCATAGGCGTGCCCAACAGGGAAAAAGGAGGGACACAGAACACGCTTACCCAATAGCAAGTAGTACATTTTGAAACACACACTCAATAACCAATAGGAAAACGAAGGCGGAGACTCACCTACTAAAGCATATACTGCATGTCTCAACGACACAGCGCATGCACTGCCTAGGCGAGATCTAAAAATCCAGCTGACCTGTATATGAGCTAACTGTAGATTTGGGGCCCTGTTCACTCTCAGACACTTAACTCTGTTGTTAGGGTGGGTTCTCCAGCTTCATGGTTACCTATAGTTCCTGATTTTAAAAAGGGGAATAAGGAGGAGAGGAACTAAATGTTATCGGCCCACCTCATTAATTGTGTCTGCAAAAAAGAAAGAAACCTGGTATTTGTAAAGCGCGAACAATTACCCCTAAGGGTGTCAAGGCGCTGGGGACTGTCGGGAAGATTAAGCGAGCTATTGCCCAGAGTCACATGGTGCTGGGCTAACCTGCCGCCAGCGATCGAACCGTGAGCCCCCGTGTTCCGGAGTCAGGCGCCCTGACCGCTGCGCCACACCTCTTCCAAATTAAGGTTGCCAAAAGTTTAGTTCTTAACAGACTACTTAGTTCGACGGATGAGAATAACATACTATCATATTTGCAGTATGGCTTTAGATCGGAACTGAGTACAATCGACCAATGGCTGAACTTGCAACTATGGATTGACAAGTACACAATCGCTAAATCAGGCACTGCATATCTGTCCTTCATGGACCTGAGCCAAGCATTCGACAGTCAATCGAGTGAAATTATGGGCTGTGCATTTAACCATGGGATGGATACCAACATTGTAGCTTTCTTTCAAGATCTGCACATTAACATTTCAGCTGTTGTGCATTATAACATATATATATATACCAGTGTGGGGTTTGAAAGAGGTGCCTTCTTGCCCCGTTCTTGTATACTTAATACATTAATGGACTTGATTAGCACCTTATACCAAATGGTAAGGATGCTCCTGTGTTGGGTAGTCGGCCCCTCCCCGCCTTACTTTATGCAGTCAACAGGATGCTTTTAGCCAGAACAGGAGTGGCTTTATGATTCTCTTCTGACTAGGCCACAAATGACAGTGAGTCCTTTGTGATGGTGATAGGGCCGGGGCAGGTAAGAGCTAAAACAATTTAAACCCAGGGTCAGGTGCTGGCTAAAGTTCACTTGTTCTCCTATTTAGGGGTCCAATTCGATGATGCCCGGTCCAGGCTCCCCCTAATTATCACCAAGAGAAATATGTTTATAAGATCCACAATGGCTGGCTATAACTTTGCCGCAAGATTGGGCAAGAAACCACTTCAGTCTCTCCTGAAAATGTATCAAGCCATGAGCATTTCTGCGGTCGCGTATGGGAGCGGTATATAGAGTTATAGGGAAGGGTCTGCTTTGCAGACAACCAAAAATGACTATCGTACGTGACTGCTGGGTGTTTCACAATGCAACTCTGCTTTGATTGTCCATCAAGAGTTATGGCCACGGTACACAGAGGACACACTAGCTCTGCAGCCAGTACTGAGAAGGATTTCTGCTTGGTCACTGCCCAAACGCAGTTAAACAGGGTCATCCTAAGGGATTGTTTATCCCTTGATTATACCCATAAAATTCCCTGGCTCAAGTATGTTCAAACCTCATTTTCTGCTCTGGGCTGCCCGGAACTGTTTGAGAGGGGAAAGCGTTTGTTTTGGCTTGTTATCAAAACAGACAGGGTTTAGAATTGTTGAAAGCTTCAGTCCGAGCCAGCTATTTGTTAAAGGCAGTTCCATTTATGGAACCTTATCTTAATAGGGTCGGCATACCCAACCATCGCTTTTTGTTGATTATGTTTAATCAACAAGGCACGAGGACGAGTATAAATTCTAGACGTTGTGGTTGTGACTCAGTGTCTGAGCAAGATACACCTCATTTTGTCATGTTTGTGAGTTTGATGTGAAACTACTAAGAGTTTTTATTCTCCTGATTTTTAAGAATATACTCCCTTTTAATCAAGCACGTCCGGCTTCAATGTTTTTGCAATTACTGAAAGACAATTTGTGTGTTATTCTGCTGCCAGTTTTCTCTCTGATGCACTCAAATATGAGGTCTACTCCCTGACTGACAATCTGTTTTAATGTTGTTGATTTTGTTTCTTTCAGTGGAAATCTTAATTGGAGGCCCATGATCACTAATAGATGGTGTTGATTGTTTAAGGCGTAGATTATTTTTATGACGTCCTGTATGAGTTTTATTGTTGTTTTTAATTTTATCTGTATTGTATGTCTGAAATAAAGATTATTGATGATGATGAAAGCTCCTTGCTATTGTGTGGTGTTGCGTTGTCATGAGAAGGTGGTGCAAAGTCTGGGGATGAAGGAGAAAAGGAGAGCAACAGGTTAGAAGGAAGCTGGGGAGAGCCATGGTTTCTGGAGCTGAGTGCGGACCAGGTGGGGAGCTGGACCTGTACACTTGCATAATGGCTGGCCTGCACTGCAGCCCCCATTAATTAGGTCTTACGAGTAGGGAACAACTACAAGAGCAGGTGGGTGGGGCTGAGGATGAGCTCGTTAGCAGGGAAAGAGAGAGGCTGGAGGAACAGGTAGAAGTGGGGGGAGGAGAGAAGGGGTGTAGAGAGGGCAGGAAAGGGGCGAGGTAAGGAGGCAAGCAGAGAAAATGGAGAGACAGGGCACAGAGGTCACCAAAAGAGATGTCAACGGTCAGAGAAGGAGCGAGAGAAATGGCATAAAGAGTGAGAAAAAGAAAAAAGAATGAGAGAAAAGGCACAAAGAGCGATAGAACTGGCACAAAATTCACAGAGAGAGTAGGCAAATGGAATAAAGTAAGAGAAAAGGCACAAAGAGCAAGAGACGTTTAAAAATGCACAAAAAGTGAGAAAAGTAGCACAAAAGTCACAGAAAGAGTGAGTGAAAAGGCACAAAGAACAAAAGAAAAGGCACAAAAAGAGTCACAGAAAGAGTGAGAGAAAACCCAAAAAGTTGAACAGAAAGTGTACAAAGAACGAGAGAAGTGGCACAAACGTCACAGAAAAAATGAGAGAAAAGGCACAGAGCAAGAGAAAAGACACAAAGTGTGAGTAAGTGTGGCACAAAAGTCAGAGAAAGAGAGAAAAAAAGAGACAGAGAGTGCATGAGTGAGAGAGTTGAGACACGTCCCGCGAGATGCTGGTGCCAGGTCCGCAAGGCCCTTGACCGGTCGGAGGACCAGTCGCAGGTAAATCCAGGAAGGCTGTGCCTATGCACCTGCTTAACCCCTTTTGTGCCGAGGACGTAACGATTATGTCCTTGGCTGTGGTGCTGGTGTGCCCAGGACATAGCCTCTACGTCCTCTGCACGCCACTCACAAATCCCTCTGCTGTAAACAGCAGAGGGATTTTTGTTTTTTTATTTTTTAGCCTCAGGAGCTGGGTAACAGCTTCCTCAGCCTTCCAAGGCTTTTTTCCCCCAAGTAATGACAATAGGCTGACGTCATTACTTTGAAAGTGAAACTGAAATGAGCCGATTGGCTCATTTCAGTTTCACTGCTTCGGTGCTCATGGGGCTAGCTCAGCCCCTCGAGCACCAAAACACACGGGAGAAGTATCATGGAAAAGGGTAGAATCTCCCCTTTCCAATGATACCCTTCCCTAGGGCATCCCTGCTTGGGAATTGCTGCAGGAGGACAGAATGCCCAATAGGCACCAGACATAGTTTTATGGGCATGTCAGGGAGCTTGCCCCTTAGGCAAGGGGCACTCATCTCTTTTTGTGCACACATTTTGGCAGTTTCTTCCCCCCTTGGGGGCAGATTAGTGATATGTTTAGGCTCATTTGCCCCCTTGAAAACCACTTAACACTAGCGAACGTTTCTGGGAACTGGAGTTCGGCTGATGGTCTGTGTGTACTGGCATTTGGCTGGCTGTGTGTGAACCTTCATTTTGTTGGCGGTGTGTGTGGACTTGCACTCAGCTGGCAGTGAGTGTGGACTGTTGCTTGGCTAGCGGTCTGCATGGATGGCGCTTGGCTGGCAATGTGCATGGATGGCGCTTGGCTGGTAGTGTGGGAGGATGACATTTGGCTGGCGGTGTGCATGGATAGAGCTTGGCTGGTGGTGTGTGTGGATGGCACTTGGCTGGCGGTGTGTGTGGACTGGCGCTTTGCTGGTGGTGTGCGTGAATGGCACTTGGCTGGTGGTGTGCATAGATAGGGCTTGGCTGGCGGTGTGGCTTGAGTGGACTTGCCAGTGTTTTATTACCCAGAAACCCCTGCAAACTTCAAATTTAGCTAAAAAGTCACACTTTCCTCACATTTCTGTGTGGAAAAGTTGAGGGATCACCACACTGCCCCAATTTCCCACCACCCAGCGTTCCCCACGGTCTTCTGATAAAAATGATACCTCACTTGTGTGAATGCCCAAAGCAGAGAACCTAAAAGCGTATAAAATGAAAAACTGAAGGGGAACCAAAGTGGGCCCAAAAGGGCAGTTATTTTTAGGCTGACTCTGCTTTGGGCACCCACACAAGTGAGGTATCACTTTTATCAGGAGACTGAGGGAAACGCTGGGTGGGGCGAAATTTGTGACGGCGTAGTGATCTTACAACCATCCCACACAGAAATGTGACTTTTTAGCTAAATCTGAGGTTTGCAGGGGATTCTAGGGAAGAAATCATTGGGAATCCACCCAAGCCACACATCTGAAAACTAGACATCTGGGGAAGTCCTGTCGCGGGCACTAGGCCTACCCACACAAGTGAGGCACCATTTTCTATCGGGAGACTCAGGGGAATGCTGGGTGGGTGGAAGTTTTTGGCTCCCCACAGATTCCAGAACTTTCCATCACAGAAATGTGAGGCACCTGTGCTTTTTTTTTACAAAGTTTGAGGTTTGCAAGACATTCTGGGTAATAGAACCTGGCGAGAGCCACACAAGTCACCCCATCCTTGATTTCCCTGGGTGTTGAGTTTTAAAAAATGTATAGGTTTTCTAGGTTTCCTTACGTACCGGCTAAGCTAGGAACCAAAATCCACAGCTAGGCAAATTGCAAAAAAAGAGTCAGTTTTCACTTGAAAAAATGATGTGTCTACGTTGCTTTTTGGGCTGTTTCCTGTTCCGTGCACTGGGCCTACCCACACAAGTGAGGTACAACTTTTAACAGGAGACTTGGGGGAATGCTGGGTGGGTGGACGTTTGTGGCTCCCCCTGCAGATTCCAGAACTTTCCATCAGGGAAATGTGAGGAAAATGTGTTTTTTTTTTTCACAAAGTTTGAGGTTTGCAAGGGATTCTGGATAACAGAACCTGGTGAGAGCCACACAAGTCACCCCATCCTGGATTCCCCTGTGTGTCTAGTTTTCAGAAATGTACAGGTTTGCTAGGTTTTCCTAGGTGCTGGCTAATCTTTGGCCCAAAATCCACAGCTAGGCATATTGCAAAAAAGGGTCAGTTTTCCTGGAAAAATGTGATGTGTTCACATTGCGCTTTGGACCATTTCCTGTTGCGGGCACTAGGCCTACCTACACAAGTGAGGTACCGTTTTTATCGGGAGACTTAGGGAAAAACAGAATAGTAGAACAAGTGTTATTACCAGTTGTCTTTCTATGCATTTCTGTCTTCCAAATGTAAGACAGTGTGTAAAAAAGAAGACATTTTAAAAAATTCTCTCTAATTCACATGCTAATATGGGTACCCACAAGTTCAGAGATGTGCAAATAACCACTGCTTCTAAACTACATTTCTTGTTCCCATTTTGTAGATACATAGGCTTCCTTGATAACTATTTTTCACTCTTTATATTTTACCAAATGAATTGCTGTATACACGGTACACAATAAAAAAACATTGCAAGACGCAGTGCAGTTATTGGCTCTGGGTACCTCAGGTTCTTGGTGAACCTGGAGGCCCTCTATATCCCCACAACCATAAGGTTCCAGCGGACATAACAGTATATTGCTTTAAAAAAATCTGCCATAGTTAGAATGAGTTACAGCTGAAAATGTAGGCACAAATGGCTGTTTCTTTCAAGTCAATTTTAATATTTTATAATTTTATCTGTTTCTTTCTATAAGAAAAACTTGAAGGATCTACAAGAATGAGCCTGTGTTGAATTCTGAATTTTATCTACTTTTCAGAAATTATAGCTTTCCAGGATCCATTATTGGTTTCACGCCCATTTCTACCACTAACTAGAAGGAGGTTAAAGCACAAAAAATAGGAAAAATATGCTAAGTCCCAGTAAAATGTCAAAACTGTAGAAAATGTTGGTTTTCTGACAAAAGTCTTACTGGTCCTGAAAGCTGTGAAGATTGTGATTTTAGCACTGCAAATTTTTCGTTGATACCATTATCAGGGCAAAAAAACAGACACTTCTGCAGCACTTTTTTCCCCATTTCCCAACCAAAAAACTGTGGGGCAGATTTACAAGAAAGTGCTGCAGTGTTGCACCGCAAGCCCTTTGGCTGCGCCACACTGCGGCACTTTCAGAGCACCGGAATGTGACATATTTACAATGATATGTCGCATTCCTGTACTCTCACCTGCGCTGGCGCACAATGGGCTGCCATACACCAGCGCAGGCACCCTTGCACCATGGTGCAAGGATGCCTGCGTCATGGGGAGATTGTTTTTGTGCAGGAAGGGGCACCTTCCTGCATGAAAACAATCACTACAGGCATTCTCCTCTTTCAATGCGTGCTGTAGAATGCAGCACGCATTGAAAGAGGAAAGAAACGAGGAGAAATGAAAACATTTCTCCTCGTTGCACCTCGCTACGCCACCCCTAGGGTGGCATAGCATACTGACGCATTTCCAGGTTTACGATTCCTCGTAAATCTGGAAATGTGTCTAGTTCCATGGGTGTTGCGTGGGAACACCCACAGCATCACCCATGGAACGCCCCTTTCACGCAAAAGCTCTGCGTGTAAAGGAGCCGTATTTACAAGGACAGAAAAAGCCACGCAGGGTGGCTTTTGCTGTCCTTGTAAATATGGTGCAGAGAAATGCGCTGCCAGTGCGTCACAAAAAGTGACGTACTGGCAGCGCAAGGTGCTTGTAAATCTGCCCCTAAATGTTGCTGTATTTTGGCTAATTTTTGGCCCCCTCCACGGGAATCCACCAACCCTGGGTGCCTTTAGAAACCCCAGGATGTTGGGGGAAAAAGACGCACATTTGGCGTGGATACCTTATGTGGACAAAACGTTATGGGGGCCTAAGACTGCAAACTACCCCAAATAGCCACCAAAAGGGCATGCACTGGGGGAGAGGCCTGGCAGCAAAAGGGTTAATCTCTAAGTATGTGGACTATTGGTACAGCAGAACTATTCCTCATAGTCTTAAATGACTTTTTGAATTAGGTCCCTAGTTTTTAATAAAATAGCATGCTGAAAAGTATCATTTTACATGCCACATGACTTAGCTACTCTTGCTTCACAGTTTACACATGGATTGTGCTAATCCTGTGCTTTTTTTGTTGCTTCCTTTTCTTTTTTGTCATCTCATATAATCGTTTTCTTCACATTTTAAGGACTTCTTACTCTGACTCCATCTTCATATTTGCTTAGATTTAATTTCCCTGTCAGCTATATTTTTCCCTGGTTCACAGCAAACAGCTCTTACTTTTGAGACTGCTTAGAGGAACATTGTTTAGGTATTTAATTCATCAATGACTGATTGAGAGGCAGAAAAAAACATTTTATGTAAATGAGGCATGCTAAATTAAGTTCCTCTAGTCAAATTATTTCTAATGTAAGCATTTGTTAATGTTTAACCCATATTAGCAGACAATAGATGGCACAAAGCCAATGTAAATATAGTATGGCTCTGTGTAGGACAACAAGGAGTATATAAATGTGTGCTTCATGTGTTAAGGTTTAAGGAGGAATAGAAACCAAAGACACCTGCAGAAGATTCGTCTTCACCATCAATACAGGTAAGGACTCTACCTGCTTATTAGCTTTTGGAGTTGAGGTAGCCATAAAAGCTAATCAACATTAGCAACGTTGCATTAGTTATCCTACAAGCACCAGTATATGTGTGGAGTTCTTAGAGCCGTATGAAGCGGAAATCTCTAGTATAATAGCGAAATTGGTGTCACTTATGGAAAGAGAATAGCTCAGAATGAGAAATGGCAATGTTTATTTATTCAGAACACGTCTAGTGCCCATGGACCCAGTGAACTGATTTGGTTTGGGTATTGAATCTGGAGGTAGTGGCTGGATTTACATTTAGGGTGGTAAAGGAAAATAACAGCTGAGGTTGTATTATGGAAAAGGGCACAAAATCCATGTGGGGGTCATGTGCATCTACAATTTTCCACACCCAATGCAGGCAGGAGCAATGTGCCAAACTATATAAAAATGTGCTGTCCCCAGGGCAGAGACAAATTCCGCCTCTGTTGCGTCAAGTGCAGCTTTGAAGGAGGTTTGAAGCTGCCACTCTGTATTTTAATGCAGAGGGACTGGGAGCACATTAAGGATGAGGAGGGACCCTCTACAAGACAGTGCGTCACTGGACCCAAAGCAAGGTTGACTGGGAAGATCCCTGGGACCCCATAATGTCCTGGTAAGGGGCATCCTCAATGGGATGCATTAACTAGGCACAAAAGTAGTGAGCTGCCAAATGGACTATTGCTCTTGTGCCTGCATCTCAAATATCACTCAAGGGCAAAGGTGTCTCCTCATTTTCAAGGCGCCATGCCCCCATGCCAATGATGAGCTCCTGCTTGGGATCCATGACACTGAAGGTGGAGTCTGCAGTCCCTTCAGTGAAAACAAGCACACATTCCAGGGCACCTTCTGTAATATGACCCAAACTGGATTTCTCAGTTTGCCACACAATTGCCACCAGACTTTTGCTGGGAGTAATGGAAAATGTTTTCTTGCCTACTGTGCAATAGAACCCAAGCTACACCTCACTGCTGAGATCTAAGTAGATTGAAACTGGTCTGGGGTTGTTGGTGCTCCCATCTGGAAGCAACCCGGTCTGTCTGGTCTGCTCCTATTGAAGCAGGACCAAGACTGATTTACCCACATCAGGTCCTTGTCTAGAGTGGCACAGCGGGTGAAAAACAATGGTCTGGAATGTTTCCCAACCGATCCTATATGGCTGAGATTAACTCAAGCCTTCCTTTCATCACCTTGTTTCTTGATTTGCACGAGTGTTGGATTTTGCAAAGTCACTAATGAACTAATTAGACACATCATAAAATGTATATTTACAGAACTTCATAAATGGGCCTGCTTTATTAATAATAATGTGACAGGATGCAATCCCTTGTGAATGACTGTGAATGCAAGGATGGTGGTCTGCTAGCATTTTAAAATAGCTGTGCCCTTTAAATGAATAGGAGCTGCATTTAAAATAGAAATGTTTCAGGCATGGAAGACATCAGAGGGAGCAAACAATAGTCCACTCAACCACTGTCTGCTCCCCCAAAGCCGCCCACAATGTTTTCGTGCACATGGTTTGGCAGCCACCTTTGAGCAGATTTAACACTGAGTCAAATATCAGTCCTGGTTGCAGTGATCACACGGTATGTACATGCTTCAAGCAACAGCTACGGCCAGGCATCAGTGTTTGGGGTGCTGCCATGCCATATATTCTTATTAAAAAACACACAAACACTGAACAAAGTATTTATATTTTATATATATATATATATATATATATTTATATTTATATTGATATTTACAAAGTGACATAATGACCCATCAGTCTGTGGCACTAAACAGGACTAGTGTGTGTGTGTGTTTTTTTCCGCACTGTTCTTGGGCAGAATGCCTTCACTCACAAATGAGGAATCCAAAAGCAGAGGTGGGCTCAACCACTGACCCTTCCTGTGTCCTATGGTGGGCAGGAGAAAAATATGATCAGCCGTATAACTGAACAATGGATGAAGAGGGCTGCCTGAAAAGGCCCTGTACATAGGTATGCTAAGGTGTATATATTTTTATTAAAATGAAAAGGTCTTGGCTCACACCAGATCCAATGAATTGTCCTACACTCAACACCGTGACCACTACATATCTCTACTATAGAAACTCTCTAACTTGACTTAAGGCCAGCAGTGCAGGATATCAACTCAGACAATGAAGACACATTAAAACCTTCATGTTGAAAATATCTTAACATGATGTTGCAAACCCTGGTGATCTCCCTTATTGACTAGATGTCTCCTACTTACTGGCCTTCCAAAATCGTTCTTTACTCCATACAATTTGCATACACTCTGCAGCACGCCAAATTCTAAACACAGACAAGCATTGGAAAAGCCTATGGGTCTGGCACTAAAGGAAATACTTTTGGTTTTGCCAATGTTTTTTTTTTTTTTGTCATGGTTTTAGTAAAAATAAATATTGTTGTGGGGAGATGCTGGCCACTCGCCAATATAAAAAAAAATTGCTGCTAAGCAAAAATATTTATTTGTTGGTCGTCAAAAGTATACATTTCCATTGGTGCCCCTGGCACTGAAGGGAACAACTTTCAGGGTGGATGTCCTCCATGTGAAAGAGCGGAATGCTTGTCACTCACAATGACGTTAGCCAGTAGCTATAATTTTTCTAAAATCAAAAGGTCTCGGCTAACGCCAGACCTTTAAAGGCGACCATTTCACCTTTGTTTCACATCCCTAAAATGGCTCCCCATAGAAGCACACAGTATATATAACATAATGTGTGTCTCTTAGAGAGAGCTGAAGCTAATACCTCAGCTACATAGACCAGAAAATAAGCGTTGTAGTTGGTCCTCAAATTGTGGGAAGCCAGAAGTCTGTCTGATGGGAAGCGCATAACTTGGCACTAAGTGCACCCCGCACGAACCTTCTAAAAACACCCTTCAAGGACTACTTGCTGACAAAGCATTAAAATACATAGTTACAGTGGCGTAACGAACCTTGAGAGGGCCCCCCTGCAAAGGACATGGATGGGGCCCGACGCTCCGGTACTCAGTCAGGAGCTCTCAGGCCAGGGGCCTGCTGCCCATGCACCAGTGGCGGCTGGTGGATCCTAAAGGTTGTGAGGCGAAAAGCTGAGATCTAAGCTGAAGGAGTTAGTGAATACAGCAAGCTCACCAAAATGAAAGAGGAGCGTTCGGGGGTGGGCCTTCCAGAGTGAGTAATCCCCCAGCAGGAAATAAACCACAGCAAGAAAAAACAATAAACAAGGTTACATTTGGTGCATTCCGTTTACAACATACATTTCAAGAAACCTTGTACAATTTTGAAAAACAGGATTTCAAATGGTACATATTACAGCACAAGGTTCAAGAAATTTCATTAGAAACAAGTCGAAAGATACCCCTGGTATAATACTGAATAGCCTGGTTTGTAAAATCCTGTCCCTTCATGGCTCAGTACAGAGCTCATTAATCACCCGCTGTCCTGCTCAACACCACTGAGCAACAGAGATTCTTACTCATAGAACACCTTTCTAAATACATATCTCCATCCATACTTATTAGAGGACTCCCTATTGAGTGCAGAGCTCTAGTTAGGCATAAAGCTCACATACCCAGATATTGAATATAGGTCTACTCTGCTAAGATGAATGAATGGAGGGGATCTATAAAGCGCAAAACAGCTGCTCCAGCATGAGCGTCCCGACGTTAAGTGCAGTGCTAAGTGCTTATCTATGTGTTCAGTACATGCTATATGTTAAGTTCAGAGCTCTCCACTCAGCAATTAACAGGGCTCATTGCTCAGCACAGAGCCCACTGAACAGTATAGGCCCCCCTCGTCTATAGAAGACCCCCTGGCCACTAAAGAGTTCATTGTTGAGTACAATGCTCCCCATCAGCTCATAATGTCCTTCACAGCTGAGCTCCAATCTCCATGCACAATCCATTTGCTAGTTGTTTCATCTCTTGACTGCTCTACCTATTCATTAGGAAGGCTTCCAATATTTAGGAGAAATAGAGAAAAAACAATGAAACTTCACATAAGTGACTTCTAACCTGACGAGAGACACACATGCACGATGACATACAAACAGAGACTAGAACGTCTGTCTATGAAGAGAAGCAGCTACCCAAAGGAGGTAGGAGACTTCAGAGGCCGCATTTGGAGGGATTCTGGTTCTGGCACAAGGAATATCTGTCTAGAATTGAGGGGACATGTTCAGAAACATCCTAATGTTTTAGGTGACTGAAGTACAGGGGGCACAATGGCTCAGGTACAAGGGCATACAGAGAGTACCCATCAAGAACAAAGACTCACTCTTGCAAAGAGAGGAAGGGAGCGTGCAAGTTCAATGGGAATGATCATGTCAAATCAGAATGAGGGTGTTCTAGTGGAGAAGAGATCCTGTGACATGGGTGAAATATCCAGGAAGGACCATGTCCGCAAAAAGCGAGGACAGCCAGGCATAAACAGAATATCCTGTGATAAAGGCTGTATCCATTGAGACCAACCATTCTGGTGCAGAGGGAGAACGTTCTGATGCAGCTCTCAGGGAACATTTCCTTAGGGAGGGTATGGGTACAAGGCAAGTGAGCATATCTTGGGAATCAGAGCATGTTCAGTTAGTTCAACATTGGTAAGACACATGGATCAGATACAGTGAGATGCAATTTCAAGTATTACGGAACATGTCCAAGGAGAGGGAATGTGGCCAAATACATGAAAAGCATGTGTTTAGACACCTGTGGCATCTCTGAAGGCAACAGCAATGGGGTTTGTGTTTAAGCCTGGTAGTCATTTGCTTAAAAAATGCATGGATTGCAAAAATGGATTGGGAAGGGAGAGGACCACACTGGATGAGGGCACAGAGGATGAACAAGATTTCAAGCCCTAGTGTCTAGTTTCAACAGATAACTGTAATCACACACTGCTCTTTAAGCAAATGTGCTTCACACAATACACAAAGCTCTGCAAAAGAATGCACTCTATGCAAGTCTGTAAATATTCCTCATCTTCACACATAGCTCTGTAAATGCACTGCAGCCATTCTCTGTATCAGTACCACTGCTGCTCAAGCACTGAAACACTGGCATAGCTCATGTAAAGTACCTCGAAAATCCCACATTGCACCATTTGGTACTGAGGCCCCATTTGGTACTGAGGCCCAGGCAAACCTCAAGCAATTCATCCAAGTTTTGGCCCGTAGCACCCACTGATTTCAGAAAACCCCCATTCCCCACATATAGACCTCCCAACATCTGGGAGCTCTGCTGCTATGAAGCACCTATTTTATTATACTTTTGGGAGTGAAGGTCACAGTTGTGCAGTGTGGGCCTTCCCAGGAATGTGGGAGTGACTGTACGTTACACATGTAGAGGAAGGAGAATGATTGAGAGAGAAGCCACTGAGGAGTTAAAGGAGTCACTGAAAAAGGAAAGAAAAGTCAGGACGGTGAGGTAAAGTAGTTCTTTCTTTTACATATATAGACAGCTACCCACAGACAGCTACACACGTACACACACACCTCAGCCATGACCATCTCATGTGCCACTAATCTTCTATTATTTGGTCACTCCTGATTTACATTGATGTTGGGTCTCCTCTACGAATCTCAGTCAGCATAGCAGGTGCACGAAGGAAAACTGTTGAGCTTGCTGTAACCCCAGAGTGGGAAAGGGGTCTAGTTATGTGTCAGAACTATAATCAGGGATGGGGGCAGTTTTGGTAGGGAGATCTATTATATGCAAAGCTGCCAACCAGCAGTAAATTGTAAAAAAATAATAATAAATAAATAACTTCTTTATTCTGCAATTCCTTCCAAAGGTGAAACATATTGCATTCTGGGACTCGTTGGCTTATGGTTATGAAAAAAATGAAATACCAACCCCAGATATACAGAATGCTAATGGCTGAGCAGCCTGATATAGATAAGGTATTGCAGGTGTCACGAGATCAGTTTACATTTCTGTGTTGTAACATCGGATATAGAGATGGGTTGCTGTCTCTTGAAAATCTCATTTCAAACCTTAATACATACTTGTAAAGTAAAAAATGTGGGCTTTCGTCAACAACAAGTAGCATTAGACCTCCCAGTCTGTTTTTAACTGTGGATAATGAGGGTGGCCTCACATAGTGATAAAAAGAATTTCTCACCTGACTTCACACGGACATGCACCTGGAGTTCAAGCTGCCCCAGTGCCAGTTATGTACCGCTAGCAAATTCCTAGTCAGTAAGTCACCCGGGCCTGGGTCAGAAGGGCAGGTTTCAGCAGCTCTTAAAAGTGAGATAAGGTTCTTATGGCGCTCTCCTAAGGCTCGATCATCGGGAGTAAGAGAATGAAGGCGGTGCGACACTGTAAATCTTTGCTGCTGCTGAACGGGGAACTTGAATTCGACCGGCAAAGTCATGCACTTGATTACGCCTACCTTTACTCCTGCTTTTCCCTACTAGGTTTAGGGCAGATGGTCTTTTATTTGCCTACTAAAAGTGGTAGAGGGGAGGAAAACAATTCAAGATTACACTTCCGATTTAGTCATGCTGTAATGAACCACAGATTCCGAATTTCAGTTTGGTGGATTTATTATAAGGCCAAAAATAATTGAATATAAACACACCTCAATATCAGAGTATATAGGTACAGAAAAATCAATACAGAGCCGATTCTACGAATATAAGTCATTCGGCACAGAAGGCATAATATGATGAACTCCAAAATCAAAATACAGCAAAGAATAGAAGCAGAGTCCAATTCTCTTTTCATTTAAGGAGAAGCAATTCTTTCCCTACTCTGCTCTAAATGAGGATCCTACCTATCTCCCTTGTATCATATCCCAAAGGTGTCAGCACGTGTTGACTTCCTAAGAAGTACTCACGTCAAATGGGTCTGATAGCTTAAAGCTATGGAGCTCGCTCTAAGATGCTCCTTCTCCTCCAAAAATCAGCAGAAGTCTCTTGAATCTGTCCCTGCACATCACACAAAAAGACAATGTTCAGCCCATAATACGTCATCTACTAAACTTTTCCATTGAAACAATTTCAGTAAGTTTCCACAGAAGCTTTTAATTAAATTAACTTCTTCTTTCAGTGGCCTTGGTTCCCAGATAGGCCAGACACGAAAGGAGTCCTCCCTTCTCGCCTTGCAGTCTTCTTCAAAGACATTCCGGATATCTCCTTAAATCTAAGAATAACGAGATCGAGTTCCTGCACCTGCAGTGGGATGAGAACATACTGTCTTCGAGCACAAACAAAGAATTCATTTAATTGATTCTTGAGCAATCAAGGAGAAATGAAACTCATAACAACCTACAGATTGGGCCTACAAATTAAACTAAACATAGTTACATTATATGAGTATAATGTCGTCCTGCACATTACACATATAGGAATTATGTTTTCTAATACACGCAAATCGTACTTAAATGTGCTCACTTCATTTTAATACTAATATGACGTGAATAAATGCATCTTAATAATCATAAAACACTGCAAACGACAAAAATACCTATGAGTGCGTTTATATCAGGAGTATAGTGCACCCCTACAATTTAGAGTGCTGTAAGCGCTCTATCAGTTCCCCCCTCTTATGACTAGTGTCATAACACCTACCTTTTTACCCTCTCATAAGTTTCTCCTTGTAGAAGAGACTGACCTAAACAGAAGCTGTAGCCTGCCATCCCTGCCTAAATCTTTCTAACCCTTTAAGGTGCAAATAATGACTGTCCTGCAGTCGTTATAACTGCTGCTCATGCTTTCTCAAGGAGTTCTCATTATGTCGTGCCCTTTGCCATTTGTAAGCCTTGACGGCTCCCAATAATACAATTATACAAATGACAGCTATTATGATAGGTTTCAAGATGTATCCCATTATTCCTTGTCCCAAACTTCCAAACCAGCTTCCTATCTTGCCAAATCCCTTGCCAATTTGTTCCCAGAGCCCATCAGTAGCTAGATCACGCAAATCTTGATGTATCTCTGAAATATTGCTAATGTACTTCCTTATATCCCGACTATTGTCAGGAATATAAGTACAGCACTGTTGAACTTTCAATAATTTACAGACTCCTCCGGCTTTTGCTAATAGCACATCTAAAGCAAGACGATTTTGAAGAACCATAGCCCTTATCGAAACCATCTCCCCATCAACAAGCAATAGGATTTGGGCCGTATTCACAGAGAGCTTATCTACCAGAGTTGCCAGTTTTCTAATTTTCACATCATTCAAAATCACACCCAAACTAGGTATCATAGCTCCAAATACATCCCCAATAATTTCTCCCGCACTTACACCACGTTTTCCTCTATGAGATCTCTTCCCTTCCAAAGGCCATAAATCATCCACATGGAAGATCTTGGGAAATACCACAGCCAAATAACATGTACCATACCAATTTTTCGGCAATTTCACATAAGCATTTTTACCACACACAAAGTACACGTTTGGCACTATAGTCAATTTATCCAACAGCGCCTTTCTAATGGATTCCTCAATCAAGAAAATGTGTTCACAATCACTCTCACCCACAAATATTTTGTCATAATATGTGGACGGGTGTCTAATGCACAGTCTCCCTTTTTGCTGGAAGTCTAAAGCTATTGGACCGAACTCCCCTTTGCCTTATGATCTAATTCCTCCTGTGTCCATGGGATCACTTTATGCTTCGGATCTGGTCTAAATAAGGTCTGCCTATGTCGATCCTCTATCTGGTCCACAAACTTCTTTTCAATATCAGTTAACATGCAGGTCAAATTGTGTCTATGGGCATAAGATGTATCTAAGGTAATAGTAGGCACAAAATACGTAGACATCCTCTCTACTTGCTTATAGTAATCATATTTATTCATGTATTTAAGAACGGGGACTTCTGAGAGTACCACATCATAATTGGAGAAGTAGTACTCAAAATGTGCCTTGCTATAAAACATACTCAATAACACACTGCATGTAATGCCATAGGTCAAAGGTAAGTGATGATATCGAATGCCTTCTTCTACGGATGCTGGCAGTTGCATACACACATAGCAATCTTTCGCTTCCATTGTATCAACATACTCATACAACAAACGAGCATATGCATTCAGCGTGAAATCACCTTTTGACAAATCTACATGTAACATTCGACTAGTTTCCCTAATCATCTCTCTATCTTTTGCGGATGCACCCTCTTCGAACTCTGAAGTAGGTGGGGTAAGTGTCGTCTGTTCCCCATTCCTTTCGGCATCGTGTGACTCAACCAAAGATGTAACAATCACCACAGTTATGACAATAAGCACCACAACAATAAGGGTACCAATTATGCACTTCTGCTTGCGTCCTGAATTTCCAGATTCCATTTTGGACCCCCTTGGGTTTCAAGGCGCAAACGAATCAGTCTCTTTTCTTCTTTTCTTGCCTTATTTTGGTATTTACAATGTCTTGTTATTTTCCTTTTCCCATTCGATTATTTCAATATTCAGTCCAGTATCTATGGCCTATTGTAGAGGTGTAGTCAGCCCTAGCCCTCAGTTCTTCTTCTATTGAAAGTCCCTAATTTAAATCTTCTTCCACTCGGGCCTAGGTTATCTTCCTTCTAAAGCCTATTGAGTTCTTCTTGCAAAGTTCAAGCTTCATCATTAATGATATTAGATCCAAGTGTGGTAAGAACAAGCTGCAGAATTTCTGCACGAATCTCTCCCAGTTCCTGTGCAGTGGGCTGTCGACCAAATGTGGGGAAAGCAACCTGGTTAAGAATCAAAAAGCGCAAACCACTTAGCCTTGATGGATCGGGGACTGTCAAAGTTAGGATTCCGAAGGCTTCAACTCCAGGGACTAACAGCTGAATATCAATTGACAGGGTGTCGCCTCCGTAACTCACTGTACCAGTCCCCAACCTTCCGGAATTCCTCGGTCTCTGCATTTGCAGCCAGGTACGTCCACTAAGGAGAGGCGTACTTTTGAGACGGTACCCTCTCTCTTCTGGATCGTCTTAGACCATTCGGTCTCTCCTCAGTTTCACTTTGATCTGATTCAGACGTTTCAGGAATCGGAGCGAAATTTTTCTCAGATGCAAGCCTTATGTTCAGCCTTTCTTTTCTTGTTGGCCACTTTTCTGCTTCTGCACCTGGTCTCCTCTCTTCCTCTTGATCTGATCATTCTGAACCAGACCGTTCACTTTGATCTGGTTCAAAGTTCACTTCTGCAATCTCATCTATCTCATGATCTGCACTCAACTCTGGAGCAGCTTGATCTTCTTTTTCTTGCTCAGTTGATTGTTCAGCCCCTTCAGGAATTCTTACGACGTGACTTGTTCCTTCATTTTCTGTGTCAGTTTCAGTTGTACTTCTCGGAACAAGAGGAATCGTTGCCTTGTAACGCGGCGAGTGTGCGAAGCGTGAATCCAGTTTGGTAATCCTCCACACTTCACAGCTGTACTTGTAACCAAGATCACCTGGTATGGTCCTCGCCAGCGAGCATCAAGGCAGCTTTTCCTTACGTGCTTTCGAACAAGAACCCAGTCACCAGTATTAAGATCATGCAGCAGGTCTCTCGAGGTAGATGCAGTCGCAGCCTCGACCTGATGGGACACAGAATTAACCACGTCAGCCAGTCCCCTACAATAATCCAAAACCAAATCATCTGTGATGTTTATCAGTGCTGTAGCTGGCACCATAGGCAATCGCATAGCTCTCCCCATCAATATCTCATGAGGAGAGAGTCCTGTCCTCCTATCAGGAGTACTACGCAGACTCATCAATACCAATGGTAGCGCATCTGGCCACTTCAATGAAGTTGACGAACAAACCTTTGACACCCTCATCTTGATTGTGCCATTTATCTGCTCCACAAGGCCAGATGCCTCAGGCCTGTAACTACAGTGCAATCTCTGATCAATGTTTAGAGCTGTACATAACAATTTCATGATTTCACTATGGAAGTGTGTTCCTCTATCTGTTTCCACTGAGGTCGGAAATCCAAACCGTGGTATCAGTTCCCTTAACAACAGTTTTGCCACTGTGAGACTGTCACATCGTCTAGTTGGATATGCTTCAACCCAACGTGAAAAGATACACACTACCACCAAAACATATCTCAGCCTATTGCACCTAGGCATCTCGATAAAGTCCAACTGTATCCTATTAAAAGGCCCTCCTGATCTTCCAATATGACTCATTGCAACCACAGTTCTCTTTCCAACATTCATTTGTTGACATGTAACACACCTGTGACACACAGCCTCAGCATACACACGAAATCGTGGGTTAAACCAAGTTTGCCTGAACACTCGCACCATGGCATCTCTCCCTAGATGAACTACTCCGTGAATCTGCCTTGCCATTGGGCTCAATAAACAGTTAGGTAATACTGTTCTCTCATCTGTCGACTCCCAAATGCCATCCTCTCTCTTTTCGCAGCCTGCTCTAACCCATGATGCAACTTCCTCTTCTGGGACTTCATCCTGCAGTCGCTTTACCTCATCCCAGGTATCGGCTATAGCTAACATCATGCTGAGCTCAGTCTCTTCTGTGCTCTCTCCTACATATGTTCCATTGAAAACACAAGCATGTATAGCACAAAAACGCGCTACTTCATCGGCATAGTTATTTCCTTTTGTAACAAAGTCCTCTCCCCTTCCATGGGCTGCACATTTTACTACAGCTATCTCTTTGGGTTTCTGCAAAGCTTCCAACAATTGGCGCACAAATTCTCCATTACGGATTGGGGATCCTGAGGACGTTAAAAATCCCCTCTGTGACCATAACTGGCCGAAGTCATGAACCACTCCAAACCCATATTGGCTGTCCGTATAGATAGTCACTCGGACACCATTTGAAATGATACAGGCACGTGTCAAAGCAATAATTTCGGCTACCTGAGCAGAGTATACTCCTTTCAGACAGGCAGCTTCCACCACCCCCAGGATGGTGCACACAGCAAACGCTGCTCTCAAACACCCTTCATTGTCTCTTAAGCATGAACCATCAACAAAAAGAATCAAATCAGTTTCAGACAGAGGTTCATCAACAATGTCAGGTCTGGGTTTGGTAGATAGCTCAGTAACATCTAGGCAGTCATGCTCTTCACAATCCTCTTCTTCCTCTTGCTGAAGAGGTATCAATGTAGCAGGATTCAAGGTGGTACAACGTCTCAGAGTGACATTTTCAGAAGCCAATATAACCTGCTCATACTTTGTAATTCTGTTATTCGTTAAATACTGTGTCTTAGTTCTTGTCATTAACAGCTCTACTGAATGAGGCACATAAACAATAATCGGATGACCCATCACTATGCCTTCACATCTCTCAATGCTGACACCCGTTGCCGCAACGGATTTGAGACATCCGGGCAACGCAGAAGCTACTGGATCTAATGTAGCTGAAAAGTAAGCCACTGGTCTGTGAGCATCTCCATGCGTCTGTACAAGGACCGCTAACGCACATCCTTCCCTTTCACAGCAGAAGAGCGAAAACGCTTTGCTATAATCCGGCATTCCTAGAGCTGGAGCACAACATAGGCTCTCTTTCAGCTTGAGGAAGGCTCTCAGGCAATCATTATCCCATGGTACCGGATCGCTAATGTCCTTTCGAGTCAATCTCAACAGGGGCTTTGCTTGCAAGGAAGAATTTGGGATCCACTGTCGACAATAGCCGACCATTCCCAAAAACATGCGGACTTCTTTTTGTGTTTTCGGAGTTCCCATTTGCAGAATCGTCTCTATGCGGTCTGGTGACACCCTTTGTTTCCCCTTCTCAATCCGGTGACCTAGATACTGAACTTCATTCAGACAATACTGGAGTTTGTTCGGGGACACTTTGTGTCCATTTTCTGCCAAATGATTCAGCAAAGCCACAGTATCAATTCTGCAAGCATCCTCAGTCTCTGAAGCGACCAAAAGGTCATCAATATATTGAACTAGGATTGAGTTCTGGGGCATCACCAGCCCTTCAAGATTCTTCTTCAGACTCTGACTAAAAATAGAGGGGCTTTCTGTATACCCTTGAGGGATTCTACACCACGTTAACACACGATCGTCCATCCTAAATGCAAATAAAAATTGGCTGTCTTCATGCAATGGTATTGAGAAAAATGCCTGACATAAATCTATGACTGTAAACCATTCTGCTTCACATGGTATTTGAACAGAATAACAGCTGGATTCGGTACCACAGGACAACATGGAATCATGATTTCATTAACTCTGCGCAAATCGTGTACTATTCTGTACTTGCCGCTAGGCTTCTGCAGTCCCATAATAGGTGAGTTGCAGGGACTTCCTCGTATCTCTTTGAGAATGCCTTGTGCAATCATAGACTCAATTACAGGTCTTATTCCAGCCACAGTTTCTGAAGTTAATTTATATTGCGGAGTTCGTGGAAATTCTGCATTTTGTTTGATCTGTATCCTAACAGGTTCAACCCCTCGAATCAATCCTATCTCCTCTCCCGTGAAGTCCCACACTTTCGGAGAAACAGAGTCCCTCAAATCATGTGGCAACTCCTCTAGCGTGAGAACCACGAACATTTCTGCATACAAGCTCGTGTTGGCCATTTTAAAATCGGCATCATCATCATAGGTTTGCAACTCCACACCCCTCGGAGTGCAGGATATGGTACAATTTAGTTTACACAAAAGGTCTCGTCCCAAGAGACAGACTGGGCTTGAATCACATACTACAAATTGATGTTTGTCTCGGAATGGTCCTATACTCACAGGCAACTCATTTGTCAATGGGTTAGTCATTTTCTGATTGGTAACTCCCACCACTTGAATCGATTGTCCCCAAAGGGACACATTTGGAACCACTTCTGTTCTTACTGTGGAGCACGCAGCTCCAGTATCTAACAAGAAGGTAACAGGATACCCGTTCACCTCTGCATCTACAAACGGTCCACTCTGATCTACTTCCAGAATCGCATCCAAAGGGCATTCTTCCTGCACCCCCCTCTGACACTCATGTAGATCTTGTGGTTGATCAAATCTGTCTCGTATTTCAAAATAGGGCATCTGATGATACACCTGATTATGAATAGGTATTCTTGGAGGCTGAGGAATCTGCATTTGCGGCTCATATCCTGCCCCATACATGGACCTAGGTCTAGTCACAGTATTCAAAGTCTCTGACATCTGTCCCTCTCCCTCATTCTGCAATTGATTTGCTGGATTCAATCGACACTCGCGCTTCCAATGCCCGATTTTGTGACAATAATGACAAGCAGTGACCTTCTTTTGGTTCACCACCCAATCTCCTCCTGTACCTGCATCCATTCCCCTGCCTCTTCCCTGTCCAGGTTGGGTTACCATCTGTTGACCCATTCCTCTACCACTTCCTCTACCTCGACCCATCGCTCCTCCAACCCCTTGCATCTGATCAGGCCTTTCGGCATTCCTCAACTGCACCAACATCAACTTGTCTTTCAATTTCTTTTGTGCCGATTCCACCTGATCACTACAGTATTTTGCATAACGCAGAATTTCGTCCACCGTCTTATTCTGCCAACATATCAAATGTGTCTGTATCATCAAGCTAATATCAGATCTTAGTCCTAGCACAAACTTTGAGACAAACTGTCCCATATCTTTCTGCTCAATTGTATCCAATCCACTATGCTGTTTAAAAGCCACTAAAAGTCTCTCATAATAGTCATGTACCGACTCCTTAGAATCTTGAGTAGTACGATCGATTTTAAGCCAATCAACCATTTGCGGAGCTACCTTGGATTGTAACCATGTAATCACTTGCTCATATTTCTTCATTACTTCGGGAGAAGGACCATGATTCACCGGATCTCTGGCTGGTTCTACAGCGAGCCAATCAATGGCAACTTTACATGCCGTCCACAAATCACCTGGGACCACTATATCAAACAAGGTATTCAAATCAATCCAAAGCACCTTCGAAATCTTGACAAACCGGTCTATTTGCTTATACCAGTCAGCAGGTTTTTACCTCAGCCGAGGAAAATCATTAGTGAATGCTGCCAAATCACCCCTGCTCCATGGCACATGTACGTACCCCCCATTTTGCACTTCTCTCAGAGGGTAATGTCCTGCTGGTCCCGTCCCTCCACCCGGAGGCGGAGTGTCTCCTATCCCTTTCTTGGCACTTTTCTTTTTGGCCTACTTCTCTTCCAATCTGTCTAATGCTCTCCACGCTCGCACCCCTATCACCAATTCCCTAATTTGTGCCTTTAATCCTGTTGTTCGCTTTTCTTCCAATTCCTTATCCGTATAATGTATCTACAAGTTCCCTGCATCATTTTAGTCTTTGTTAGATCTACCTCAAACCTTTGTGCCAGCTGTGATAATGCATCATGAGCTCGCTTTGCCTTTCTGGTAACGTCTTTAGCTACAAAGAGCAATTTGCTTGGATCATATGTTTCAATTCTTTCCCATGGCAGATTCCCTTCTATCACCTCATCTATTTCTGCTTTTAATCTTACCACATATAACAATGGTGCCTTCATTGCAACCTGTAAAACCTTCTGACCTCTTTCACTTCCCAATTCCTCCCTCTCACAACTTTGTGTTCTCCTTAGGTCCCCACTCTCCTCAATTCTCACAACTGGGCGACTTTCTCTTTCACAACTTCGACTTCTCCAATGGTTACCCTCCCACACATACTGTGGCCCTAACAATACCCTAGGTGCTTCTTGTCTCAACCCCAATTCGTCACTCAATATCCGTGACTCCCTCACCGGTGGAACCCACATTCTGATGTCTGACCTAGAATTTGCCAAAGCTCCTGTTCGCCTTCGTTCTGACCCACTGTCCATTCTTGATGGATCAGCTGTAGCAGACATGGAGTACTGGATTCCACTGGTACCGGAGCCATACCTGTCCCACTCATTGTAAGACTCCCTCCAGAGATAGTCTCTTCACCTTGTTCTGGTTGTTGTTGGCTTTCATTTGTCCTCTCTCTAGGGTTATATATTGAAACCACCGGTCCAATAGTAACTGGTACCGAAAGAACTTCTGGTAGCCTCATGTTACAGGCAGTCTCTTCTGACTCCGAAGTTGTGTACCCTATCCCTCCAGACCCTCCTGGAATTATCGTTCCCACTGAAATCCTCCCTTCTACTCCTGTGGTACGCTCCTCTGCACCTATTTGTCCCACCCTTAGAATGTCCTCTGGTTGCTGCGTCTGCTCCGGCTCTGGCCTAGAGTCATAAGGTGGAGGACGTTCTGCTAGCAATCTATCAAGAAAACTGTCATCTGTGTCACTGTCCTCTTCCGTCTTACTCTTTCCTCCTGACCCACCTTCTAGCAACCGAAAGGGATACAATCGTTCTCCCTCTATGGTGTCTACTCTCCATCTTTTCAGCTGTGCATCCCACCTGGCATCCTGATATGCCTTCATTGCTTTTTTCATTCTTCCCTGAGAAGCTTCCCTTCTCTTTGCCATTGCTGCTCTCATCCAAGTATCCAATGCCTCAAATTGTGTTGGCCTAGGCGGAGGTTTCAGAGCAGACATCACTCCTCTCAGCTGATACAGCACCTCCATACAAAATGACCCATAACGAGGAAAAGCCAATTCTCCTTCTTTTTCTGTAATTTTATGCCAATTTTGAAGCCAAACTATAGTATGGAGTCCTACATTTGTTGCCATATAATGCGCCGGTGTATCCTCAGGCGGAGCTTCTTCTCCTACCCATGTCACCACTCCTGCATCGCCTCGACACAAATCCCGCAGCACCCTAAAACATCTCATTATGAAAATCGATTGTTTGCCCTCCAAATGAAATACTCAACGTCGAACGAACTTCCACCAATCCCAGCGCAGCGTTACACCAACCGACCAATCCCAGCGCGGCGCACACTGACGTCACTGCCCGCTCTTTGCAGCGGCTCACCTGCCTTTACAATTTCACTTGCTCACTCATTCGTACCACAAGTAACTGTATATCCAAAGCTATTAAACCAAGTAACTGCTCCTAACACAGTCACAATAACTTACAGTTACATAAAACAAATAATTGTCTGTCCGCTAAAAGATCGATAGCACACGCTTACAAGAACATTCATCCGCTGTGACCCCCGACCTGCGTTGGTCACTCAATCGCCATAGTCCATCCCCGGTACCTGAGGCTTTCTACCGCAACGTATCCCTCCATTCACACAAAGTTCCCTATCACAAGTGGATCGTCGAGAGCGCTTCACGACACCCACAATTCTAGTCAGACAATTACAAATACAAAACTATCTCGGGATCTTGGACTTCTCTTGAGTCTGCTAACCAAACTTCCTGACCCGCACGTGTCCGGACCAGTAAACCAATAAACCCACAATCAGTCAACATGCATCCCAACTTCACAAGACATCACACAAATATTTCATCACCGCAATCTAACACACCACACAATTCCATACTCACGCCACCACTGTTTCCGCCGCACCATCAACATCCGCCAACCTCCATCAATGTCCGCCGTCGTCTACTCCGCGTCCAGGGCCTTAATGTTCTTCCGACCCTACTCCTACTCTCTTTCTCCCCTCACTCTTAGAAGCAAACCATCCTCTGCTATCATTTGATTACACCTACCTTTACTCCTGCTTTTCCCTACTAGGTTTAGGGCAGATGGTCTTTTATTTGCCTACTAAAAGTGGTAGAGGGGAGGAAAACAATTCAAGATTATACTTTCGATTTAGTCATGCTGTAATGAACCACAGATTCCGAATTTCAGTTTGGTGGATTTATTATAAGGCCAAAAATAATTGAATATAAACACACCTCAATATCAGAGTATATAGGTACAGAAAAATCAATACAGAGCCGATTCTACGAATATAAGTCATTCGGCACAGAAGGCATAATATGATGAACTCCAAAATCAAAATACAGCAAAGAATAGAAGCGGAGTCCAATTCTCTTTTCATTTAAGGAGAAGCAATTCTTTCCCTACTCTGCTCTAAATGAGTATCCTACCTATCTCCCTTGTATCATATCCCAAAGGTGTCAGCACGTGTTGATTTCCTAAGAATTACTCACGTCAAATGGATCTGATAGCTTAAAGCAATGGAGCTCGCTCTAAGATGCTCCTTCTCCTCCGAAAATCAGCAGAAGTCTCTCGAATGTGTCCCTGCGCATCACACAAAAAGACAATGTTCAGCCCACAATACGTCATCTACTAAACCTGTCCATTGAAACAATTTCAGTAAGTTTCCACTGAAGCTTTTAATTAAACTAACTTCTTCTTTCAGTGGCCTTGGTTCCCAGATAGGCCAGACACGAAAGGAGTCCTCCCTTCTCGCCTTGCAGTCTTCTTCAAAGACATTCTGGGTATCTCCTTAAATCTAGGAATAACGAGATCGAGTTCCTGCACCTGCAGTGGGATGAGAACATACTGTCTTCCAGCACAAACAAAGAATTCATTTAATTGATTCTTGAGCAATTAAGGAGAAACGAAACTCAAAACAACCTACAAATTGGGCCTACAAATTAAACTATACATAGTTACATTATATGAGTATAATGTCGTCCTGCACATTACACATACAGGAATTATGTTTTCTAATGCACGCAAATGCTACTTAAATGTGCTCACTTCATTTTAATACTAATATGACGTAAATAAATGCATCTTAATAATCATAAAACACTGCAAACGACAAAAATACCTATGAGTGCGTTTATATCAGGAGTATAGTGCACCCCTACAATTTAGAGTGCTGTAAGCGCTCTATCACACTTGCTAGGCAATTCGCCCAGAATAAATAAAAAACACCAAAGTGCCGGCAGAACAGGAGAAGAGTGCACACGCAAACGGCTCGGCTCTGACCAAGGGGCCATACTACACATGCGTATAGAATTGGCAGTGGCGTAACACAGTGGCCTGCCCTTCTGATCCAGGCCCGGGTGACTTACTGACTAGGAACTTGCCAGCAGTGCATAACTGGCACTGGGGCAGCTTGAACTTCAGGTGCATGTCCGTGTGAAGTCAGGTGAGAAATTCTTTTTATCACTATGTGAGGCCACCCTCATTGTCCACAGTTAAAAACAGAATAGGAGGTCTAATGCTACTTGTTGTTGATGGCCCATGGGGCAACTACTCATGTGCCAGACAGGCATATGCAGTGATTCCCCTTGAGGCCCAGGCCAGCTTAGTGATGTCACGATGGTAGGCCTGGCCATTTTAAGCGTGGCTTTTTAGGTTCGTACTGGGGCATTGGCTGATTTGACCCAGGGCGGGATAAATACAGCAGAGCGATAGGCAGGGCAAAGGGAGGTCAACGTAGAGGGTGGCAACCACAGGCACAATGATGATGAATCACTGCATATGCCTGTCTGGCACATGAGTAGTTGCCCCATCCCCCCAAAACACTTGACAACTGTTGTTGATCATAATACAGCTCTGTGATGAGCATCTTCACTGTATTTTATTTTCGTTCCTACTGCTCACTCCCACGTAACTCGTAGAGCAACACCCCTTACTACCCTTATTACCAGTCGTCCATACTGTGTACAATGCAGGTGGGGACCCCCTGGAGCTTGGAGGCCCCCCCGCACCGCGGGGGCTGCAGGGGCCTGTGTTACGCCACTGCATAGTTAAGACACAAGTACCTTTGCTTACAAACTTATGGGGGGCTCCTGCCCCTCTACCAATGGTCATTTACAGGTGGAATTCTGCCACAGTCTCTTTACATTAAATGTAAATTGTTTTTCATTCTTATAACTCTGTGTTCTTTTGAAGCAATTTGCTCCTCAAACTCTGCAAAGCGTTCTGACTCCTGTGAGGCTTAAACAATGATAACTGATATAGGGGAAAGTATTGTTCAGTTATTTGAGGTTGTCATATGAAATGATGGGCTAATCAAACGGGTCTCTTCTCTTCCCATCTCGCCCATTCTTCTGTTTCAGTAGCCTCGCCCATGATCACGGTGTCACTCTGTTTGCTATCCAATTTAAGTGAAATCGAGATTGTTAAACATTTATTTTTCTATTTACAGAATGAAAGCCGGACTTGCAACTGCTTTTTTCTGCACGCTGCTGCTTGTCTTGCACTCAGCAGAGATAGGTAATGTAAATATCCATTATTAGAAGTTATTGAGTTTCTTTGCATTGTACAAAGTTGCTTATTCATTGTTATCCTCACATTATATTTCCCTTGTCACAAGCCCATTGTCTAAGCCCTTGAGCACTGGCATCTCTGTTGGAATTTCCCTCCACAGTGCTCTCCTGGGAAGCACCTGGTTCCACTCCTAGAGACTGGAAAACTAGATTTATGTTGCCCTTCTGAAAATAAGATGATCTGCAGCTTGTTCTGAAGATATGGTACTATGGAATATCGAGGCTAGGAATATTGAGATGCACTATTATCATGGACAGAATATTGAGAGACAACATAAGATAAGTGGGTATAGAGGAAGTATAGAGTTACTGTTCCAATCTCCACATATAAGGACTTTGAATATATATAGTTAAGGTACATATACGTGGAGTTACCTGTAGAAAATCCATACTTTCTTACCTTTCGGTATTTTGTCCTTCGGTACTGTGTGCACATTATTTGGTGCTATCGAGATTCCTAAGTCGATATTTCGGGTGCGCACCTTCTGAAGGGCATTGTAAAGACACGGCCTCACCAGTAGAAAACGTTATCTGACACAAAGGTATTAAACAAGATACAATGTGATGCAAGGACGCATGAGATATATCTCAGAGAGTTCAGACAATGAAGTAAAAAAAGATTGAGGCCCCGATTTAGGGTTCGGCAGAGTGGGTCCTCTGTTGCAAAGGCAATGGAGTATCCTCTTCACTAAACTGAACTCATTTAGAGTTGGGCAGAACTTAAGTATCTCAGCAATGGAAACTACTCTTTCTCTGTGACTGAAATACTCCTCTGATGACCATTGGCATAAGGGCCATCGGAGAGCTGGCCATTTGTCCGCCTGCTGTATTTACAGAAGGCGGACAAATGCTCAGTTTTTCCTTTCACATATTTCCATTCAAGGCGTGGCGGTAAGTGAAAATAAAAAACATTTTGTTGACCCCCACGCCATGAGAAATGGGGCTCTTGTTTATGTTTTCAAAAAGATAACACGACTTTCAGATTTTGTTTTTGAAATAAAACAATATTGAAGATATGCCTGATGGCACTGTCATGTTGACGGTGCCACACAGTACACTTTCAGTGCATTGACAGGCATAACCCCTAAATTATTCAGAAGACATTCTGCATGGCCTTAAGAGTGACTTATGCCCCAGTGCATAATCCTTTGTCTCACTGTGGCAAAGATCTGGGTCCAGTGAGTGGCTCAGATGAGTGAGTCCAATCGTTTGAGTTCTTGTAATATTACAAAGAATGTGTAAGTAACCAATGTGATTCAGGTATTTGCTGATGTAATAGTTGATCTGGACAATACGATCAACATATTAGTTATAGCTTAATCAAATAAATGTAGAAACAACGTAAGACATGTTACACATCTATTCAAAATCAACCCAGAGCAGAGATCTTCCTTACACTACAGACGAAGGGCCCATCCAAACAATACCGACAGTTATCTGAACCTTGAATCCACTACAGGGTTGTATCACACATGTAACATGAACACCATGGAACACCTTGGTCTTCCTTTGTGCAGGATTTGCCAGTTTTTCTACAACCTTTTCATACTCAGCCACAACCAGTAGGAATGACATCTTTGAAGCTGGGAATGTCCAAACATAAGAGAGGTAATACTTCTTGCCCATCGAAACTGTCTGACAGCAGGTGGTGCAGGTGGACCTAAGTATTAACACCCCAGTGACTACAGCAGGGTCTGACCTTAGTGTGGGGTACAAATGCATTTGAACTCTATTAGGAATCAACTGCTAAAAGAACTTACAAATATCAAAGTAGACGGTCCATCCCAAGACATACTCACCATTCTACATAGCAATAACCACAAAAAAGAGGCCACTGAGACTCAGAAATGTAAATATAATAACTTTGGTACATTGGCAAACACAACAGGATTTACAACTCCCTGGGCCAAAAGAGCACTCAAAATCAGTAATTTAAATATACCAACCTACATATACAAGACAAACACATCAGGCTTTATAACAACACACACGGACCAGAGGCCTCTCAGACTCAGTAATTTATCTAAAATAACATGGAAATCACAGACAAACAACAGGGTTTACAACAACTCCTGGACACCATAGGCCTCCAAGGCTCTGTAATTTAAACATAATAACCTACCTATCCTAGACAAATACAGCAGGCTTAACAGAAACATCCAAGAATCAGAGGTCACTAAGAATCCGAGATATAACTATAAGGACCTAAATTTCCAACACAGACTCTCCACCTCCAGGCGCACTCCACAGACATTAAGTTACCCAGGGACTGGAAGTCACTAAGGGCCACATGTATCAAAAAAGCATTTTGCGTTTACCAAATAGCAATTTTTACTGAATTGCTATTTGGTAATCGCAAAATGCAATGCAAATAAGGAATCACAAAAGATTTAGCGATTCTTTAATATTACAAAATAGCAATTCAGTAAATGGGTAATCACTATTAGGTAATACTACTAAATTTGTTCTAGGTGCGAATGGTTTTGCATTAGTTAATTTGCGATTACCTAATTCGTAATCACAAATTAGGTAATGCAAAGCCAAGGGTGCCTGGGGGCCTAAAGTCCCCCTGAAGCAACCCCCTCTAAAAATGTTCACATGTGAAGCACACACATGCCCTGGGATAAGTGTGTGCTACATGGCACATTGAAAAATGCATTTTCGTGCATTTTTCAAAATCTGCACATGGTTATCATCGACTAGAAGTCGATGGTAATAGCATTTTCCGAAATGTACAGTTTGCATTTAGAAAATGCTTGGTAAATATGCTAAGGGAATCTCAATTTGCGATTCCCTATTTGTTGTCGCAATTTTGATCACAATTTTTGCGATTACCTAAAATTGCAACTAGAAGGCCTTTCATACATCATGAAAGGCTATTTTGCATTCGCAAATGGCTGAATTTTGCGATTCGCACAGTTTGAGAAAGCAAAATTGTTTGATACATGTGGCCCTTAGAATCAGCAATAGGCCTGGACTTGACTTTGCATAGCTGTATTTAATGCACTGTAAATTCAGATAAAGAATCAAGCATGCATATATATGCATTTAAAGTGAATGCCAAAAGCAAAAATAAATGATTCGAAATCTATTTGCAATAGCAGTAGCTTAGAGCAAAAAGCACTGAAAAAAGTCAATAGTCCTCACCATGCATAATAAGCTATTGACGTGGATAGTAGTGCTTGTTTGTAAAGCATAGTGAAAAACACTAAACAAACACAAAATTCACACAAGGATGCATTCACAGCTATCTTGGAAATTTTTATCTTTATGAGAAAAGCCCATTCCAAAATGGCTGCTGCTTTGCCACAACACTTGCACACACATTGGCAGTCATTTTGAAATGGATTCCTGAAAGAAAAAGCTTTCCAAACTGTCCACCTGTGTGCATACATGCCAAACCTCCCAATTCAGGAGGGAGACTACCAAGAATTGAAGGCTAGTCTCTCGCCTCCAGATTCCTACATGCGGACACCCGATTCGGATTGCAGAATCGTGATCTGTTGGAAAGAAAGCAAAAGTTAAATGTTGATGCCTGTCGCGCCTGCTCCCTTCTCCCCCTCCAAGAAATACCTCTGACATCTAAAGTTACCACTTTTTAACTTGGAGGGTGAGATTAGAGAGTGTGACAGACCTCAACATTTTATTTTTGGCAGTTTTACATGGCGCATAAAAAAACAGAGTTTAAAACTCTGTTTTTAGATTTCGCCTGTGCAGCGCTTGTGCTGTGCTTGTGACATCTCTTGTATTTAATATATGTTAAAAGGGAGCTCTTATCGGGTCCTATCACCGAATTACTGTGTTTATTTGCGGGGAACTTTTTTGTTTGTTATCATCCCCTGGCTGCACGCATTTACGATACTTCTACAAAAGCTGTTCACACTGTTTAAGCCCCATTTACTGTCAAGATAAGATCTCTTCCCATCGAAAAGGCAGATAGCTTCTAACTATGTTGGAATCCTTTCCTTTTATTACTTAGTTGTGTGAAGCAGATGCTTTAGCCTTAGAAAGTTTGTGGCATTTATCACGTATTGGATCTTTCATAGATTCACAGGATCGAATCATTCCCTGTCGCCGAAGTGGGAGTTCCACAGTACCATAGTAAAAAAGTATATCATAGTAATATAGGCTATAACTGCAATGAAAATCATTTCAATAACCTGTCCATGTCCTTTTATACTATAACCAATCAGGCGACAGCAACCTCTACAAAACTCCCAACAGAGGCTGAATCCCTTATATTTTTACCGCATGTCGTGTGAAGGGAGTCTCTGAGCTTTTCTCAGCTATTTACCAACTAGCAATTTAAAAAATGCATTTTATTATTACAATGATTAAAGCTTTTAAAAGGAAAGAGCTCTCTGACTCTGTGGCAGTTCTGAACAATATCTGTCTGCATATAGATACTCCTTGCTAGGATTACATTTACTGCCTCTACCCTCACCATATGGTGTCTAAAGAATTTGCTCCTATGGAGCTTTGAAATGAGCCAAACGTCAAAGAAGCAAGTTACTCCAGACACCTTCAAATGTCCTTAAAAAGACTCATCTCACGGCTCAGAAGGATAGTTTAAGGGAAAAATGCAAAGCCCTCTCCTCAGGAACTTCGCTGGGAGAGCCTATATTTCCTACTATTTCTCCTGGAGTTTGCTCTTCCTAAGGCTCCATACATTGACAGCAAGGCCGAAATCTAAGTCTTCACTGTATCGACGATGCCAATGACGTAATTTACGGCGTAGACAATGGCATCACCATATCCTTGATGTTAGCATAGCTGAAATGGCGCTCCTCCCATTGACGAGGGCTTCCTTGACACCAGTCTCTGTCAACAGCTGCTCTTACTGAACATGAGCAGTCCATGCTCCATCTATGTTCAACATCAGGGCAGAGATTTTAATACTTACATCGCTCCGTCGTCACTGATGGTCGTCGTCGTCGAGGATGTCCTCTACGGTGGTCATCGACGGCAGTGGCCGATGGCGTAGTAGAAGGAGGTGTCTGGACTCATACTTGTTGATGACGGCTTATTGACGGCGGCCCTTACTGGACATGAGAAGTCCATGTTCCCTTTATGTTTAGCATCAGGCACGAAATTTGATTGCTTTCTTCCTTCTGTTGTCACTGATGGTCGTCGTTGAGGACGTCGCCTATGGCGCTCATCAACAGCAGTGATCGGCGGCGTTGTTGAGGATTCGTCCTCGTTGACGAAGGCTGTTGGTGGTGGCCCGAAGGTAGGCGTCGTCAACGGTGGGTCTTCGACGGTCGTTCATGGCCTTGTCGACACCATACAATGTAAAGTGGTAGTGGAAGGTTCTCCCAGGGTGAAGCTATTCACACCTTATTTGGAGTGCTAATCCCCAAATACTGTATATGCATCTGCACAGCTCTAGGTGAGATACAAAGGCATGTGTATAACCTTCATAATTATGAAATTTTACAGAAAATTGATTTTTTGCGTTTTTCCTCAGACATTAAACTGATAAAAAATATATGCTCCTCAAATATCTAAGCTTCTTCCCAGGAGCTGTGTTCTCACCGATGATACCTTCTGGTATTCCGCACTCTACAAAGGAGCACCACACGTCATCATAAATTACTAATCATCCATCCATTCCGAAAGGTTACAGCTATCTACCCACTATCCCACATTGGTCCAACACTGGATTAGCCGCCAACACAAGATACATGACTTTCAAAACAGCCTCCTTGAAGAAACCGCCAGGACTTTCCAACTGCAATTACTGCCAAGCTAATATATTGTTTCTTAGATAACTTCTATAAGGAAGTCCAGGTATGTTATTTCCATGGTGCATTATGTTTGGGGAGAAGGCGTGACAATGCTGTGGAACCTAGCAACGGTTGTAGCTGCATTGCTGCAAATAGTTCAGGCCACAATTTCTGGTTACACAAGCGGTTCATAGTTAATCTATAATTCCCCTACACCAGCCGCATCACTAGATTGTAGGGATTCTTACCTAGTCACTATCGCAAAAGGTTCTTTGCGATCGGGGTTATCACCTTCCGTTTGGTTATATCTTTTTCCAGTTTTGGTCCTACTGACCAACTACTGTCATCGCACATATGTACACTAATAGTTTTCGTGCTCTAAGATAAACTTTGGAAACTACAAGAATTCTTTTAAAGCACATCGTATGATCTTATTGTTTGTACAGTAGTTATTGCTTACACAGCATTCCGTCAGCTGGCATTGTCACCAATATTGAAACGACAGGCAAAGCCTTAAACATCTTTTGTGTACTGCAACCCAAAATCTTGGGCAATACTTCCCAAACCATACAAGGATGGCATGATAGCAGTCACTGTGCATCACTTGGCACCTTTCATATAAAGGGTTGCCTTTGTAAAGGACACCAGCATTGTTTTTCTCTTCAATTGGGAGAGACTATCTCCCATCCCAATATTTCCTTCATTTCCAGTGTCAAAAGCCCATTGGCTAGCAATACCGCCAACCGCCTGATAACTGAAAAAATAAAAATTCAGTCCAATAGGTTTTAGGTTGGTCACATATGCCATTCCCTGCAGTTTCACTAGGTTCAGTTAATCATAGGTACATCTTCCCCTTCTCTTTTTTCTTTTTTCAGTATTCCAGAAAGGAGCCCTCATCATCTGTGACAAGAAACTATACAGAGAGTTTCTTATTCCCATGGACCGGTGGGTTTCTACTCCTGCTTTGAAAAAGAAAAAAACACACAAGACACCCATGTCCACATTCCCGCACTTTTTTCCAGTTGATTGATTTCAGTACCAGTTACTCTTTCATAGTACGGCTATCACGTGCTTCCCAACCATGGATAACACGCTGCTAAAGCTCCAACGCAGTTCAACCATAGGAGATCACAAACATTGTCCCACTTCTTTCTTCAAGCAGGGTCTTCCTGTCAGGTATAGTTCCAAGTCACTGGCAACATCTATAACATTGCTTATATATCTCTTTCGGGACAGTTAATGGAGACAAAACATTATGCAACCAGTTTCTCCAAACCAAGGTCAATTTCAGTACATCTATACGGGTCTTCTCTCGCATTTCAAATTGGGACAAAAGGATCTACAAAACCTTGGCACACAAGCAGACAGATAGTTTGAAAATGTCCTAAGCATCACTCTTCAAAGGATGGAATTTCTAGAACGATGGTTTTCAAATCTCTCGCTTCTGAGAAGCCTTCATGCGTTTCCTCGGTTCCTAACTTCTGTCCATAGAGGGATGTCTCTCTAGAGTCTAGGGGCACATCTTCGTGCCTACAAATCCTGTACAGGTAGTCTACAATGCAGAAAAGTACACACATTAGCAGCTTGAAGTTCGCACAAATCTACCTTATCCGGCAGGTTTCTTTCCACAATAACATATTTCTCTAAGATACTCTGTACTACAATACAACCAGCATGCATTGTACCAGCAAACAAGAAAGTACTCAATCAGGCATGATTTCCCAGAAGTCCAGAAACTGTAAAACTAGCCGGAAAAGCCCGAAACATCTCCAGACCCAAACAGGTGTCTAACCTGATCAATACTACAGCACAAGCTCTGGGCACTTCCAAGAGCAGCAGCCAGAGTGGGAACTGAATGCGTCACAACTATACATATTATTGTCACTTAGGTCAACCACCACAACATCTCTTTTCACTCTAGAAAACATTAGGGCCAGTTTTATATCAATACATACCTGCTTCCAGGGTCACAGGGGAGTAAATATTTTTTTGTTCAGATAATCCTGGATTTACACATACATTGGTTTCCCCTTCTCGTTCATACCAGAGGTTCCCTCCAAGAAGCAGAATGGACCACTGTCGCCACACCTTCAAGGCTCCCAGGTGGCCGGCAACAGAAGTTTATAGCGCTACTCATGCTCGCAGACGCCAATCCCAGGCATATCCCGCCACACCGCTCCTATGACAATGAACCAATGCCAGGTCCTACATCCGGACCACTCTCCGTCTCCCCTCTTCACCACATAGCTACTGAAGTCTTCCACCACTCTGGGATCAGAAACATTCCTCGGAACGGCACACACAGCCTATACTAGGGAACAGCGGAAATCACCAGCATAGCGTCCAAATTAAGCAAAACCATCTCTGCTTATAGCATCAACAGTGTATCTTACATCCATTGGAAGCATCACCATAGTAGGATTCGGTTTCATCTTCTTTCTATTACTAACTCAGCAGCAGCGCTTTTGTCTGCTGACGTTTGTCTCTAGCAATTTCTAGAGATGGATGTTCACCTCTCTCTCCCTCTCTCCCTCTCTCTCTCTCTCTCTCTCTCTCCCTCTCTTTCTCTCTCTCTCTCTCTCTCCCTCTCTTTCTCTCTCTCTCTCTCTCTCTCTATATCTGTTCCACAAGATTTATCCAGCAGCCCTTCTGGAGTTCTTTGACCTTTCCCGCATCGCTTTAGTAAAAGGTCACTTTTCTATGGACCCTCGCTTTAGATCGCACAAGTCTCTGAATACAAGCTTTCACAGCTCAAGAGTTTTTTTACACTTCTCTGAGCAATACGTGTTTCTCAGAACAAATGTTAATCTATCCCCAAGTTCCCATCTTGATTTTATTTCCGTAAAACTATAGTAGTTCATATTTCTATCCTGATTCCATTACCACCAGCTAAAATTCGCTCAATACCTTAGTTGTCAAACAAGTTCTCATCTTCATTCAGGCATTTCCGTTGACATCAGAACACTCAAGTAGGGCACAGGGATCTACTACTGATGCTTCAAGGAGTAATCCACTCAAGGTACTCCTGTGACAGGCGCAACCATTGACAGATGTTTTCTGCAACTATTCACTTTCACCGCTCCAAAGCTGCAGGTCTTTAACAGTAACACACTATCCAAAGGTACACAGTAGGTTTATACCCTGGCTAGCCTTGTTTCTTTGGAAAGGTTCCTCCAACCTCAGCCTGGAAGAGTCCCTACAATTCGGAATCATCATACTGCAGTGGTGCAGCTATAAGACAGGTGGGTTAAGGCACTGATTCCTATAAGGTGAGCCTTTATTTCTGAGATATTCATGAACAGGGCTACTTGTACCTATTTCCACATTTATATAATTCTATTGTAGAAAACATACTATTTCCATCATGATTACAGTGTTTATACAATCATAGCTGTATAGTATTATATACACACGTGGCTTTAATAAAGATATATAGATATATTTATATATGTACGTGTATATGTTTATAATCCCTTTTTTAGTACTGTTTCCTTATATAAAGATTACAGACATGAATGCTTATAATTTTCTATACCTATGGTAATTTACCTTTATATATATTGATGTATTTTCTCTCTTTATATGTATATATGCATTTATATGTGATATAGATACATTATACATGTCCAAAGTACCAGAGTCAGCTTTTCTGACGCCGGAAAAAGAAACTTGCAAGCTACTGTTCCAATTTCCAAAAGATTTATTCACAGCAACGCGTTTCACTCATTCGGGGGCTTCGTCAGGGTCAATATAAACAAACACTGTCCACCAACATCTTTAGAAAGAGAGATTTATCACACAGGATATCATGGAAATGAAAGAGTTACATCTCCGGTGGTTGGACAGTGCAAAGTATTTACAGTACTATCTGTATACACAACAAGATATTGCTTTCAGCATATTTCTTTTCATATTTACATACATATTTATGTAGATTTAAGTCTGTTTCACCTCCTACAACAGTATATTGCTTTTTTACCCACCATCTGCTAAGGGTACTTAAGTTACTTGCAACACTGCTTGCTATTCTGATTCAAGCATGTGAATCTATGAAAGATCCTATACTGGGTAATAAATTTAATTACTTACCTGTAACTGCGGTTATTCAGTATTGGTATCTTTCGTAGATTCACATGCGACCCACCCTCCTCACCTAAGAAGCTCACCTGTTAGCTCAGGATTATTTAATCCCACTTCTGCTTGAAAAATCTAAGGGATTCAGCCTCTGTTGGGAGTGTTCTAGAGGGTGCTGTCGCCTGATTGGTTATAGTTAAAATGTGGTCCTTTTTATAAAAGGACATGGACAGGCTATGAAAGTGTTTTTATTTCATTTATAGCCTATGTTACTATGATATACTGCTTTACCATGGTACAGTGGGACTCCCACTTTGACAACAGGGGAATGATTCAAGCATGTGAATCTATGAAAGAAACCAATACTGGATAACCACAGTTACAGGTAAGTAATTCCCATTCATACAGGTAAGCAATTCCTATTCATGCCTCAGTAACCTTTCTTTGCACTTTGTAGGCATGATCGGATTGATTATTTCAACGTAATCTATTTGTTCATTATGATCAAATTCTAAATGTTGTAATTAACATTGCACGTTAAAAACAAAGTTGCTATATAAGAGCTATGCTATATTTTACTACCAGACAAGCAGCCAAAAGTGCAGTTAACTTGCAGACAAGACGGTCATGATTTGAGTGGTGCAGCAGGTGCAGTGGCACCAGGGACAAAAGTTGTCAGAACACCTCTAAACACATAATATTGCTATATTTTTCAACTAAACAGGCAGTCACAAATGCAGTTATCTTTCAGGCACCGGGGCCAAAAGCTCTAGAGATCCCACTAAACCCAGATTATTGCTAAAATTTAAAACTAAACAGGCAGTAACAAGTGTGGTTACCTTGCAGACAACAGGGTAATGATTTGAATGGTGCAACAGGTGCGGTGACACCATGACCAGAAGCTTTAGGCACCCCACTAAACGCCAAATATTGCTATAATTTACTACTAAACAGGCAGTCACAAGTGCAGTTACCTTGCAGGCAACAGGGTCATGATTTGAATGTGTAGCAGGTGCAGTGGCACCGAGCCAAAAAGTTGTCAGAACTCCTCTAAACACCTAAAATTGCTATATTTTACAACTAAACAGACAGTCATTTAGCAAGCACTAGGGTCATGATTTCAATAGTGCAGCAGGTGGAGTGGCACCGGGCCCAAAAGCTATAAGAACTCCTCAAAACACATAATATTGCTATATTTGACTACTAAACAGGCAGTCACAATTTCAGTTACCTTGCAGTTAAAAGATACTTGACTTGAATGGTGCAGCAGGCGCAGTGGCACTGGGGCCCAAAGCTCTAGGGACCCCACTAAAGCATGATTATTGCTAAATTTTACTACTAAACAAGACAGTCACAAGTGCATTTATCTACCAGGCAACAGGGTCATGATTTGAATGGTGCAGCAGGGGCAGTTGCACCAGGACCAACTTCTGTAGGGGCCCCACTAAACACTTTATATTGCTATATTTTATTTCTAAACATGCAGTCACAAATGCAGTTACCTTGCAGACAACAGAGCCATGATTTGAATGGTGAAGCAGGTGCAGTAGAATCAGGCCCAAAAGTTGTCAGAACTGATCTAAACACATAATATTGCTATATTTGACACTAAACAGGCAGTCACAATTGCAGTTACCTTGCAGTTAAAATGTTCTTGATTTGAATGGTGCACCAGGTGCAGTGGCACTGGGACCAAAAGCTCCAGGCACCTCACTTAACACCTAATATTGCTATATTTTATTCCGAAACGGGCAACCACAAGTGCAGTTACCTTGCAGACAACAGGGTCATGATTTGAATGGTGCAGCAGGTGCAGTAGCACCAGGCCCAAAAGTTGTCAGAACTAATATTGCTATATTTGACTACTAAACAGGCCGTCACAATTGCAGTTACCTTGCAGTTAAAAGGGACTTGATTTAAATGCAGCAGGCGCAGTGGCACCGGGGCCAAAAGCTCTAGGGACCCCTCTAAACCCAGATTATTGCTAAATTTGACTACTAAACAAGACAGTCACAACTGCATCTATCTAGCAGGCAATAGGGTCATGATTTGAATGGTGCAGCAGGTGCAGTAGCACCAGGACCAACATCTGTAGATACCCCACTAAACACCTAATATTGCTATATTTTATTACTAAATAGGCAGTCACAAGTGCAGTTACCTTGCAGACAACAGGGCCATGATTTGAATGGTGCAACATGTGCAGTGGCACCGGGTCCAAAAGTTGTCAAAACACCTCTAAGCACCTAAAATTGCTATATTTTACTACTATACAGGCATAGACAATTGCAGTTATCTTGCAGTTAAAAAGTGCTTGATTTGAATGGTGCAGCAGGTGCAGTGGCACCGTGGCCAAAAGCTCTAGGGACCCCACTAAACGCAGAATATTACTATATTTTACTACTAAACAGGCAGTCACGAGTACAGTTATCTAGCAGGTACTAGGGCCATGGTTTCAATGGTGCTGCAGGTGCAGTGGCACCAGGGCCAAAAGTTGTCAGAACTCCTCTAAACAGCAAATATTGCTATATTTAACTACTAAATAAGCAGTCACAAGGGCAGTTACCTTGCAGGCACTAGGGTCATGATTTCAACGGTGCAGCAGGTGCAGTGACACTGGGGCCCAAAGCTCTAGAAATCCCCTAAACACCAAATATTGCAATATTTTACTACTGAACAGACAGTCACAAGTGCAGTTACCTTACAGGCAATAGGATAATTATTTGAATGGTGCAGCAGGTGCAGTCGCACCGGGGTCAAAAGTTGTCAAAACTCCTCTAAGCAGCAAGTATTGCTATATTTTACTACTAAACAGGCAGTCACAATGCAGTTATCTTGCAGGCAACGGGGGCATGATTTCAGTGGTGCAGCAGGTGCAGTCGCGCCATGCCCAAGAGCTGTCAGAACTCCTCTAAACACATAATATAGCTTTTACATCCATTAATTCTATTGTTTCTCTTTTTTATTTCATTTTTCTAAATTTTGCTCAGCACAATATATTGCCTTTTTTTACACAAACAAGTCATAACACTTTAACAGACTCTCTGTAACTTATATTGTACAACTTCTCAGCAAGCTACAACTTACAACAAAAAACAGCTTATTATTAATCACATATGTGAAACCTAATGCATTTACCAATGCTTGTTGTTTGTGCAATGTGTTTTAACCAGCCAAAAATGAAATGCCAATAGACCCAATTCAGGAAGATTGTCTTCTATTTATATATAAGTTAATAGGGAAAATACATTCTCCGACATTTTTTTTTTTTTAAATCTCTCACTTGCTTTAAAATGTTGGCACGTATAAGTGTGTGTGAATGTGTTGTGACTTCAAAAGGCAAGCGTTCATGTCGTTACGCAACAGCAGACATTTCGACTTCTTTTCTGAGTTTAATTTACTGTTGAGTTTATTAAGGCTGAGAATTAGATTTGAAAAACAGTAAAAAAAACAGGAGTGAAAAAAGGAGTGAGCGAACATGTAGCAGTGTTGCTGCTGTGCACTCACAAAAAACAGAAAAAGCTGGAAGGAGAGTGGTGGGAGTGCAATGTTCAAGAGTGCGGCAAGCAAAAAGAAACAGAGTGGGGGGGGTTGGAAGAGTAACAGAGGAAGCAGCACGCACAGAGGAAACCACTGAGAGGAGTTAGGGTGGTGGGGCACAAAAAGCAATGCAGGAGCAGAGAGGGTGGAAATGTAATAGAGGAACGAATGGAGGATGAAAAACAATGGAAGAGAATGGAGGAGTGGCAGAGCAGCAGAGGAAGCGGTGGGCGATGAAAAGGAAGAGCGGTGAGGAATGGAGCAAGATGAGGGGAAAGCGACACAAACATTTGTAATCGGTCGGGGGGGGTAAATGCAGGAGGAATGCTGCATGTTACTGGATGTAAGTGTCTTGAAGGTAAATAGATAAAAACTATTTGTTCAATTAACATCTGTGGTGAAGAACACTTTCAATATCTCAGACCCCACTTGATAATGAGGAAACCCCCTAAGAGCCTCTGCAGACCCTCAGCCACCCATCTGCCAGTGCTCAAGAACCCATCCAGAGCTCAAATCTGCCCCCCAAACCCTCACTGCAGGCCCTCTGTGTTTCTCAACCCACCTTCATACATCCTTCATTAGCTCCCATCCAAAAGCCCCAGTCTGCCCACGATCCTCTAGAGTTTGCTCACTTCCCTCTAGTCTGCCTTTTCTCCCCTGAGTCCGGCCACTTTCTCCTGAGCCTGCCCACTCTTCCCCCATTCAGTCCATTCTCCCTCAACTCTGCCCACTTTCCTCTCTGTCTTCTAATTTCCCTCCAGTCTGCCCTCAAGTCGGTCTGCTTCCCCTCAGCCTGCACGCTTTTCCCCAGGTCTCTGTCCGCTTTACACTAGTCTGTCCGTTTTCCCCCTTGAGCCTGCCCACTTTGCCCGGTTACCCTATTCGCTGCAGATTCTTACAATTTTCCCCGTGGGGCCACTCACTTTCCCCTAGTCTGAGCGCTCTCCCTTCGAGTCACTGGGGGGCATATTAGCAAGACCCACGTTAAAATTATCGCCGTTTTAGCGGCAGGAAACTGCCGCTAAAACGGCGATAATGGGCTTGCTAATATGCGTTATGGAATTCAATAGAAGCCCAGGTTAGATGTCCTGCACATCTAACCTGGGCTTCTATTGAATTCTATAACGCATATTAGCTAAGCCCATTATCGCTGCTTTAGCGGCAGTTTCCTGCCGCTAAAACGGCGATAATTTTATCGCCGGTCTTGCTAATATGCCCCTCAGTTTTTAACAAAACTGGTGTAGGAAAATCACTACACGAAGGTATGATTATATGTCTTTATTAATGACAAGTCACGCAGTAGGACAGTCAGCTGACACCATAACTGTCAACTACCGACCCCCCAACGCTCTCATGGTCTCCAAGGAGACTAGCATTTGTTCAGTAAAAACATTCTAAACATTACATTCTACCAATGACATAAGGCCTACACTACACCCCCCCACCCTTTACACAATTTTTATTTAACAAAAACAACCTACAGGAAAATAACTACAACCATAAATAAAAAAAAGAAGTACCGTAATACACACAAGCTCAATCAAAATTAAAACAAATTATGCTCGTGTCTTTAAAAAAAAATAAAAACATGTTAATCACATATATAGTCATTGACGTTTCTCTTCACTCTGTACTTAATATTCATATCATGTATGTCATTCTCAACACATTCATCTTTATTCAATACGATCAACTTATCGCTTTTCTCTATTTGACCATCAGGACTCTCATCTGTGTTTCTAACACTAATTCCTTCATTGTCGCAAGTTTGAATTTCAGGGTTCACAGGTAATACACATCTAGGTTTTGATTTGGATTCCCTGTTGTTAATTTCCTAATTACCATGCTCACACAATGCTACTCTTTTGAGATTCCAACATTTTCCATTTTCCAATATCACAGTGTTTTCCTCACCGCCACAACACATTGTGGCTCAAAACATTTGCTCTCATTTTTTTAAACAAAACCTGGTTTCCTAATTCTTACCCATTGTCCTAGTGTAAGATTTGTCTGTTTGGTATTAGGTGCTTAGTATCATAATATACTTTATATTTGTCATGTTTAATCAACAGATTGTTTTTAACCTCTGACGAGGACCAATTTACTTCCCTAAGAGTTTTTTAGCCAACCAGGATTCCATTTAGATCTGGGCTTTCTTCCACTCATTAGTTTGAACGGGGAAAACGTCGTAGTATGGACTTCTGCCAACCTATACGACCAAACTGTTTTAAACACTTGAGTTTCCCATGGTATGTTGTTCCTGCAAGCTAGTTGAACAGCACCTTTAAAAACTCTGTTATAACGTTCCACCAAACCATTTCCACTGGGATTATATAATTAAGTTGTTTCGCTTGTAATACCACACTTTCTCAAATACTGAACCATCACATCTGAGGTAAATTGCACCCCATTGTCACTGATAATGGTGGCCGGGGTACCCTCATTAAAAAATACTTCATTAAAACTTTTTATGACAGTAACTGTATCCAATTTCTAAATAACTTTCACCACAGGCCATTTCGAAAAACATCCATAAGGGAAATTATGTATTCCAGGAACCACCCACTGGACCCATGATGTTCACAGCTACACATTCCCAAGATGAATCCGGACAGATAAATTCACTCATTGGGGGTCTCAACCCTTATCCAGTACTAACACCTGTGCAATGCCGTTGGGATCTAAAATAATGTTAAGGTTTCTCTGGTCCTTCTACCTCTGTAAGGGGTGCATGCACCACCTTACCCAGGCTGCAGTAGCAGTCCTGTGGTGTCAGTTTAGATAGCTTACCAGGGGTGGCATAATACATGCTGCAGCCCCTGGTAGGCCTCTGGGGTACCTATGCCCTGAGTACATAGTGTACCATATACTAGGGACTCATAAGGGTACCCAAGAATCCAATCTGGAGTGTACCTAAGGTACATGGAATCCATTTAGAGTGAAAGCAGATAGACTGGGGCCCTGAATAGCAGGGTCCCAGTCCAACTAAGTCAAAAACCAGCAAAACACCAGGAAAAAAATGGGGGCAACCATGCAGTCAGATTCCACCTTCCTACGCCACCCACTGGACCCATGATGTTCACAGCTACACATTCCCAGGGTGAATCCGGACACATAAATTCACTCATTGGGGGTCTCAACCCTTATCCAGTACTAACACCTGTTCAATGCCGTTGGGATCTAAAATAATGTTAAGGTTTCTCTGGTCCTTCCACCCTAGGACTGAGGGACTTTTCTTTGAAATGTACATTTTGCATAAAGCCTTCCTGTTGTTGAATCTAAATATAAGATTCATAAAACCCAACAATTCAATTGACTCTCCTGTGTAGCTCTCTGGAGCTATGTCTGCTTCATACAGATTTGAACCCAACTTTTCTACAAATTTGTTGGTCCATATGGATTAGTTAATTATGGTAAAAGGCGAACCAGAATCTGCTGCAATGCAAATTTTTACACCTCCCATAGACATAGAACACATTGGTTTACTGAAGTCATCATTACTCGTACTTTTAACACCACCTTCTCTTTTACATTCAAAACACTACTATTCTCTCCATCATCGTCATCACTATAAATATCGGTTGCACCTTCTTCAATACATTTTACTTTATCCTGTATTACATTTTTTGCATTGCAGACATGACTAAAATGTCCCTGTTTTCCACAGTTAGTGCACTTTTGTTTAATGGCCAGACAATTTCCATTATTGGCCAAATGATATCTACTGTTGCACCTAAAATATTTAAGTTCTTTTTTACTTTTTGCTACATCTTTTTTTTTTAAACCCTTGCTTGACTTAAATACTTGGGTTTTGTTTGTCAAAACCCTAGCAACAGTCTCTTGCTACTCAGCTAATTTACTGTCTTTATTAAGTGCTTTAGCACACCTGCCAGACATTTCGACTTTCCTAACTACTGCTAGTACATCCCTCAAAGGATTATCTCCATTAATCCACAATCTTTCTAGACGCATCATATGCATGCATCAGCACCTGATCTCTAACCAACTCTTCTTGTATAACAGCAAAACGACAATCTAAAGCTAGGTTTTTAGAGCGGTCACATAATCATCAATGGATTCGTTTTTTCTTGTTTCCTTTGAAAAACTTATAACGAGTAATGCCAATACAAACTTTTGAAGAAAAATAAATATCCAAATGTCTGATGATTTCATTGAACACGTTTTCATCGCCTATGGTGATTTCTTTGTTCAATTGATTATAAATCCTCAAACCTTCTGGGCCTAATGAATGAAGCAACACATTTATTTTCCTTTCAGCAGATAGTTTGTTGGCATGGGCAATGGTAGTTAAGTGATTAACAAAATATTCTTTCCACTGTAGCCAAGGAACCAGTGGATCTTCAAGAACACACAAGAATTCTTATGGTGGATTCATTGTGATGTTAGGTGTAGCAGTTGCCATTTTGAAAGGATAGTAAAATGAAGCAGAAAATTATAAACTAGCTTCAGAAATAAAGCAACCACGCTACCCTAATGAGGTTATACCATAAAATAAAATGAATGTGCAGTATGAATCTGCGAATACAGGTTCTGGTGTCAACAATATTGTGGAAAAACCCTTACAAATCCACAAAATACGCTGTGGTGAGCCACCCGGCCGCTACCCTACAATGTTTGCAGGCACCTCCCTGGGCCGGGTGCGGACCAGGGGGTATTTAATAAAGGGTGACGTCAGGGCACGTGGCTGACGGCACGAACAGAGTATCTGTGTAGACGTGCTTGGTGTGTGCTCCAGAACTAGCGTTATGCCTGTAGCTGTTCCTGTTGTCCCCGATTAGGCCTCACCACCCGCATAGTGTTACTCTCCCCTACGCCGGGAGCCGGGGTGCTACATTGGCGACGAGGATGGGATCAGACCCCGCGACCAACCACGTGGCTGACGCGTGGGCTGGCTGTGCGAGCAAGTAAACGGCGGAGGCACGGTGGGGTGTGACCGGAGGCAGCCATGCCAGACCCACCGGAAGGCACGGCTGCGGCGGGAGCGGCTGGAGGGAGGTCGAGCTGCGCGGCCGGAAAAACTCTACCTGAGTTCAGTCAGCTGGCAGACCCTGCGACAGCAGCACCGCGCTGGAAGAAATGGCTGGGGCAGTTGGAAAACTACTTTGTTGCTACCCGAGAGACTGACAACACGGTGAAGAGGTCGATGATGCTGCTAATGGGTGGCGATGAACTATATGAGCTATTCCAGGATCTGCCGGATACAGGAGACAGGGGGGATTATGATAAAGCGGTGCAGGCTTTAAACCGGTACTTTGATCCGCAAGTCAACCCTGATTACGAACATTTCAAGTTGCGCCTAGCCAAAAAACGGGGGGAAGAGTCGATCGACATGTTTTATGCCAGGTTAAGGAAATTGGTCAGCACATGTAGTGGAGTCGATCGAGCCTTCGAGACGAGGGCCCAATTGATCGCAGGATGCAAGTCGCAGGAACTGCGCAAGCTGATTCTCCGCCAACCGGGGATCACGTTAGAGGAAATCCTGGTGCTGGGGAGGTCACATGAACTGGCGGATGCACGTGCTGGGGAAATGGAGCTGGCGCTTGCAACGAAGTCGCTTGGGAGTCATCCGGTATATCCAACCCCGATCAAGGAGGAAAGGGTCGAGGCGCTGAAGAAGGCATATAGCCGAGGGGCCGGAAATGGGGCCAAGACAGAGGAGAGGTGCCGGAGGCGTGAGTGCCGAAACTGCGGCATGGGGGCGCATGCTCCCAGAGTATGTCCTGCACAAGGGAGGCAGTGCCTGAAATGTAACAAGTATGGACATTTCGCGAAGGTATGCCAGAGTAGCAAGTCACCGGGTGGCAGCAGATCGCTGGGGGAGATGCCTACCCAGTCAGCCAAGAAGGTGCAGGATGAAGGAGAGGTGGACAGTAGGGGGCAGCAGTCGCCGACGACGGAGGATGAGGAGGACAACGTGTTTGGAATTTCCCACATCCGAGGAGCTAACACCACTAGGAGGCCCTCACCTACCTGCCATGTATGGATAGGAGAATCCTGCGTAAGGGCGCTGATTGACACAGGGGCGTCGGTTAATATATTGGACGCAAATCAGTACAAAAGACTCAGGCCCAGACCACCGCTGATGCCGACGGCAGCCAGGATTTTGACATATGGAGGAGATACTCCGATTCCGCTACAAGGTGTCATGGACGCGGAGGTGAAATACAAAGACAGAGCTACGACTGCCCGGTTCTATGTGACCTGTGACCAGGCTGGGTCATTGTTAAGTTGCCACACCGCTGAAGACCTGGGTCTAGTGACATTCGCGAAGCACATACATCAGTCCCAAGCGGACCAGATCCTGGTGTTGTATTCCTCTTAGGGTGTCCATAACGGGCTTTCCAGTATCATGTCCTTATATAGGCACAATTCGCCCTGCCCTTATATAGGCATAAAATCCCAGGCCTTATTTAGGCATTAAACCATGCACTCCAAATACAGGCATGGTCTCCGACATCCGTCCACCCTAACATCACTATGAGTACATGAAGAACAGACCCTTAGGCTGCGGGAGTTTCCCTAGTCCAGGACTATTGATTTCTTCAAGGACTCATATATTATGTATGAACCATTATTCCTTAGGGGTTCATTCATGACGTCTTTCGCTGTCAATACTGAACATTCCTAGGTACTCTCAGGTATAAATATACCTTCCCTAGCCCTTGTTAAACAGAGGAGACCTCGACTTCAGAGGAGCCCGTTTCCCGGCCTGACGCACTGAGAAGACGCTGTCATCCCTGCACGCAGAGAGTCCAGCTTCCAGTGATCTGACTTCCCTTGCGGGGTGTTGGAGTTTGAGTCTGGCAAAGAGATTCCTACCCCTCTCATTCTTCAGGTATGGAGCTGATAAAAACTTAGAGGGACTCTTGGCATAACTAAGTGTACTAGGCATACTAAGCATACTAGGCATACTAAGCTTAACATACTCTTAGTATACCATAGTAAGGAATACTTCACCTACTTCATACCTCTTCCTACACCTAGGATTAGGTTAGGTACATTGGGGTAGAACTAGACTAGAAACGCATCGTATGAGTACTCGCATTTTTAGCTCATGTTATTTATGTATGTGAATATACGCTAAAAGATAATTCTATCGCAGTATTATTTATTTCTACTGCTCACCCTGTACATTATTTATCTCGCATACCGTCTTGTGATCGTAACAGCACATTTAACTTACACCAGAAACAAGACTGTTCAATAAATCTTTTATTGAAAACGCCCGTCTATTCTTTCTGTGTAACTCTGGAGAAAACTAAGCATGCACGATTGAGCTGAGTGAAATAGTTATCTATTGTTTCCACGACTCTGGGACACGTTCTGATTCTAAAGGGAAACACAGTGGTCATGTTTTGCGGCTGCCAGAAACTACTCCCTTCTTGTTGTCAAGGAGTTTCTAGTGGCCTCTGAGCTAGCTGGCACAAGTAATTAAGTTTAATATACTCGATAGGGACATACTGACCTTAGTCCTATGTCAAACCTATAGGATATATTATTCCAATGCGCAGAGCCTATTAGGGAAATAGGAGCTACACTACATGGCGCCCAAGCGGTTACAAAAGCAAGCATTCCAAATGCTAAAGCATTGCATCCAAGATGGATACAATGGGTTAATTCTCTTGGTGCAACAGATGTTGAATATGTTTTTGATCCAGATTTAAAAACACAAGCATTCCTGCAGTATGAACATGAATGTCCCCTGCCTACTGAAATTCTGCCTCTCGATCAGTACGAATTTATAATTTACACTGACGGATCAGCACAACCCGCAATCGGGAGTAAGCAAGCTTACAGTGCAGCGTGCGCAATCGTTAAAGGTCGCATGCGAAATGGCATCTTCAGACCTATGGTCACAAAAACACAATCTCTAGGAGATTGTACGGCTCAGCGAGCTGAACTACAAGCATTCAAACTGGCACTTGAAACTACAGATTGCGAATTCCCCACACTAATCGTGTGCGATTCTTTTTACTGTGTGCAGTCGTATAATGAATATATACAAAACTGGCTTGAAAACGGATTCAAAGATGCGAAAGGTGGCACAATAAAGCACAAAATGTTTTGGGAACAAGTAGTTCAGTTGAAAAACGAACTACCAAAGGCTCACGTGATCCACACACTGAGTCATCAACGTGATGGCGTTCACGTTGCAGGGAATTCATTGGCTGATGAAGCCGCAAAGGGAGCTGTGCAAACGGCTTCCGTAGCTGCGATCACTCGTTCGAAAACAAAAATAGACGGTGAGATAATGTTGGCTGTCAAAGCTTCAAGCAAAGGCAGCAGTGCAGCGTTACCAAAAGTTTCCACTCAAGTACTCTTATGTAATTGATGCGAACAACGTTCCTTTTGCTCGAATCCCTGGAGTGGGGGATAGGGTAATTCCAAACAAGGAACGCAGATTAGGATTAATCCTAGCAGCACACGAAGGGATAGCTTCTGCACATGCAGGTGTTTCAGCAACAGTATCTTTACTCAAGCAAAGATATTGGTGGCCTGGCATTCGGAAACAAACTAAAAACTATGTTTTAGAATGCGATATTTGCCAACAGATGAAAGTCTCAACAGTGAAACGTCCTGCGCAGACACCCTGTTAATTTCAGACAAACCATTTGCTTGTGTTTACCTGGACCACTGCGGTCCCTTGCACAGGGACGGTAATTATAAATATATCATGGTTGCAGTGGATTCATGCTCTAGGTTCCTATGGTTATGGCCTCAGCGCTCAGCTGACACTCGAACTGTTATAAAAGATTTGCGGAGTCTTTATCGGCATATACGCAATAGGCACGCCACATTCTGACCAGGGTCCTGCGTTTAGCTCTCGGGCTTACAAAGAAGCCATGGCCAGTCTGGGCGTTGCATTGCGGTACTCCTCTCCATTCCATCCTGAGGGAAATTCCGTTGTGGAAAGGAAAAACCGGGACATAAAGCAGTCTATAACAGCTAGAGTATTAGGTTCGGGTGACGGGTGGGTCAAACACCTTAGTGGGGTACAGCGCGCTTTAAACAACCTGCCAAGAAGTTCTCTAGGGGGGGTCACTCCATATGAGGTCCTATTTGGGACAAGAATGTGGGTACCGGACCTTGAACACGTAGGCACAGTGGTGGAAAATAAACCTTTTGATATCAAAGATCGTTTGGCTGTTTTACAGGACTTAAACAAATTAAGAACGAAACAAAGCAACGTATTCCTACAGCCAACCACCACTGGGGATCAACCGGCTGTCCCAGCAAGGCCTGTCTGGATTCCAAAAGTTGGGGATCTAGTCAGAGAAAAGATTGCGGACAAGAAGGAATTTGGACCTTCTTACAGACAACCAGTACCTGTCCTAGCAGTTCAAGGAACGAGAACAGTACTTCTGCCGCCCCTTGCTGGAAGAAAGGAGAAAAGATTTGTGTCAATCGACCTCATCAAACCACAGTATGTGGCCGATACTAAATAGTAGGCCTCGTGGACTCCGACCTAGTAGCAAACGCACTCCTCTCGCTACTATCCAAGAGGTTCAGACTGAAAGACTGATAACAATCGAGAATTCAGCTGACACAGATGAAGGATTAAGCAACAACGCTATGGAACTCATCCCTCTTGAACACCAAATAACAGTTCGTCCAAATACACCTGTCTACACCAACGTAGCACGTGATGAACTGGTTCCAGTGATTTCTACAAATCCTGATGCAATTCCAACAATTGATAGAACTGCTTCTGGCTACTTCATTAACTTTGATACGTTCTCAGAAGATCCAAGTGAACCTGAAACGATGCCAGCATCATTCAAATTCAAGCAGCAAGTACAAGACTTTCTTCACTCTCTGAAAAAGACTTATTTGGTTTCTCCATGGATTGAACTCTGGATTATATCTGGACTTTTTGTTTTCCTGCTCTGGCTAACTTTGGTTACAACTGTGAGCGTGCTTATAAGTGGCAGATACATCCATGTGAACACTGAAGGAAAAGGCGTGAACGTACTTTTGGAACCTCATAAATCTTCCCATCGTGAAGCTAGAGACTTGTCATCAGTGAACATCACAGCTGTTCCTATACATGATGGTATAGTGTGGGACAAAACAGATTTTGATATCTTCGGCCCGACGGAACAATTGAACATTCCACATTTGTTTAAAATTTCACTAAGTGATCTAATTTCGTCCAGTACCTATTCTGATGATTGGGACTTTGATACTGTAACTGACATTATGTTTGACCTAGAAAAATCTGCTGCATTTTCTAAAAATGAATATTTAGAGGGTTCATCAGACTATGAACAACTGTATTGTTATAACCACTATGGTCATCATTATTTGCATAAATCTGCATATCCAAGAAATTTGTTTATGTTTAACCAATGGGAACATTGTCCTACACCACCTAAAGGTAGTTCAAAAACATTTGCTAGTAAGTTTCCATATTTTTCAGGTTACAATACATCTGATCCAGAAATGTTTTACTATAAAAATGTAAACAAGACAGGAATGAAAATTATGTTAACAAATACAAAACAGATTTATTCTGAATTATTTAATGCCCAACTGTCTAGACAGGGTTCTGACTTTTGGAAAGACACCATAGACACAAAAACTGTGTGGGGTACTAAAGAATGGCAAGTGCAGGGAATAGAAGCTTTATTTAGAGCCTGCATCATCCCTGAACAAATGATGTTTTTGAATGAAACAATCCAACAAACATCTTGTCTTGGATTAGCCAAGATCAAAGAGATGAACACACCTTCTGTACCAACTCCTGCAAAAAATAACGAAACACAGGCAGTGGTGACAGTTGACGATATACTACAACTCAACAGATCGAATCCTAATTGGAAAAAATGGTTGATCTGGCCCACAGACACGAATAACTGTCAGGAAAGATTCCTGAATAAAACTCAGGGTTTTACCATTCATAGGTCAGACCCAAGATACGTCCAAAGACAACATCCGGGGGTAGTAACAACATACAGTGTAGGGAAATTATGCCTCGATTGGCTGCATAAATCTACACCACAGGATGTGAAACAACACTTAACCTTACTTGCAAAAGATGCAGACCTTAGGGATTTCTTGCTTGGACCAAGAAAACCGTCAAAAACGTTTCATATATGCCGGCATTTATGCTGCCTACAATGAAGCATGGAAAGTATCACAGATGGAGGCCGCAGAACGAATACGTGAACTTGATCGTATTAATTTAGAGAAAACACTCTCTGTGGTCGACAATGGGTTAACAACTTTGTCCTCCAGAATATATTCACTGGACGGCATTGTATCCTTCTGCTATCGACATACTAGAACAAGATTTGGCGATGTTACAACAAGGCCAATCTCAATTACGTTCTATTATGTTATTAAGCTGGACGCTGAAATCTTTGCGAGCGGGCTATGTGCCTTGGCGATTTATCAACACAACGGCTCTGTTTGCAGAATACAATCTCACTGATAAACAGATCGAATTGGCACAAAGAGGAGCAAGATATACAGTGCTGAGCATTGAAAAACTGGAAAAGTTACCATTCACAGTGGCAGAAAAACCAGCTACAGAATGGCTTATTCATGGCAAAATCACACTACCTATGACTACTTTTCAGTTTCAGTATTGCCTCAGACAAATGCAAGCAGGCAAATATGAAAGGTTGGGTAAGGAATACATTAAGACATCTTGGGCTTTACCGTATACATATAGATGTTGGAGCGGGGATCGTGAAGTGTTTTTGAGCGGTAAAAACTGTAAACGTGCACTAAGCGGTTCACTTATATGTCAGGACATTTCCTTACACGGGGCTTGTAATGGTTCTGTGGCAAACTTGTCTTGCCATCAGCAGGGTACACCATCTGCTGTGATTAATCCAACGTTTGGACAACTTTCTAATGGGAGTTACCTCATGTTGAATGATCAGAGTTGCTGGGGCATGCTGCCAGGCATCCCATATCTAGTAACGGTCAACTCCAGGGTCACTTGCTGTATGCAAGTATTGTTTGCCCCAATAGACAAAGTCAGGGAGTCGCCTCTATGGCCTTCGCTGAACATCTCTTTTATAAGATTTGATACTTTAAGCAGAATGAAAGCCATGCTTTTACAACAAACAGTGCCTCTGACCTCGGCCAAAGAAACCTATGATCTGCAAGTTGCAAGGACTTCGGCTGAGATACAGACTTTAATACGTACAAACTGCCCTATACATTTCGTAGAAATGATAGGACGAATTTTCAACATGTCTGATACAACAGGACTTGTATATGTATTTAAGGGCATCTGCTCCGGTCTGTTAGCACCTTTCCAGGCAATACTCGGAATCATCCCGAACTTTGCACATTCGGTGTTTGGTGGCATACCATTAATTCTAGCACTTGTTGCCGGAATTCTATTTCTCTTCCTGCTATTGCGCTATGGCCAGCCAATTCGCCGACATCACTCCGAGCGACATGGAGAAAGCTCTCCTTGAACGAAAGTGCCGTGAGCAAATAGTACAGCTTTTGGGCATAAATCGTCTACGGGACCTTAATACCACGTGGTTCCTGTCATTTAGACCAATCTGGCAAGATTGCATCTTACCTGTTCTACGATGCCTGCTATGCGTTGTAGAATGCGTGTTAGACACCTGTCTAACATTTCCATCGGATGCGCCAACGGACGTCGATACTCTGCTGGACCAGATAACGGCCCATGCTATGTGTTGTCCCCAGCGGCTACCAATCCTGATGTCAGCATTCATTGAGATCTCACAGACGCTTCCGGCTGCTGCTGAGGTACGAGAAAGATCAACAGGCACACAGGTAACAACGGACACGAACATTGCTGCGGCGCCCATTGCTGAAAGCAATGCTTCACATCTCTGTGCGATTAACCTGCTTCACGAGGTGTTCCAACTCACACCAACTACAGTGGATGATGTTTTGTCTATAGAAATAGATGATCTCATGTTTACACCAGACCCGTAAACTGACTCTGATTCAGCATACAGTGGTCCAGAAATACAGTGACAATTTGGCCTTCATTCTACAAAAAACTTGGAACTCTACCAAAATTGAACTTTTTCCCATTTATTTTTATTTTTTTTAACGAAAATGGTTCTCTCAATCTGCTTAAAGTAGAACTAGCCTTATAGTACAGACTTGGCGGTACTTCCACAGACACTTAGGGGCATATTTTCGTTCCCTGGTGCATCCCTGCAAATCAGCAGGGATGCGCCAGGGAAGATGCGACACGCAAGTTTGCCCTTGCGCCACCGCCGATGCGCCGCAATTATAATGCGGCGCGCCGTGGCGCACAGAATGGCAGATGCGTGTCGCATCCCCCGACGGAAAGGCGGCGCATTGCTGGAGTCACGTCGCAAGCGCGACGCAGCTCCAGCAATGCTTGGGGGTGCCCTATCCCTAACATGGTGCGTCAATCCTTACACCTGCTTCAAGCAGGCGCAGGGTGTTGACGCAGCATGGGCGTAAAAGTGACTCAGTGAAATCTTGTAGATTTCACTGCGTCACTTTTACATGGCGTACCTGCGAGGTAACGCCCACCCTGCGCTGGAACGCCCACATGAAACCTGACCAGGTTTCATGTGGCGCAGGGGTTTACTACGTGACGCATCTCCCTAGATGCGTCACGTTGTAAATATAGCGCAACGCGGCGCATGGTTTGCGTCGCCACTGCGTCACTTGCGTGACGCAACGGCGGCGCAAAAGTGGCGCAAGGGGCTTGTAAATATGCCCCTAGGTCCTTTTGTGTGTCTACAAACAGTTCATTTAATTTCATGACATGAAATGATTTTGATTTTTGATCAATTTATCGAACATTTTTTTTGTCACATGTAAATATTATCGCTTATTTTATTCCAACTGCATTTATTTTGAAAAACTATATGCCTGAAATGAAAAGCTATTGCTTCAAATGTACAGTACCTTTTTGCATTTTATATTATGTTTTTTAATAATTTTAAGAAATATTTTTTAATATGCGGTGCTCCATTTTATGTTTAGCATTAAATGTTTAGCATTTTAGTATCATCGTATACACGAAAGTGGAGTGGGTGTTGTATTCCTCTTAGGGTGGCCATAACGGGCTTTCCAGTATCATGTCCTTATATAGGCACAATTTGCCCTGCCCTTATATAAGCATAAAATCCCAGGCCTTATTTAGGCATTAAACCATGCTCTCCAAATACAGGCATGGTCTCCGACATCCGTCCACCCTAACGTCACTATGAGTACATGAAGAACAGACCCTTAGGCTGCGAGAGTTTCCCTAGTCCAGGACTATTGATTTCTTCAAGGACTCATATATTATGTATGAACCATTATTCCTTAGGGGTTCATTCATGACGTCTTTCGCTGTCCGACTCACGTCAATACTAAACATTCCTAGGTACTCTCAGGTATAAAAATACCTTCCCTAGCCCTTGTTAAACAGAGGAGACCTCGACTTCAGAGGAGCCCGTTTCCCGGCCTGACGCACTGAGAAGACGCTGTCATCCCTGCACGCAGAGAGTCCAGCTTCCAGTGATCTGACTTCCCTTGCGGGGTGTTGGAGTTCGAGTCTGGCAAAGAGATTCCTACCTCTCTCATTCTTCAGGTATGGAGCTGATAAAAACCTAGAGGGACTCTTGGCATAACTAAGCGTACTAGGCATACTAAGCGTACTAGGCATACTAAGCTTAACATACTCTTAGTATACCATAGTAAGGAATACTTCACCTACTTCATACCTCTCCCTACACCTAGGATTAGGTTAGGTACATTGGGGTAGAACTAGACTAGAAACGCATCGTATGAGTACTCGCATTTTTAGCTCATGTTATTTATGTATGTGAATATACGCTAAAAGATAATGCTATCGCAGTATTATTTATTTCTACTGCTCACCCTGTACATTATTTATCTCGCATACTGTCTTGTGATCGTAACAGCACATTTAACTTACACCAGAAACAAGACTGTTCAATAAATCTTTTATTGAAAACGCCCGTCTATTCTTTCTGTGTAACTCTGGAGAAAACTAAGCATGCACGATTGAGCTGAGTGAAATAGTTATCTATTGTTTCCACGACTCTGGGACACGTTCTGATTCTAAAGGGAAACACAGTGGTCATGTTTTGCGCTGCCAGAAACTACTCCCTTCTTGTTGTCAAGGAGTTTCTAGTGGCCTCTGAGCTAGCTGGCACAAGTAATTAAGTTTAATATACTCGATAGGGACATACTGACCTTAGTCCTATGTCAAACCTATAGGATATATTATTCCAATGCGTAGAGCCTATTAGGGAAATAGGAGCTACACTACACTGGAAGAGTTTCCCGAGCTGTTTAGAGGACTTGGGTGCCTAAAAGGGGTGGGGGTCCGACTCCATATTGACGAGTCGATCCAGCCGGTAGCGCTCCGTCACCGGAGGGTACCATTCCATCTCAGACCCCTGGTGCAAGCGGAGCTGGATCGGTTTGAGAGGGAAGGAGTCATCGAGAAGGTGTCGGGACCCACGCCGTGGGTATCCCCTTTGTTGATAGCCCCCAAACCGAAGCAGCCAGGGGCCATCCGGTTGTGCGTGGACATGCGGCTGCTGAACAAAGCCATTCGCCGGGAGAGGCACCTCACCCCAACTATTGACGAGATTGTGACGGATTTGAACGGGGCACAGTGGTTTTCGAAGGTCGATTTGAACTCGGGGTATCACCAACTGATGTTGGCGGAAGACAGCAGGTACATCACAACGTTCTCCACCCATGTGGGACTGCACCGTTTCAAGAGACTGAGCTTTGGGGTGTCCTCGGCGGCCGAGGTGTTCCAGGAGGCCGTGAGGGAAGCACTGTCCGGGTTAGTAGGAGTTATCAATGTGAGCGATGACATCCTGATCTTCTCGAAGTCGCTGGAGGAGCATCATGTGAGGCTGAGAGCCACCCTGAGGCGGCTGGTGGAACAAGGGTTAACCCTGCATCAAGCCAAGTGCGAATTCTATGCCACGGAAGTTGAATTCTTCGGATACCGGTTCTCGGCCAAAGGCTTGCAGGTGGATCCGTCAAAGGTGGAAGCCATTAGAACGGCGGCTATCCCGCAGACGTCGTCCGAAGTGAGAAGTTTCTTGGGGATGGCCAACTACTGTGGCCGATTCATCCCGAGGTTAGCCACCCTTTCGGAACCTTTGCGGCAACTAACAAAAAAAGACATCACCTGGCAATGGACAGACAAGGAGGCCCAAGCATTTGCCGATGTGAAGCAAGCACTACTAAAAGGGGCCACGGTGGCATATTTTCGGCCGGGAGCGGCCACTGAACTGATTGTAGATGCCAGCCCTGTAGGGTTAGGGGCAGTGCTACTGCAAAGGTCGGACCAGGAGGAGTGGGAACCCATTGCCTATGCCAGTCGGTCACTCACGGCAGTGGAGACCCGATACGTGCAGATTGAGAGAGAAGCACTAGCAATCCGTTGGGCGTGCCAACACTTTCACATCTACCTCTGTGGGCACCGCTTCACCGTTGTGACGGACCACAAGCCGCTGGTACCTCTCTTCGCGGGAACGGCACGAAGCGGACCCCCGCGGATTGAAAGATGGGCCGTTCAAATCCAGCAGTATCAGTTTGAAGTGGTCTACCGTCCAGGAGCAAGCAACCCCGAGGATTACCTGTCGAGACATCCTCTGGCTCCGAATGGAGCACAAGGGCTGGAGGTCGACGAGGGAGCGGAGATCTACGTAAAACAATTGCTGGAGGATGCATGTCCCCAAGCGTTGCTCCTGGAAGATATACGGAAAGCGTCAGCCGAAGATGAGTGCCTACAAATGGTGGGCCGCACACTACAGGATCACCAATGGAAGTGGTTCCTCAGCGGGAATGAGCGAAGGTCGGCCGAGGAGAAGGAATACTGGGAGAGCATGTGGAGGTGTCGAGGTGAGCTGAGTGCGGCAGGAAACGGAGTAATCCTGCGGGGGTCGCGAATCGTAATACCGGCCAGTCTCCGAGAGCGAACCATTGAGTTAGCGCACCAGGGACACCAGGGGGTCGAGAAAACCAAGGCTCGTCTGAGGACAAAGGTATGGTTCCCGGGTGTGGATCGGTTGGTGGAAGACAAAATCCGGCGATGCCATGCATGCATAATAACGGGGGCTGACCCTCCGGAAGCCCCCATTCTCACCGAAGGGCCCAGCCTGACACCATGGGATCGAGTGAGTTTAGATTTTGGGAGTTTCCCGGATGGCCGGCAAATGGCAGTATTGGTTGACAGCCATTCAAAGTTCCCGATAGTGGAGGTGGTGGACTCGACAGCTTTTGAATGCTTACAGCCCGCACTGGAGAAGACCTTTGCATTGCTGGGGCTGCCGGTAGAGATCCGCACTGACAATGGACCGCCGTTCAAGGGGCAAGAATTTCAGGAATTCCTCGGACAACATGGCATCAGACACCGGAGGATAACGCCACAGTGGCCGCAGGCCAATGGGGACGTTGAGCGGTTTATGCGGACATTGAACAAGGCTCTACGGATCGGAGTAGCCCAGGGAGTCAATTTGGAAACCTGCTTACATCAGTTCCTGAGAGCTTATCGCCAAACACCTCACTGCACCACAAAATGTGCTCCCCACGACCTCTTACTGAAGAGAGCGGTGAGGGGCGGAATACCTATTAGCGACTCATGGACTCCCGCGGTTATAGATGTGGAGCGAGCCCAGGCTCAACGCAAAAACAACGATCGGGCCAGCCAGAAAAGAGGGGCCAGACCGTCGGAAATACAGGTGGGAGACTATGTGGTGGGAAAAGATAGACACCCGGGATCTAAGTTCCGCACACCGTTCGAGCCCGACATGTGGAGAGTAGTGCGGGTTCATGGGACTCTTGTAGTGGCTGAAAAGGGACACCAACGTATAACCCGCAACGTCTCCTGGTTTAAGAAAGTACTTAGGCCGAGCGTACCTGTGATGGAGCCCGAAGTGGAAGTGTGGAGAGAGGAGGAAGCCGAAGTGCCGGGGGGCGGAAGCCCGACAGTGGGAACGACCCCGGAAAGCTCCACTGAAAGGGCCGAGACCAGGGAAACTGTGCCCCCCAATGACGGCTCTCAGGAGAGGGCCGAGTGCGGAGAAGGTAGAAGCCAACACCATCGCTATGACTTCCGCAATAACCCAGTGCCCAACACCCGGCTGTGGGACTTTGTACGGTAAGAGCAGTGGAGTGAGGCCGGACCAGCAGAGTACCGGAGGAAATACACGTGGCGGCCACCCAGAAGGTGCCATTGAATGGGCCGTGACCCTGGATGAACTTATTGTTTTGATTTTGGTTCTGGTTGTTGTTTTGTGTCAAACTGTTTGGTTGGATGGGATGTGGTGAGCCACCCGGCCGCTACCCTACAATGTTTGCAGGCACCTCCCTGGGCCGGGTGCGGACCAGGGGGTATTTAATAAAGGGTGACGTCAGCGCACGTGGCTGACGGCACGAACAGAGTATCTGTGTAGACGTGCTTGGTGTGTGCTCCAGAACTAGCGTTAGGCCTGTAGCTGTTCCTGTCATCCCCGATTAGGCCTCACCACCCGCATAGTGTTACTCTCCCCTACGCCGGGAGCCGGGGTGCTACATACGCGATGAGAAAAATCACATATGAAAAAAGTACATAAAGCTGTGCGAATAAGCGAGTAATACTTTAAATATGCGCCAAATTCCTGCTGAATTGCATCAATTAACTCACACCAGTGTACATATGCCAAAACGCGATGGGACAATTATAATTGGAGTGCTAAAACAACCTCAGCAAAAGATGTATAATACGATGAAAACACCGCTGCAGGACGAGGGATAAAAGGTCTTGCAGCAAATCGCTGTGTGAATCAGCATGTATATACGACACGTGAATGCACTGTTGAGATCTAACAGGCCTAAAGAAAGAAGCGTGCAATGTTGCTAAGCAACGCTTGCTGGATACAAACAACACGCCGTGGTACGTAGTGACATACACAGCGGTTGCCTGGAGCAAGCTCTTGCCTGTCCTGCGGGTCAGGAAACTGACGCAACATCTACACAGCCACAGCCTATCAGGAGGCCGAACGCTAAGGCCTGGTAAATTAGCATACACAAATGCCGGAGCAAGAAATAGTCATGCAGCAACTCTGTGAAAGTCACTTATTAAACAACATAATCCCTCAGAGTTCACTTGCATTCTCTGGCCGGAACACTTTAATAGAGGAATCTGTTGTAAAGGAAGATGCAACGTCTAGCTGTATAGGTAGAATAATCCTTTATTGTAGCTTGGTTCCAGGATAGATTAGTAGGAGAAGATGGAAGTACAGATGCAGCCCCACCAGGAGCAAGCTCCTAGCTGCTCAGCCTGAGTAGACCAACTGACACGCTAATCACAGAGAGGCACTCAGACATTATTTGATGTCATGATACATTCCAATAGAGCAGTACAGTGGGGAATAGCAGAGTAGTAGTTTACTACACATCCTCCTTCCTTGGGGAACGACAACAAGAATAGGAGGAAAAACCAGTAAGATACCTCAGAAATAACATCAGCATTAAAGAAGCACATTGAGATGCAAATATACAAAAGTGTAGTACATGAGGTATCAAGAATACCACTGACATGAAAGGACATGCATAAAGGAAGAAACATTCTAGGGCATACACAAATGAAAGTGGAAAGATCTTATGCCCCAAAACCACCATAAAGGCCCCATCCCCCTCCCTTGGGGAAGAACAACAACATTGCGAGGGCATGGTTAGGGACAGCCACCACTCGATATACCAAAGAGTATGCAATACCCTAGAAAAAACATTAAATTGGAACATTAACTGGCTCCACAACCTCCCCAATAAAGGGTACACCGTAGGGTAAAAACATCACCCTAGAAACTAAATTAGAGCGTTTGACTAGCCCCCAACCTCCCCCATGAAGGGTACACCGTAGGGTAAACATCACCCTAGGAAACAAAATTGGAGCATTTAACTGGCCCCACAACCTCCCCAATAAAGGGTACAGCGTAGGGTATACAGCACCCTAGGAAACAACATTGGAGCATTTGACTGGCCCCACAACCTCCCCAATGAAGGGTACACCGTAGGGTAAAACATCACCCTAGGAAACAAAATTGGAGCATTTAACTGGCCCCACAACCTCCCCAATAAAGGGTACACCGTAGGGTATACAGCACCCTAGGAAACAAAATTGGAGCATTTGACTGGCCCCACAACCTCCCCAATGAAGGGTACACCGTAGGGTAAAACATCACCCTAGGAAACAAAATTGGAGCATTTAACTGGCCCCACAACCTCCCCAATAAAGAGTACACCGTAGGGTATACAGCACCCTAAGAAACAAAATTGGAGCATTTGACTGGCCCCACAACCTCCCCAATGAAGGGTACACCGTAGGGTAAAACATCACCCTAGGAAACAAAAATTGGGCATTGACTGGCCCCAGAACCTCCCCAATAAAGGGTACACCTCCCCATACCAGGGTACACCATAGGGTAATAGTCACACAAGAAAACTGGATACTCAATTGAACTGGAGCATTAATGTCTCAATAACTGTAATGTCCTAGAAGCAAAACATGAATACAGGACATGCATTATGATGACAAGCATTCAAATAAAAAGTAAAGTCTTAAACTCCGATGAGAGATATCTCACTCGAAATCCTCAGCCAACGTGAAGTTCTTGACTAAGAGCACCATGTAGCTGTAAATACCGATTTTCAAAACACCACACAAACTGCAGGCCAGGTCCAGTGTCTTTCGCGTGCTTCATAGCAGAGAGGCTTGAAGTGACGACCCGAGAAATGCCACAATCCCAGTCATGAGAACAGCGTTCCGATTGGCAGTGTAAGAAACGTACAAGCAGGAGTCTGCAGGAACCACGTAATGGACAGACTTGCAGTGCAGCTCCAACCACAAAATGGCGGCACGCTGTCGACATCGCGCCGGATGGCTCTTGGCGCATAGGTGCTCCAAAAGCGTCCCCTGTCAAGTACAACCGTCACAGAAGACCCCTCGATGAACAGCACGTCATGCAGGAACCCAAGAAGACACCGAGGTGAGGTTGCGCGCGCAGTGACAAAGTCAGTTAGTTAAAATAAATGCACGCGGAAAGTGTAAGCGTTCCAAACAGAGCTCGTGCCACAAATCAAATGACAATAGAGCGGTTGAAGAGACCAAACAGGTCTCAAATGTGGTCAAACAATAATAGACGAAAACGGTCTCACCAATGTTGACTTCACGCGCTACCGGCACAGACCACCTCCGCAACGCCTGCTTCTCCTCACACTCCGCTGGGTCAAAGACCAATTAGATTTGACTCACCACTGTTGGCTACACACGCTGCCGGTACAGACCACCTCCTCGGCGTTTGCTTCACCTCACACTCCGCTGGGTCAAAAACCAAAACAATTCCCAAGCTGAGCCGCATGGCCCAAATCCAAGTGGCAAACGAGTCTTCCAGCTCAGATCCTGTCACTGGCACTCACCCGCAAACAGACTCAGAAAGTGCTCAACTCCTCCTCTGTAGAGCTTGCAGAAGAGACTCCCTGCGTTTTAAGCATAAGCTGGAACAGTGTCACATATAAGACCACACTGCTCCTGTGTGGCCTCAGACATAGTAACACGTTACTTTTGCTTGGCTTGAGCTTATGAACATGAAAAGCACTACAGCTCACAGCAGGATGGCAGAGAGTTCCACGGTAGGCTGTTGGGAAACCAGAAGTGCAAGGTTAAACACCCACGGCTGCAGGCTGTCCCGGTAGTAGAGGACACTGGTGGGGCTGAAGAGGGTGTTTCCTTGAAATTTCACTTGACGAGTTACAATGTCTTGAGAAGAGTCCTTAGTTCCTTTGTACTTTTATGCACAGACTTTTTCCTCAACGCGTAGGTCCTTAAAATCGCCGCCAAAATGTTGTAAAGGAAGATGCAACATCCAGCTGTATAGGTAGAATAATCCTTTATTGTAGCTTGGTTCCAGGATAGATTAGTAGGAGAAGATGGAAGTACAGATGCAGCCCCACCAGGAGCAAGCTCCTAGCTGCTCAGCCTGAGTAGACCAATTGACACTCTAATCACAGAGAGGCACTCAGACATTCTATGATGTCATGATACATTCCAATAGAGCAGTACAGTGGGGAATAGCAGAGTAGTAGTTTACTACAGAATCCCTGGACAGGAACCAGGAACTCGAAGCTCGAAGGAGGCATGGATGCACACAGTTCACAATGAACTTGATGAGGATACAAAGAAGACTGCATGGCGTCCTGTCTGGTCGTTAAATCGTCGCCAAAATGTGTAGTAAAAACACGACACAAAGGTATGATTATATGTCTTTATTAATGACCAGACACGCAGTAGGACGGTCAGCTGACGCCACAACTGTCAACTGCTGATCCTTTCAACGCTCTCCTGGTCTCCAAGGAGACTAGCAATTGTTCAGTAAAAACATTCTAAACATTACATTCTACCAATGACATAAGGCCTACACTACAACTGGCCCTCAATTCTGTCCTTTTTTCCTTCAGTCTCTCTGTCTTCCAGTCAGTCGGCCTGCTTTCCCCTCAGTTTACTCTTTCTCCCCACAAAGTATTTCTTCTTTCCCCTCAGCCTGCCCACTACCCCTTCAGCCTTCCTGTTTTCTTCCAGGCTCCCGGTTTTCCCTGAATCTCCCTGAAGGCAGCCTCATGTCCCCACTGTGTTAGATGCTCTCCCACAATTTTGCCCATTTCCCCCACTTTATTCTGCTTTTTCCTCAGTCCACTTGTTTTCTTGCCCCTGAGTATGCCCACTTTCCACCAGAGTGTTTCATTTCTTTTCCCAGAGTGCAATTTCTTTCCTCTTTCCCGCTTTCCTCTCGACCTGCCTGTTTTCCTCCAGTCTCCCCTTAGCCCTTTTTACCTGCCCACTTTAAAGCAAGTCTGCCCGCTCTTCCCAATATGCCTAGGCTTACTATGCAAAAAATAAATGCCAGGTCCCAAGATATTTCTCAGGAGGCCAATGCAGGTTGTACCACCTATGGTACCTACCAGAGCTGCCAAATACCAGTACAAAAGACACTTACTTAAACCCTACAGCCCTATAAATGGGATAATTTGCACTAAGTGACCCAGTGCTATAAAAATGGCCTGAGCACCCTGATATTAGCTACTTTTTACTGGTATATTTAAATGGTAAACACTTTGCTCATGTGTTTTTAAATATAGACTGATACCGCTATCATGTAGCTGACTGTCATAAATAGGTGGCGGTGTTGTGAAATAAGGGTCTCATTAGGATAACAGTCGGACTGCCACCGACAGGCCGTTGGTTGAGGTCCGACAGCCCCTTTGGTCCTACTGCCACATTTTAATGCTGGCGATTGGACCACAGCGGGCAGAGTCCAGACCGCTGCCTCCGCCAGGATCTCAGACCCCGAAGGGGTGGCAGTTGGAGACGCGGCCCAGAATGACAGCGGTGCCGAGCTAGGCAGCGCCGTTGGGATTTGGATATCCCTTTCCAACAGCCTGTTCATGGCGTGAACGCCAGCATGTACAGGCTGTCAGAAAGGGATTTTGGGGGACCCAAACAGGGCTCCCATCCATCGTGGGCCACTGCAAAGCGGCCCTGGGGGCACATGTAGTGCCCCTACTCACCTCCATGCACTGTGTGCCTTGCACAACATGGTGCATGGCACATGGTCCATGGACGTGAAGGAAGTGCTACTGTTTACGGCAGCTTGTGCTGTGGCCCTTTTCCTGAGCCGCAGCACAAGCCGCAGTGAAAAGGAGCACTTTGCAACTGCCGAAACAATCAATTAGACACTTTTTACACTGGCTTTGAATACAACCTGTGGCCCAGTGGCGTAACAAAGACCCCCGCAGCCCCCACAGTGCAGGGACCTCGAGCTCCTGGGGGGCCCCCTCAGCACAGTACCCTGACCTAAACGCTCCTGAGTGACTCCAGAGGGGGGCCCTTCCATGCACTTTGCAGGGTGGGCCCCTCAAGTGTGGCCAGCTGTTATATGACAGCCTGTGTCTTTCCTTGCCTTGCTACTGATTCCAGAATTTAACTGTGACAAGCTGAGGGGAGAGCAGAGAATAGTGGGCAGATGAGGGAAGGGAGAATTCAGTACTTAATTTGTGCCAGTGTTTGCCATTGCTCTACACCTAGGGGGTTATTACGATAGCGATCGGTTGGACCTCGAACTGCTATGAAGGCGTCAGGAGACCACCCAACAAGCAGTCGGTGGTCCAACCACTGCATTAGATTGCAACCGCTGGGCTGGCAGTTGGAAAGGGCTCCTTTTCAAGGCGGCTTGTGCTGCGGCACAGGAAAAGGGCTGCAGCACAAGCCACCGTTAAACGAAGCACTTTCTGTATGTCCATGGACCATGTGCCTTGCACCAGGTGGTACATGGCACACAGTGCATGGAGGTGAGTGGGGGCACTACATGTGTCCCCAGGGCCACTTTGTAGTAGCCCACGAGAGACGGGGCCCTATTTGGGGCACCCAATAACCCTTTCAGACAGCCTGTATTTGGTGGTGTTCCTGCCATGAACAGGTTGTCGGAAAGGGATATCCAAATCCCGATGGCAGGTCCTGGCTTCGGCACCGCCTCCATTTTGGGCCGTAACTCAGACCGCTGCCCCGTCGGGACCTGAGATCCTGTCAGAGGTGGTGGTGCAGACTCCACCCACTGTTGGTCACAACGCCAGCCATGAAATACGGTGGCCGGACTGAAGGGCTGTCGGTGGTCGGAACGCCACCAACGGCCTGCCGGTGGCAGTCTAACTGACATCGATATCAGGCCCTAAGTCCGAACGTAGAAATCTTCAACATGACTTCGTACAGCGGCTCCCACAAAACGACCCTCCTTCAGGCAGACACAGCCTGCAGCCCTGCTTCACTGAACTACAGGGTCCAATCCATTTCTTGTATCCGATCACCGCTCTGACCCAGCCTTGCTAGACTAAATGTCTGCAGTTCGTGCTTTGATATTTTAGGCACTAGATTTTAATAAAAAAAATTAACATTCATAATTATGATTCTACTTATTAGGTTTTTGTTATTTTGTCATCAAAAAGGGGAAATTGGTGTGGGATTTTTCTTGTGTTGTGTTTTCATTTTATTTTAAAAAATCAATAATATATTTAAGTGTATATTTTTACTGTGTTCCTAACATTTCTTTTTGTATTAATGTTAAATTATGTATATATGTTTATTTAACTTATTATGATTTTATGTTAAATATAAAATATTTTTTTATTGTTTGTCATAAAACGTATGTATTTTTGTGATATTGATGTTGTCGATATTGTGTGTTGTGGTGTTTTTGACATGTTATATGTTTATTTAAATGTAAGGATATTTTTGTAAAAATATTTCTGTTATCAATATTAATAAAAATACATATTTTTAACAACAATAGCTTGGTTAACGATAATTGTGTATTTTTTTAATAAAGTAGTAGGAGATGATATTTCTGATCACAATATCAAAATTCTGATATTTTAGAAAATCAATATTTTTGTAATCAGAATGATGTCAGTGATCTGAGGACTACAAGGTGTAGGAAGCTAATATTGTCCATACTGGTAGGCAGTATATTTGATGTGTTTGGTCTGCAGAAGCACCAACTCAGGATTTTAAACATAATACAGTGGTCTGAGTTGGCTTTACCAACAAAAGGATCTTTGTGACAAAAGCAGTAATCCATTGAGATATTTACATCTGCATGGTACACCTAGTAAACAAAACTCCCATCTCTCTCCTGCAGGGACCTTAGTCACTAATGCTATCTTGACAGTTATATTGTTGCTTGAAAATTGCTGGGTACGCAGGGAACTCTTGCAGGTGCTTTTAATCCCATAAAATATTTCAAAGCAAACAACGCCCCTGAGCTCGGCCCCAGGTAGGGTGGCACTGGTCACACCACCCTAAAGCTGGCCATGTACAAAAGGACATAAAAAGTGATGGATGGAATGCTTGAATTAATCTCAGCCACTAGTAATTACTCGGGCCACATTCCAATCCATCATTAGTTTGCACACCATGTCACTTTTATTTAAACCCAGCTATATGCTAATCAGTCTTGACCCTGCTCCAATGAGAAAAGTCTATCCAAATTGCCAAGCCAGGTCCACCCTAAACGAGAACACAAGCATCCCAGGACCGGTTTTGCCATAATGGGCTCATTAGCCGGGTATAGATTGGTTCCAGTGACACAGTGTGCAAGGGACCCATAAACATCCCACTTAGGGCAACATATAAAAGTATACAAAAAGTGATGGATGTGATGCTTGAATTAATCTCAGTTACTGGTAATTACTCGGGCTGCATCACAATCCGTCCTTATTTTGCACACCATGCCACCTCAGTTTAGACTCAGCTATATGCAAATCATTATTGACCATGCTCCAGTGGGAACAGTTCAGCCTGAACTGCCAAGCCAGGTCCTCCCAGAACCAGAACACAAGCAACCCAGGAATGGTTGTACCACTGGAGCAGGGTCAAGTCTGAATTGTATACAGCTGGGTCCAAAATGAGATGGCATACTGTGCAAAATAATGATGGACTTGGATGTGGCCCGAGTATAAACCAATGGCTGAGATCAATTCAATCATTTTATCAATCACTTTTTTATATAATTTAGTATGACGCCCTAAGTGGGACGGGTATGCCCAGTCACTGTGTGACTGGAACCAACCTCAAAGGTAACAGCACACAAATTCTTACAGGTAGCTGAACACATATGCACAACAGAAATGACTGCACACTGGGATTTGATGAGGGTAGGTGCATCCCTTCTACCTCAGATCCACTCGATTGATGTGTCAGTACATTGGAGATGCTACACTGGAACTACCATTAATGAAAAGACACTACATTGAATAAGGTAAGTGTTTCTCTTCTCTGATAGAAATGTCAAAACCCTCTAAGTCTAGCATCATGCTGTGAAACATTACCGCTGACTAAAGTCTTTTCTGCCAAACTCCACTTTACAATCTTCAGATGGTCAGAGCAGGTTGTGGGTCCCTAAGTGGGAAGGGTATCAGATGTGGGTCCCGTGCTCACTACGCCACTGGAGTCAAGCTGTCCTGGCTGATGAAGGCTGATAGCCTGAAACCGGTCCTAGGATGCTTGATTCCGGTCCAGGGAAGACATGGTTTGGCAGTTCGGTCTGGACTGTTCCCATGAGGCACAGGGTCAAGACTGATTTGCATATGGCTATGTCTGAACTGGGGTGGCGTGGTGAAGCAAAATAACGATGGATTAAACCCAGATCTGTGACTGGGGGTGAATGTTTGCCAATGTGCAGCATTCCGTCCATCATCTTGTGTGTTTTGCATTTCGCCCTAAGTGGGAAGGGTATGCCCAGACGTGGGTCCCGTGCTCACTACGCCACTGGAGTCAAGCTATCCTGGCTGATGAAGGCTGATAGCCTGAAACCGGTCCTAGGATGCTTGATTCCGGTACAGGGAAGACATGGTTTGGCAGTTCGGTCTGGACTGTTCCCATGAGGCACAGGGTCAAGACTGATTTGCATATGGCTATGTCTGAACTGGGGTGGCGTGGTGAAGCAAAATAACGATGGATTAAACCCAGATCTGTGACTGGGGCTGAATGTTTGCCAATGTGCAGCATTCCGTCTATCATCTTGTGTGTTTTGCATTTCGCCCTAAGTGGGAAGGGTATGCCCAGACGTGGGTCCCGTGCTCACTACGCCACTGGAGTCAAGCTATCCTGGCTGATGAAGGCTGATAGCCTGAAACCGGTCCTAGGATGCTTGATTCCGGTCCAGGGAAGACATGGTTTGGCAGTTCGGTCTGGACTGTTCCCATGAGGCACAGGGTCAAGACTGATTTGCATATGGCTATGTCTGAACTGGGGTGGCGTGGTGAAGCAAAATAACGATGGATTAAACCCAGATCTGTGAATGGGGGTAAATGTTTGCCAATGTGCAGCATTCCGTCCATCATCTTGTGTGTTTTGCATTTCGCCCTAAGTGGGAAGGGTATGCCCAGACGTGGGTCCCGTGCTCACTACGCCACTGGAGTCAAGCTATCCTGGCTGATGAAGGCTGATAGCCTGAAACCGGTCCTAGGATGCTTGATTTTGGTCCAGGGAAGACATGGTTTGGCAGTTCGGTCTGGACTGTTCCCATGAGGCACAGGGTCAAGACTGATTTGCATATGGCTATGTCTGAACTGGGGTGGCGTGGTGAAGCAAAATAACGATGGATTAAACCCAGATCTGTGACTGGGGGTGAATGTTTGCCAATGTGCAGCATTCCGTCCATCATCTTGTGTGTTTTGTGGGTTTTTCATGACCTGTGCTGTGTGAACCAGGGCTGGCGGTTTGGCTCTGCTACTACTGTGTCGCCAGGGTTTCTCTCAACCTGCCTCCACTAATTTTCCGTCTGGAGCCCATGGGCAGTGTTTCCGTGCTCCAGCGCCCTCAGTGCATTCAATGATAAAGATCTTAGTATATGTGGTGACCATTTCCAGAATGTTTCTAAGCATTCCGAAATTATTAAAACTCAATCTGTCATTTGTCTTACAGCTAAATTAGCCTTTGAATTATATTTTCCAGGACTTTCTCCCTTTGAAGAATAATCTATTCTTAGAAATGATTTTAGGTAGCTTGAGTTTACCCATAGGTACTTTTTTGTTCTTTCCCAATTTACTGTGGTGCCTAATCACATCCTGTTTCTTATTCCCTTCCATATGCAAGCATTCTTCCCAACTGAATATATAAAGAGTCCAGGCATTCAGTGTGTTGCAGCGCTTTCTGCTTTTCAATCGGTTGTTTGCTCGTGACGTTCTGCTTCCAGCTCTTCAGTTCTGTACTTCTGGATTCTTCCATGCTTCTTGTGAATTTCAGACCGTTGGTCCTTGAGGATTTTGGGTATTGTTTTTCTTTTGATTAAAGCTGCCTTAAGACTCAGAGTTTTTCCATGTATTTCCATGTATTTCATTTTTTGTCTCTTCGGGGACTGGATTTCAGTCCTTGTTTTTCCCTTACCAACTTGGACATACTTGTATCCACTCAAGGGCTTCAGGGTGCAGACAAAAAGAGCAGGCTATATCTTCATCAAAAGATGACTAGTAGTTTCTATGAAGGCTATCCATCGACTGGTTGCGATGGCAAAGTGTTCACAAAAAGAAATGAATCAGGTTTAAAGACTGCGAACTGTAATGATTCATTTGAATAACCAAGTGCTAAATCTTTCTAATACAAATATGGTCCTAAGACGGGCCTTGGCCACTCTTCACACTTCTTTGGATCCTTCTTTATCTGGTTCATTAGAGAAGTTTGATGGAAATCCCACCATGCTTTTTTTAAACTGATAAAATAATTCAAGTTCCTGCCTTGATTGATTCAGGAGCAACAGAAGTTAATATATAGTTGACGTTTGGGCCAAGTCTCACCAAATTCCTTTTAAACAGATGGAACAAGCCTATCAAAATGAGGCTGTAGATGGTTCTCCTCTATCTTACAGACCATTTACTAAATAGAAAACAATATTCAGCTACAAATAGCCTAATATCATAAACTACTGAGCGTTGATCTTTTGACACTGCTAGGGATCATCCGGTATTGGGTATGCCTTGGTTGGCTTTACATAATCTATATAAACATTGGAATGCAATGACTATGTTATTAGGTACTGCATTATTAGTACACTATTGTGCTGATTCAACCTCCCAGAAATTCCTTCAAACTGAATCCACTGGAATAATCAGCCTACCGTTCTTGCTACTTTGAGTAGGGTGCCACAAAATTGTCATGAGTTCATATACATTTTTTCTGAAGAAACTACAAGAGAAATACCACCTCACCTGCCAATGTATTGCCAGATGCATTTAATTGCTGATGTGCTAGTTCAATTTGGAAAAATGTATTCCCTGTCCCTACCTAAAGATAAAGCCTTACAATAATCAACCTAAAGAATGGCTTGTTTGACCCCCTTAAAGTTTACAGTGAGGGTTTCTTTGTTCATTGTTCCCAAAATGATCCTTCTAAATCACTGCCCTATATACACTATAGAGGAATGAATCAAGTTGCTATTATTAGACAAATATCCTTTTCCTCGAATCTCTAATATTCTTGAAGCCTTAGTAGGAGCCAGGAGCTTCACTAAATCAGATCTCAGGTGGCTTACCATCTATTGTGATTTAAAGCTGCTGATATGTGGAAGATGGATTTTGCAACACCTTTTGAGTAAAGCGTAATGCCTTTTGACTTGAGTAAACTTCCAGCTGTCTTTCAGAGGTTCATGCACTCTATTTTCTCTGATCTGTTACTAAAGTGTGTAATAATCTCCCGTGAGGACATTATATTCTATAAATGTTTACAGGACCAAAAAAGGCATGTTAAAGAAGTGTTATCTAGACTGATAAGTAATTGTTAAGTGGCCATAACTGAACTTTTTTAATTTGAGCAACAACCAATATCTTACTTGAAGTTTGTTGTATCTGCTAATGGCATCAGCATAGATCAAAGCAAGATCCAGGCAGTTCTTGATTGGACAACTTCAACATCAGTCTGAGAGTTCAATGTTTTTCTAAGATTTGCGAATTTGTACAGAAAAATAAGCACAAACCTTTTTCTCTTTGTCAACTCCCACAGCATGTCTTTTAAAGAAAGGGAGAGAATCTGCTGGACTCCTTCCGCTTATGAGGCCTGTTTGACCTTGAAACAAATGCTTATAACCCAGTGTTAATCAACCTGATAATTTAGACTGCTTTATCAGTGAGCCCGATGCTTCTGAAGATGCCATTCACTCAATAATAGTAACAACTAATGAGTCAGATGAGGAACAGGCTGCAGATTTTTCCCAAAAGGAATCATTCAGTGTTGGAGAAGAAATTGCTGGTAATAAGAAATTCTATTTTGGAATGATGTATCTTCTCCTGGCTTCTCAACACAAAAGGTAGAAAAAGTGATCATTAAAACCTACAACTTCTTCAGCAGATGGATTGTAGGAATAGTCATCAGGCTAGATGGTCTCATTTTGTTTTACATTATGACTTTTGCATTACCTGGATTTCTGAAACTTGAAACATTCTAGTTGACTCATTGTCCAGAAATCACCAGAATGAAGCCATTTCTCACTAAGACATGATCTTCCTTGCTAAGGCATTTTGCCACTCTCTCCTCATTATTGCTTACTGAAACGAAAAGAAAAGACTTTTTTATACAATGAATTGCATAGTATCAAAAAGGAAGAAAAGATCCCTAAGAAGAAGAAGAAAAAGGATCGATCTCTGTTTTGCAGAAGTTATAAACTAAACATCCATAAAATAGGGATTTCAATTCATATAGACTTTCCATGATTCTACGTCTGCAGGTCATGGGATGCAAGAATAACTGAAGATTTACTAAGACGAGAATTAAGTTCTCATCAGTGACAGTCTGCTGCTGTCTTGAGAGACTGCTTCGCACTTATGGGAATTAATTATCACCACCATTGTAATGTGGCTCAAAGGATAGTGATGTTATTCCCACCTTCTCCACTTACTGATAATCCCACTTCCTGTATCACTCTCATGGTAGGGAGCACATACTTCACATAAGGGAAGAAGGAGTGACCGATTAGAGAGAGAGAGATAGCATGGCACTAATTTCCAGCAGGATTGTTGTTAGAAGACCTAGGTTAGACTCTCTGAATTCTAGGATGGCACAGTATTTCAGAGGCACCAGTGCTTAATTTGAGCCCATGGTTTCTGGTGTTTGGCCCCAGCACTTAATTCTCAAAACCAGCACTTATGAGAGTCCACTGCATAGTGATGCTGTTTGTCTGATTTTGAAATGACCACAACACTGTGTTTAATAAATCAAAATAAGATTAAAAATGAGCACATCTGCTGCTCATGCCATTTTTATAGCTTTGAGTGACCTTGACTAGTCAAAGTGACCACACATGTAGGAGGGTGATAGTTAGTAATTATGTTGGTGCTGTCACTGGCAGCACTGACATGAGCAATGGGTGGTAGAAGCGGCAGTGTCTGCCTGAGAAGGGCCCTGGCACTTACTTTTCTTTTACAAATTAAGCACTGAGAAGCACACTACAGCTCACTGTCAAGAGAGGAAACAGAAGACAGAGAGTATAGAATAATGGAAGAGGAGTTATATAATAGTTAATTATGAGAACAAAATTGTTATGTGGCTTATCCGATGTGAAAGGAGGCCTCTCTGTAACTAATCCGAGAAACTTGCCCGAGAACCAAAGGTGATTTGCACACCTATCTACAGAGGATAGAACTGTGGTCACCAAATCAACCATGTGAAATCCAAAGCCAAGTCCAAAAATAAGTTTGTAGTCGCCAAAGCTTAATCACACAAGAAATCTGGAATTGGTTCAAAACTATAGCAGAGTCAAATACCTAAGTCAGCCCAAGACACAATGTGGGTCTGCACAAAGGAGGAGGGAAAGCAACAAGAAACCAAAAAAGGAAAAATGAAACAAAAGTGAGGGTAAAGGAAAAAAGAGTGTGAAATAGTTCGTCAAATGGAAGTCTTGAAACAATTGAAGTTGCCAGCCACGGTCTTCAGCATATAATAACACTCTATAGGGCTCTGCTCTCTCAGACCCGGAAGTCATCTCCTGGTCCTCTTTGTCTAAGGAAGCATGTTTCAGACCCGACACCAGAAGATAATCTCCTCCATGACTGTAGTCTCCGCTTGACAACACACAAGAAAGGCCACCCTGAGTCAGTAGAAATTAAATGGACTATGTGATTGGAGTGTGAACAGAAAAAAGGGAGGAGAGTCCTTTTAAAAGGACGAATTCCCTCACTCACCCGAGGGTGACATGCTTCATCATAGGGAACCTCCTCGCATTGCGAACCTGGTCGCAATGCGGGCTACAACCCCTTCTACTAAGAGGGAGGAGCTCAGGGATGTTTTAGATGGTAAAGTGTATGAGGTATACTAAAACCTGTGATGAGCCTCTGAGTCAAGGGAGTGTGTGGAAACAAAAAGGGGGGGTAGTGTAGTGCGATGAAAGTCTAAAACTGGCTCCTTGGTGTGCTAGACAATTTTATTAAATGCACCCAAGGGTCAGAGTTAAAATCAATTATGCTACCACGTGAGGAAAATTCAACCTGGCGTGGTAAATGTGTAACTGGGTCGACATGTTTCAGCCTATCTGCCCTAACAATAAGGTGCTATGGCTTTCTTCAGGACCTAGAGAAGAAGTGAAAAAGAGTGTGTGAAGCATTCCTGGTATGAATCGAAGACACAGGAAGGCTGGTTCAATGAAGTTTATTTCAAGAGAAAGATCCCATCCATCAGCAAGCCTCCATCATCCAGTTAGCCAGAGCTTCAACTGACCACTCTCCCATTCCACCTCAGAACCCCATGACATACTAACAATTCTGATCATCATAACATAACATGTAATGGGAGAAGGAATACCACACATCTCCCTTCCTCAACAAATAAATGAACAGTATTACAATAAGAGACAAAAAACAAGAATTGAACCAAAACCAGGCATTACATAAAGTCATTGAGATGAGCAGGACGTTTAGTGACCCTAGATGAACGTTGTGGATACTGTGTGATACTTTCACCACCAACTGCAGGATCAATAGAGAAGTGATCTTCCTTGGGTGAATTATCATCGACTTTGTAATCAAGTTTTCCTTTGACTGCTACCACTCTGTTTAAGTTCCAAGTACAATGATCTTGTGTCTGTATCGCATTATTAAAAATTTTAATAACCTTTATAGGTTTCATAAATCTAGATGATGAACTTCCAAGCAGACCAGGACGCTTTATCATCACCCAATCACCAACTTTTACAATAGTTTTTTTAACAGATTTCTTTAAATCAAAATATTTCTTCCTAAGCATGGCTTTCTCTTCGTCCTTCCTTTGCATCATCAAACCATCACACATACTCTCTTTTCCTTTAGCCAATTCATATCTATTGACCCAAGGTGGCTCGACTGTAGTATTGGGTACTCTCCCCCTGAATAACAGAAAAGGTGTTTTCCCTGTAGTTGCATGTGGAGAGAGTCTATACTCCTCCACCTTCTTTACCACCTCTTTTTTCCAGTCTAATGATTGAGATTTAGCTAAGAGAATAGTTTCCTTAATAACTCTATTGAATCTCTCAATCATGCCATTGGCCTCGGGATGATATAGAGAACTAGTTTTATGTAAGATACCTTTAGAAAGCAGAAAATCTTCCATTTCCTTTGAGATTAATTGCACCCCATTGTCTGTTAATAAAGATTCTGGAAAACCTTCGTCTGCAAACAGATTTTTCAAACATTGAATCACATTATTGGAGTCAATTGTTGATAAAAAGAAAATTACAGGCCATCTTGAATACATGTCAATCACAGTTAATATGTATGTTTGAAACCCCTTACCGTGAATTGGCCGGACAATGTCCAAAGCAATACCTTGCCAAGGTTTATTAGGATGCTTTCTTAAAACCATGGGTTGTTCATGTGTACATTTAGATTTGTCACTTAGCATACATGGAACGCAGTCTCTTATTATACGTTCAACCATCTTGTCCATTCCGGGCCACCAATATGACATGCGTAATCTTTCTTTACTTTTCGAAATACCAGAATGAGATGAATGAACTAAATCAATGAGTTCTTTCCTAAGACTGCAGGGCGGAATCAATTTAGTACCTCGAAATAATAAACCTTTATCCACTGACAGCTCATTACGCATTAACCAATACGGTTTGGTGGACTCAGACCCATCCTTACTACTATTCCACCTCTTTTGTACAAGGGACATAACCTCACACAAAATGGGATCACTAACTATCTCCTTACACCATCTTTCCTCAGAAATAATGCTATAATCCACTACACAAACCCACTCTTCATCATCATCGACTGTATCTTCCTGTAAGGACTCAGAGGAATCAAGTTGGGACAACACATCAGCAACACCATTGTCAATCCCAGGTATATATTTAAGTGTAAAGCTGTACTCTTGTAAACCAATGATCCACTTTGAAATCCTACTCGAAATAGAGTCCAACCCCTTTTTATTAAATATTTCAACCAATGGCTTGTGATCAGTGTGTACTACAAAATCAACTCCCCAAAGAAATTTCTTTAGCTTTTTAATTGCCCAAAACACTGCAAGGGATTCCCTTTCTACCACAGAGTAACGAGTTTCGGGATCTCTCAAGCTCCGCGACAAGAACATTATAGTCTGTATACCTAAAGGACCATGTTGTTGCAAGACAGCTCCTAACCCCTTTTCACTCGCATCAGTAATGAGAATAGGTCTAATGGTGGGATCAAAGCTACTAAGAGATGGTGCTTCATTGAGTTTACTTTTAATGTTAACAAATTCTTCCTCACAAAGAGGAGACCACTCAAAGTCTATACCTTTTCGTAGCAGGTTTCTCATATTTACAGTAGAGGCAGCAAAACCCTTCACAAATTTTGCATAATATTCAATCATGCCCAAAAATGTCATGAGTTCAGTTTTACTCGAGGGAGGACACATATTGTTTATGGTATTAATTAAGTCAGCCTTGGGTTTAACCCCATCTCCTGTTATATTATGACCCAAATAGTTTATCGAATTTGATCTGAATCTACACGTTTTAGCTTTAATAGTAAGGTTGTGATCACTTAAACTCTTTAAGACTGATTTGAGCCTAACATCATGTTCAATTACATCCTTAGCAAAAATCAAGATGTCATCCTGATATACACACACACCAGGAAGATCTTTAAGTACACCTTCCATGACATGCTGGAACACGGATGAAGCAGATACTAAGCCGAAAGGCATGCGTATAAATCTAAATGTACCAAAAGGCGTAATGAATGAAGTGTAGTCTTTGGAAGATTCATCTAATTCGATCTAGTGGTAAGCAGATGTTAGATCGATTGTACTGAAAACCTTTGCCCCACCAAGAAGAACCAGGAGCTCTGTAATATTCGGTAAAGGGTATCGATCTACCACTACATTCTTGTTAAGTTGTCTCAAATCAATACAGAGACGGAGGTCCCCATTGGGTTTGCGTGCTGCTACAACCGGAGCCAACCACTCCGTCCCCTCAACCTCTTCACTAATGCCTCCTTCTTTCAATTTGAAGATCTCTTTCTGCATGTCTTCCCTAACAGAAAGAGGTACATTTCTCACCTTACAACATACAGGAATGGCATCTTTTTTTAGTTTGATTTTATGACGGTATCCTTTCAAGCACCCCAAGACCTGTCTGAAAACATTGGGAAATTCTGCCTTTAAATTACCTATAAATTCATCATTACTATTATTTGTCACGGAATAAACTCCATCTTTTAGTTGAATGGGTGGATTAGCATTGGGATCAAGATAAACTCCCAAATCACCTTGGTGCATCCAGCTGATTATGCTGTCACCTCTCTTTGACACGTAGATTTTGCCAGACACAAATCTATTTTTATATTCTATAAGACCTTTAAAATAACCATGTAATTTAATAGGCTCTCCACCATAAGCCAACGGAATTATGTCAGGCTTTAATAAAACAATTTTGTCTTTTAGCTTTCTATTATAAAATTCATTAGAAACTAAGGTGATTTTTGTACCAGAGTCAAAAAGAACTCTAGTGGATTCACCTTCAATTAAGATCTCATCAAATGGACTTGATTTGCCGTTTAGTTTACTTTCAATCTGAACCACTACCTGCCCACATTCGAGATCTTCAAAGCTAGATTCAGCTATGCTATCATCATAAACATCCACTTCTTTAACTTTAGGTTTCATTATGCTTTTGCACAATATAGTAAGATGCCCCTTTTTCCTACATTTTGCGCAAGTTTGCTTGAGTGCTGGACACTTTTTATCATTGGCAAGATGATCTGCCTTTCCGCACCTATAACATTTTCTTTCGGTACCAGATTTTTCAAGTTCCTTTCTATCTTGAAACTAAATCTTTTCACTCTTGTCTTTAACAACTTGTACTTTTAAAACTTTGTTATGATCTTTTTTATAACCGCAACACATTTAATGGAATGTTCTATTCTTTTTGCCACTGTTAAAACCTCATCCAATGTGGGTTCATCACGCAACCAGAGTTCCTCCCTAACCTTCTCTATATGACATCCGAACATAAATTGATCACGAATTCTCTCATCAGTAAGATTATCAAATTTGCAAGAAGAGGCAAGCTTCCTTAGATGAGTCACATAAGCTTCAATGGTTTCTTCTTCTGCTTGCATACACTTAGCAAATTGATATCTTTCCAGAATTGTACTGACTTTAGGAAGATAATGCTTATCAAGTTTTTTAATACAAATTTCGTAATCATTTAAGTCTCTCGCTTCCGTAGTAGGAAGATCAGGTAAATGGTCAAAAACATCTTGCCCTTCTGACCCTAAACAATGAAGAAGCAAGGAGGATTTTCTTTCTGCACTGAGTGATGGACCGCATACTCTTGCATACCTTTCAAAAACAACTTTCCATTTTTTCCACTTTATAGGTGGAGAACCAGGACAAGATAGAAAAAATGGAGCTGCTGTAACATTCTGCATTATGTAAAATATATTACAAAACAAATAAGTTGATAATTATAAATTATGAGTCTCAAGGTAACAGCACTTAGATTTAGGACAGATTAATAAAAGTTTCCAATGAAACACCCTAAATGCACTACAATGAATGTTTATTTCACGTTGATGTAAATAAAGTGTGCGTATCACTGTACTGTTGATGACACGCTATGCACAGACAAAATTAAGAAGTGTGCGCATCACTGAATTTAAGACCGTATGCCACTGAAATGTGGAAGGCACACGCGCTGATGCAAATCAAGTGTGCGCGTCACTGTGCTGCACTGCTACGTGAAAGACACACACGCTGATGTAAATCAAGTGTGCGTGTCACTGTGCTGCAACACGCAAATCACACACCGACCTTAATAAAAAGTGTGCGTGTCACTGAACTCAAGTGTGCGTGCCACTGTCTTCCTGGTGACACACTCGTTTTTTAATTCAAGTGTGTGTGCCACTGAGTAATACACATTGCATTAGAAACAAAGCAGTACTGCCAAGTAGTAGTGTGAATAACAGCTTCTGGAAATGCCGATGATACAGGGTAGCTTAGCAACGGAATTCAAGATGGCCACTATGGCAACGTAAGAGACGCCCTGACGTATGACGCTCTTGACGCGCTGTGACAAGGCGCTGGAGATAATGTGGAGTCGAATCTCACAAAGAACGGCGGAACTCCAAACACACGACAATCCGATTGAGGTGAGATTGCCTTGGTTACCGTTCAAATGTGATCCATGCTGGAGTTTATTTTTAAAAGAGATCTCGCACTAACATTCAAATCGGGCTAGCGATGTAGATTAACTTTTATTTACGAAGAGATCGCGCGCTAACATTCAAAAGTGATTAGCGCAGTGGTTTAATTTGAAAGAGATCTCGCACTGCAATTTAGAGATGGCAAAGCTGAAAGCCAGAAACCTCCAAGAGTTCAAGTCACTAACTTGTTGAGCATAAACCGCGGGAGGTTGCAACTGACAGAGGGAAGAGTCATTCAGTGGTCTGCTTAGTCCATCCAACCAACTTGGACCACCACCGATTCAAAGATAATAAACAGACGGGTTAGGATCACTACGTTGTCTGTTTACTTAACTTGTCAAAACAAGTAAGCTGTCCCATTGAATATCTCAAATCAACTTAGTTTTGGTAACTGCTTACAGTTCAAAAATAATAAGTATGCCAGACTTGATGCTTCCTTTCCAAAATAACGATAACTTGGAAGATTATGAGGGCTTGGCAGTTAATGAGAAAAGATAACAGCTCAAGGGAGAAAAGCGTATCTCTCACCAATGCATCGAGTTAGGATCTTCTCCATCCTGCCGACTACGCCAGTGAAGCATTCCTGGTATGAATCGAAGACACAGGAAGGCTGGTTCAATGAAGTTTATTTCAAGAGAAAGATACCATCCATCAGCAAGCCTCCATCATCCAGTTAGCCAGAGCTTCAACTAACCACTCTCCCATTCCACCTCAGAACCCCATGACATACTAACAATTCTGATCATCATAACATAACATGTAATGGGAGAAGGAATACCACAGTGTGGTCTATCACCAACTGCGGTATATAGATGGTGTTGCGACTGGCGGGGTTGACGTCAGTCGTATGGAGCTAGAGTTCAGCGGTGTCCGCGGCAAGTGAGACTTACCTCGGATGCCTGGCCCGTGGCACTTACGCATTTCCCAGAGCTTAATGTCTACCCTGTTTAAACGCATTGCTAGATTTGGGGGTCTTTAGTTGGCAGAGGTAGGTACCTTTGATCAAATAGGGACCCTTGCGTCTAGTCAGGGTAAGGGGGTACACTCCCGAAATAACCCCAGCTCACCCTCTTGGTAGCTTGGCACGAGCAGACAGGCTTAGTTCAGAGGCAGTGTGTAAAGCATTTGTGAACACATACAGTAATCAAGTGACAACACTACCAATGGACACCACACAGGTTGTATATTTATAAAAATAAGTTTATTTTATATAGATTTATCACAAGACCATAAACGACAAAAATAATCCACAATACTGTTCAAAAGATAGAGTTCTTGTTAAAAAGGCTTAAATCAAGGTTCTGTGCGAGTCGGTAGCCTTCTCCGGCTACGGCGATGTCGAGAATAAACAGAGTCTAACAAATCCAGCTGACCGCTTCGATACGGGCCAACACAGCGTAGACAGACTCGGTCACAGTACCTTTACTTGAGCGGCAGGCACGGGCGTGCGAGCCGGATGGCTGTACGTCGCAGTCGCGTTGCAGAAATGGAAGCGGTGCAGGACGCGTTGTCCCTCGATGCGGTGCAGGCAGCGGCTCAGTGACGTCGTCAGGACGGAGTCGGTGAGACCAAGGCCGTGCGTTGCAGGGCGAGACGGTGCTTCGATGCAGTGCTGGCAGGTTGCATTGCGGCGACGGAGCTGGATTGCGGGAGCTGGCGTCGATCAGTCCGGACAGCGGTGCGAGTCGGGCGGTGCGTCGCGAAGCGTGCGAGCGGTGCCCCAACTCCGGTGCGGTCACAGGACTCGAAGGCAGCAGCAGTGACCGTGTCGGTCGGACCAGTTCGATTCGGTGTAGCGAGGCGATGCGAGTTGCGGTGTCCACAGGTTACGGTGCAGGCAACGGCTCGGTGACGGCGTCAAGACGGAGTCGGTGAGACCAAGGCCGTGCATTGCAAGATGCGGACGGTGCTCGATGCGGTGCCTTCAGGACACCGGGCCGGTCGTCAGAGTCGGTCACAGCTCCCTACCTCTGGAGCTGCTGAAACAGCGTTTTCAGCAGCAATTCACAAAGGATGGTGAAGTCCACTGGTCCTGGGACTTCGGTCAGGGGGCAAGCTCTCTCTCAAGCCCTTGGAGATCTGTCACAAGTTGATGAAAGTACACACAAAGTTCCTCTCTCCTTTCTTTGGCAGTCAGGCAACCACTGCAGGCCAATCCCCCAAGCAGCACTTCAGCTTAGGGATAGTCTCTCCTCAGTTTCCTCTTGGTTCCGCTCCGCAGCAAAGGTTTCTTCTTGTTCCCAAAAAGTGATCTAATTTAATGGGGTCTGGGCCCCAGTACTTATACTCTGATTCTCTTTGTTCTCTGGAGGCAGAGAGGCCTGTGCCTAGTTCAAACCAGTTCTGTGCAGCTTTGGAGCACTCTGTGTACCTGACTCCTTCTTTCCTTTCAGGATGTGGGGCAGGGTGCTCAGACGCCCGGCAGGAGGTGGAGCCAGCATTGTGGAAGGCAGGCACAGCCCTATTCAGACCCAGATGCAACTCCTCCCTCCACTCTGGATGCAGATCTCTCTATTCATCCCTGTGCTGCCTCACCCTGTCTCCTGTAGCCACCCCCAGCCCCTGTCACTCACAAACCAGGCACACAATACACAAGCTAGCAGAGGCAGGCTGGATAGTTAGGCAAGAAAATACCCACTTTCTAAAAGTGGTTTTTTCAAACACAGAATGTTAAAATCAACTTCACTAAAAGATGCATTTTATCATTCTGAGTTCAGGCATACTAAACTTGAATTTCTACCTAGTTCCCTGAGTCAGTTAGGATTATAAGATGTTATAATCAAACTGCCCATTCTGGCCTATGGGGAACAGGTAGCCTTGCAATAGGGAAAAACAAAAATGGCTGTAATTCACTATTAGGACATGCCACACACACCAGGGCATGTCCCACCTTATCCTTACAATGCACCCTGCCCGTAGGCCTACCATAGGGGTGTCTGATATGAAGAAAAGGGAAGGTTTAGGGACTGGTAAGTGGGTGCACTTACCAAGTCGACATGGCAGCTCCAGGCTGCACACAGGCTCTGCGATGGCAGGCCTGAGACACACAAGCTGCTTCTGTGGGTGGCACAACCAGTGCTGCAAGCCCACCAGCAGCATTTGATTCACATGCCCTGAGGACCCACAGTGCACTGTACTAGGGTCTGACAGTGAATCAAATAGACCAATCATGGAGTCACTAATTCATTTCACAATTTACCATAGGAAGCACTTGCACTTTGGCACTGATTAGCAGTGGCAAAGTGCCCATGAGCATCTAGTCCAGCAAAAACATATCGACAACAGTGGAGGCATTACGAAAAAATGGAAGGGAGACCCACGCCAAGGATGCCAAGTCTAACACGTGTCCCCTCCAGCTGAAATGTGGGGAGAACTATCCTACCTCTAGGGAGTTCTCATCACTAAGGCGGAAAAAATCTGGACAGACCATCAGCATTGGCGTGTTCTGTACCAGGGCGGTGTTCCACTGTAAAGTCCATCCCCTGTTGGGAAATGGACCACCTCAACAGCTTTGGATTCTCACCCCTCATCTGCATCAACCATCTGAGGGGCCTGTGGTCTGTCTGAACCCGTATGGTCTCAACTTCTTCAGTGCCCAGACCACAGCAAATGCCTCACGCCCAATAGCACTCCACCTCTGTTCCAGTGGAAGTAACCTCCTACTGATGAAGGCTACAGGTTGGTCTAGGCCCACCTCATTTATCTGTGACAGAACAGCCCCTACACCATGCTCTGAAGCGTCTGTCTGAACTATGAACTCAATGGAGAAGTTGGGTGCCTGGAGCACAGGCGCCGTGCACATGGCAGTCTTCAAGGTGTCAAAAGCTTTTTGACAGGTGTCAGTCCAAATCATTCTCTTGGGCTGCTTCCTGGAAGTCAGCTCTGTCAAGGGTGCAACAATGCTGCCATACCCCTTGACAAATCTCCTGTAATACCCGGTGAGTCCTAGGAAGGCTCTCACCTCTGTCTGGGTCATGGGGGGCTCCCAAGCCAGAATGGTATCAATTTTTGGTTGTAGGGGCGCCACCTGGCCGCTCCCAACCTGGTGTCCCAAGTACACCATGGAACCCTGCCCGATCTGGCACTTACTCACCTTGATCATGAGGCCTGCCCTCCGCAGTGCCATCAACACTTCCCAGAGGTGGCGAAGATGTTCTTCCCAACTGGCGCTGAACACTGCGATGTCATCCAGGTAGGCAGCACTGAACTCTTCCAGCCCAACCAACACCTGGTTGACCAACCTCTGAAAGGGGCAGGGGCATTCTTCATCCCAAAGGGCATCACCCGGAACTGGTAGTGCCCATCTGGTGTGGAGAATGCCGACCTCTCCTTTGCCCCATCAGTCAAGGCGATCTGCCAGTACCCAGACGTTAAGTCAAACGTGCTGAGGTACCGTGCAGCCCCTAACCGATCTATGAGATCATCAGCTCTGGGGATGGGGTGTGCGTCAGTCCTGGTGACGGAATTGAGTCCCCTTAGTCCACACAGAACCGGAGTTCTGGTGTGGCACCAGGTGCGGCAGCCTTTGGAACCAAGACCACTGGGCTGGCCCAAGGGCTGTTAGAGGACTCAATCAACCCTAACGCAAACATCTTGGAGACCTCCTCCTTGATGCAAGCTCTCACCCTGTCAGTCACCCTGTAAGCCTTGTGCTTCACAGGCAGACTGTCCCCAGTGTCCACATCATGGATGCACCAGTTAGTGACACTGGGAACCAGGGAGAACAGGTCAGAAAACTGCCCCAACAGTCGGCGACAGTCACCTTGCTGCTCAGGTGTCAGGGAGGTAGAGAGGTTTACTCCCTCCACTGATCCATCTTGCTCTTGGGCTGACAGGAGGTCAGGAAGAGGCTCGGTCTCCTCCTCCATCCCATCATCTGTAGCTAAGAGCATGCCCACTTGGGACCTCTCCAAGTGGGGCTTCAGGCGGTTCACATGCAGGACCCGCAAGGGGTTCCTGGGAGACTGCAGGTCCACCAAATAGGTAACTGGACTTTTGCGCTCCACCACCGTAAAAGGGCCGGTCCACCTATCCTGGAGCGCACAAGGCTCCACTGGGCCATGACCCACACCTTTTGACCAGGCTGAAGCTCTACCAGAGTGGCATTCTGGTTGTACCACCGCTTCATCTCCTCCTGGCTGGCTTCCAGATTCGCCTCAGTGAGTTCTCTGAAACGCCGAGTCTGGTTCCTGAAGGCCAGCATGTAACTGTATACATCCTGGGGAGGTTTCCTGGGAGATTTCTCCCAGCATTCCTTGACTAAACTCAGAGGTCCTCGCACCGGGTGTCCATAGAGAAGCTCAAAGGGGCTGAACCCTAGAGATTTCTGTAGCACCTCCCAGTATGCAAACAACAGGCATGGTAAGAGGACGTCCCATTTACGCCTCATGGGTTCTTCCAGACCCATAATCATGCCTTTCTACCCCAGATGTCCTGCTAATGGTACATCATGAGCCAACCCCAGTAGGAAGGCTCTGAAGCGCTGGGGTACCACTAGCACACGGGCTGACCCAGGCTCAGCAACCTTAGGCTCACTATACAGGAGACCATTCTCCCAGTAGATCCAATGTGATCCAGACTGATCACCTGCTGCCTGGTCTGTGGCCTGTTGCCTCAGACCCACGAGAGAAGGGCACGTGTTCTGCTCCTCGCAGAACTCCTCCCTGGAGGGTCCTCCTTCTTGCTGCCAATGGGTCAGCTCAGGCAGGTCCCCCAGTTCAGCTACCTGTTCCCCTGTAGGCTCCAGGGCATCCCCCTCAGGGTCTGCCTCCTCCTGGACCGTGGGAACTTCAGGGGCCGGTTTCCTGCGCCCCCTGCCTCTTCTCTCTCCGGCAGGCACCTGAGCCTCCCTCTCAGGCTCCAGGTCCTCTTGAACACCTCTAACTGCCATTGACCGGGTGGTCACACATGCCCAATCAGGCAAGCCCAACATCTCCAAATGAGCACTCCACTCCACCTTAGCCCAAGGTGAGCTCTCCAAATCGTTCCCTAACAAACAGTCAACAGGCATGGTTGGCCTCACAGCTACTTGAAGAGTACCAGAGACCCCCCCCACTCAAAGGGAACCTGAGCCACCTTGCAGTGACTCTCTGTGTTGTCAGCGGCAACAACTGGATAGAATGCATCAGGGACAACCTGCTCTTCAGACACCAGGTGACACTTGACAGCTGTCACACTGGCTCCTGTGTCTCTCAGAGCCTCCACCCTATGGCCATTGATGGTCACCCACTGCCTGTATTTCTTAGTGTTCTCAGGCAGCTGGGTCCTAGGGATCATCTCAGAGTCTCCTAATGAGACAAGGGAAAAAACTGTGGGATCCCCCCCACCCTGGGCACCCAACTCCTCCCCCAGGGCTACACTAGCCAACTGCCGGGGGACTGCACCAGAGGGTGCTGGTTTTCCAAACAAAGGGCAATGAGGATCATTTGCCTTGTGGCCAGGGGCGCCACACTTGTAACACACCAGTGGTCCCCTGGGAACAGGTGGGCCTGTCGGGGCCACTGGCTTCTTCTCGGGGGGAGGTTGGGAACCTTTCCCTTGGTTCCCTTGGCGTCTACTTTGGGGCCCTTTCTGGAACTCCATCTGCTTACCCTTGTCCCCCCCACTCTTCTGCTGGGGACCCTGCCCACCCTTGGTGGAGTCTCCCACGTGACCCTTGTGGACCCTGGTACTCACCCAGCGGTCCGCCTCCTCAGCAAGCTGCCTAGGGTTAGTCAGCCTACTATCAATCAGATGCTGGCGTAGCTCAGGAAAACAATTACTGGACAAGTGCTCCCATGCAATCAAATCAGAGAACGCCTGAAAATCAGTCGCTTTGCTACCCTTTACCCAACCATCCAAGGCTCTGCAAAAAAGGTCACATATTCAACCCAGGTACTGCCTTCAATCTTCTTACAGTTCCTGAACCTCTGCCTATAAAGCTCAGGGGTCAAACCATATCTAGACATTAATGCATCCTTCATGTGGCTGTATGAATTATAGACTTCAGAGGGCAAATCCAACAAGGTATCCCGCCCCTCACTAAGGAACCGCCCCCACAACCCCGCTCCCCAATCCTTCTCAGGGACCCGGTGGGAAGACATGGCTACCTCATAGGCTTTGAACCACTGCCCAATGTCATCATTTTTAAAAAACTCCTTCACCACATCTTTGGGAATATACACCCTAGCTTCAACAGGCACAGGCGGTACACTGCCACCAGAGGGAGTAATTTCCAAGCTCCTAGCTTTCAAATCCAACTCCCTCAAACTTCTTTCATGCTCAAACTGCATTTTCTTCTCTTCTAGGGCTAATTTTCTACTCTCCATTTCCATCTGCCCATTCAATTTAAGCTTAGCCATCTCCATCTCATGCATCCTACTTTTGGCTCTGTCTTCCAGCTCCTCTGGGGACAGAACTCTGGCAGAAAAACTACTACCCACAGGGGAAGGTGGTCTCCCATCCCCTAGACCCAATGGCCCATTCAGCTGCCCGCCTGCATCTTCAGCCCCTTCCATAGGTATAGGGGTGCTCCTTGCTTCAACCGAGGCCCTCAGCGCCTTTTGAAGTTCATCCTTCTTGGTGAGCCCGGTCATAGCAATTTTGAATTTTCTGCAGAAGTGCTTGAGCTGCTTGATGGTGTAGCACTCCAGTTTCTCCTCTTATCAATCAAAATCAACAGATGCGATGGACTCTGGTTTATCCATGGTGATTAAACTTGGCAGTTGCAAAAATAGAAAATCCCAGAAAAAATTCTACCAAAGAGTATGTGGTTGCGTTTTGGTCTGCACTCACTAAGTAGTGTTCATCAATCACTGTATATGCGTCACAAATGCAAGTCCAGAATCCTCACCGCTGACCACCAATGTTAGATTTGGGGGTCTCTAGTTGGCAGAGGTAGGTACCTTTGACCAAATAGGGACCCTTGTGTCTAGTCAGGGTAAGGGGGTACACTCCCGAAATAACCCCTGCTCACCCTCTTGGTAGCTTGGCACGAGCAGACAGGCTTAGTTCAGAGGCAGTGTGTAAAGCATTTGTGAGCACATACAGTAATCAAGTGACAACACTACAAATGGACACCACACAGGTTGTATATTTATAAAAATAAGTATATTTTATATAGATTTATCACAAGACCATAAACGACAAAAATAATCCACAATACTGTTCAAAAGATAGAGTTCTTGTTAAAAAGGCTTAAATCAAGGTTCTGTGCGAGTCGGTAGCCTTCTCTGGCTACGGCGATGTCGAGAATAAACAGAGTCTAACAAATCCAGCTGACCGCTTCGATACGGGCCAACACAGCGTAGACAGACTCGGTCACAGTACCTTTACTTGAGCGGCAGGCTCGGGCGTGCGAGCCGGATGGCTGTACGTCGCGGTCGCGTTGCCGAAATGGAAGCGGTGCAGGACGCGTTGTCCCTCGATGCGGTGCAGGTAGCCGCTCGGTGACGTCGTCAGGACGGAGTCGGTGAGACCAAGGTTGTGCGTTGCAGGGTGAGGCGGTGCTTCGATGCGGTGCTGGCAGGTTGCGTTGCGGCGACGGAGCCGGATTGCGGGAGCTGGCGTCGATCAGTCCGGACAACGGTGCGAGTTGGGCGGTGCGTCGCGAAGCGTGCGAGCGGTGCCCCAACTCCGGGCAGTCACAGGACTCGAAGTCAGCAGCAGTGACCGTGTCGGTCGGACCAGTTCGATTCGGTGTAGCGAGGCGATGCGAGGTGCGGTGTCCACAGGTTACGGTGCAGGCAACGGCTCGGTGACGGCGTCAAGACGGAGTCGGTGAGACCAAGGCCGTGCGTTGCAAGATGCGGACGGTGCTCGATGCAGTGCCTTCAGGACACCGGGCCGGTCGTCAGAGTTGGTCACAGCTCCCTACCTCTGTAGCCACTGAAACAGCGTTTCCAGCAGCAATTCACAAAGGATGGTGAAGTCCACTGGTCCTGGGACTTCGGTCAGGGGGCAAGCTCTCTCTCAAGCCCTAGGAGATCCGTCACAAGTTGATGAAAGTACACACAAAGTTCCTCTCTCCTTTCTTTGGCAGTCAGGCAACCACTGCAGGCCAAACCCCCAAGCAGCACTTCAGCTTAGGGAAAGTCTCTCCTCAGTTTCCTCTTGGTTCCGCTCCGCAGCAAAGGTTTCTTCTTGTTCCCAAAAGTGATCTAATTTCATGGGGTCTGGGCCCCAGTACTTATACTCTGATTCTCTTTGTTCTCTGGAGGCAGAGAGGCCTGTGCCTAGTTCAAACCAGTTCTGTGGAGCTTTGGAGCACTCTGTGTACATGACTCCTTCTTTCCTTTCAGGATGTGGGGCAGGGTGCTCAGACGCCCGGCAGGAGGTGGAGCCAGCATTGTGGAAGGCAGGCACAGCCCTATTCAGACCCAGATGCAACTCCTCCCTCCACTCTGGATGCAGATCTCTCTATTCAGCCCTGTGCTGCCTCACCCTGTCTCCTGTATCCACCCCCAGCCCCTGTCACTCACAAACCAGGCACACAATACACAAGCTAGCAGAGGCAGGCTGGATAGTTAAGCAAGAAAATACCCACTTTCTAAAAGTGGTATTTTCAAACTCAGAATGTTAAAATCAACTTCACTAAAAGATGCATTTTATCATTCTGAGTTCAGGCATACTAAACTTGAATTTCTACCTAGTTCCGAGTCAGTTAGTATTATAAGATGTTATAATCAAACTGCTCATTCTGGCCTATGAGGAACAGGTAGCCTTGCAATAGTGAAAAACGAAAATGGCTGTAATTCACTATTAGGACATGCCACACACACCAGGGCATGTCCCACCTTACCCTTACAATGCACCCTGCCCGTAGGCCTACCATAGGGGTGTCTGATATGAAGAAAAGGGAAGGTTTAGGGACTGGTAAGTGGGTGCACTTACCAAGTCGACATGGCAGCTCCAGGCTGCACACAGGCTCTGCGATGGCAGGCCTGAGACACACTTTACAAGCTGCTTCTGTGGGTGGCACAACCAGTGCTGCAAGCCCACCAGTAGCATTTGATTCACAGGCCCTGGGCACACACAGTGCACTGTACTAGGGTCTGACAGTGAATCAAATAGACCAATCATGGAGTCACTAATTCATATCACAATTTACCATAGGAAGCACTTGCACTTTGGCACTGATTAGCAGTGGCAAAGTGCCCATGAGCATCTAGTCCAGCAAAAACATATCGACAACAGTGGAGGCATTACGAAAAAATGGAAGGGAGACCCACGCCAAGGATGCCAAGTCTAACACGCATCGAGGACAAGTATGTCACTGTGTCTCTGCCAACTCCGGGGACACTGCTGAACTCTAGCTCCATACGACTGACGTCAACCCCGCCAGTCGCAACACCATCTATACACCGCAGTTGGCGATAGACCACACTCTTTTTCACTACTTCTCTAGGTCCTGAAGAAAGCCATAGCACCTTATTGTTAGGGCAGATAGGCTGAAACATGTCGACCCAGTTACACATTTACCACGCCAGGTTGAATTTTCCTCACGTGGTAGCATAATTGATTTTAACTCTGACCCTTGGGTGCATTTAATAAAATTGTCTAGCACACCAAGGAGCCAGTTTTAGACTTTCATCGCACTACACTACCCCCCCTTTTTGTTTCCACACACTGCCTTGACTCAGAGGCTCATCACAGGTTTTAGTATACCTCATACACTTTACCATCTAAAACATCCCTGAGCTCCTCCCTCTTAGTAGAGGGGGTTGTAGCCCGCATTGCAACCAGGTTCGCAATGCGAGGAGGTTCCCTATGATGAAGCATGTCACCCTCGGGTGAGTGAGGGAATTCGTCCTTTTAAAAGGACTCTCCTCCCTTTTTTCTGTTCACACTCCAATCACATAGTCCATTTAATTTCTACTGACTCAGGGTGGCCTTTCTTGTGTGTTGTCATTAAGTAGTTGGGGAGCCGCCCCCTGCTGGTCAATAAACCTCCTCAGGTCTCCTTGTATGTTAACAATGTAGTCTCCGCTTCCCCGCTTTCCACCTCCTCCATGTGGTAAATTTCCTGCCTGTCTTATCAGGTGTTTTATCCTGAAACCTGACATTAATTTGTACTCATTTTATAGTTGAATTGTATCTCTCGGAAGGATGTACTACGGTAGTGGGTGGGCCACCTGGAGGCATAAACATTGATTTGGCCTGTGCAGCCCTGGACAAACGTATTATTGAGGCATTAGACAGTAACGCTCCATGGTCCTTGAGAGCACCTGGGAGACGATGTAAAGCTGCACCCTGGTTTGGCAGTGAGCTCAGAATAGCCAAATCAGCCTGTAAACGCCTAGAGAGAGTATGGAGGAGAGATTTCTCAGTTCTTAGGAAAGGGGAATATAAAGCCAGCCTGAAGATTTATCATTCTCTTATAAGGAAGACTCGGGCTGCTTACTACAGTGAGAGGATTGAAATAGCAGAGAACTCCTCTAAGGAACTTTATACTATTTTCAAGGAGATCTCGTCTCTCGCTAGAACCTCAGCCCCGACAAACAATTCTATGGACTCTTGCAATAGGGTGGCCGATTTCTTTGCGGAGAAAGTAGAGAAGATTTACTCGACCTTCCCTGTTGCAGCACGTAATGGGTGCCAGGAGGTTGAGGGGATGACTGACTTAGGGGAGGCAGAATGTCTTCGTAAATTTGTGGTCCCCCCTTGTGACTCTCTCACTGGCGTAGCCCTTAGCATTAAGTCTGGCTCTCCCAGAGACCCCGTGCCCCCTAAGGTGCTAAAGGGGAGTCTTGAAACTCTGGAGCCTTATATTAGGCACCTTCTCAAGCTCTCCTTTACCACAGGAACGGTTCCAACAAGATGGAAAGAGGCGATCGTCCTTCCATTAAAAAAGAAGATAGATGTTAGTATGAGCCAATTGGAGAACCTACGTCCGATTTCCCTGCTACCTTATTTTGCTAAAATTGCAGAGAAGGTAGTTAATACCCAACTGACAGCTCACATTAGCAAACATAGCCTGCTTCACCCCTCGCAATCGGGGTTCCGGACATCTTATTCCACCGAATCGGCGCTGCTTCTCTCCACCGAAATTATCCGCAAATATGTGGATGCGGGACAAACGGTGGCGTTAGTCCTACTTGACCTCAGCGCCGCATTTGATACGGTGGCTCATCCAACCTTACTTCAACGCCTGAGGAAAGGAGGTTTGGTGGACCGAGCCATGGAATGGCTTGAGTCCTTCCTACACGAGCGTAGTTTTCAGGTGTCGCAGGAACCTTACTACTCTAAAAGTATTAAGCTGAACCAAGGGGTCCCTCAGGGCTCTATCTTGAGCCCTACCCTCTTTAATCTCTACATTGCCCCTCTGGCAGAGATTATTGAAAAATTTGGGGTTAGTGTTGTGTCCTACGCTGATGACACACAATTGGTGGTGTCCCTAACACAGGAACATGAGAAGGCAGCCATCAATTTCTCGACATGCCTTCAAGAACTGGCGTCTTGGATGGCGGGCAACTGCCTTAAGCTTAATGGTAACAAAACTGAAGTTCTTGTGATAGGCAGAGCCCCCACTGTTTGGTCGTCAGCGTGGTGGCCACAGACACTGGGACCTACCCCGCCCCCATGTGATCAGGTGAAGAATCTTGGGGTTTGGCTGGACTCTAAGCTTTCTTTCAATAATCACATAGGGCGTGTGGCGGGGAAATGTTTTGGGGTTATGAGAGGTCTTTGGAAGACCTTAGATGTACTGCCAGTTGCAGCAAGGAAAACTATGGTCCATGCCCTGGTGACGTCATGATTGGATTACGGGAATGTCCTGTATTTGGGAGCTAGCTCCAAGTGTGTGCAAAGACTCCAGCGTATTCAGAATGCTGCGGCTCGTCTCGTTTTAATGTTACCAAGGAGAGCCTCTTCCAACAAGGCCCTGGCCTCCCTTCACTGGCTCCCGGTAAGGGAACGTATCCTGTTCAAGGCTATGTGTGTGAGCCATCGCATTTTACAGAGAAAGGGCCCCACCTACCTGCACGACTTCCTCACCCCATACTCTCCGACCCGTCACTTGAGATCTAGTGGGACAGGGCAGGTTTGTATCCCTAACATCAGGAGAGCGAGGATGGGTGGCCGCTCTTTCTGTTTTCTGGCTGCCAAATACTGGAATAAAATCCCCCCGGGGCTCCGGCTGGAGTCTGTGGAGACACTTTTTCGAAAAAAACTCAAAACCTGGCTTTTTCCTCCTCTGAGTTCTCTGGTTTAACCGCGTGTCTCCCTCTGCCAGCGATCTAAACTGTGCCGCAGCGCGGGGACACACTGGTTAGTGTAACCATGCGCTTTATAAGTTTGTTATTATTATTTTTATTATTATTAAAGAAACAGTAAAACTGACTCATTTTTCTCCACTATCTAAATTTCAGTCTACAAATGACAGTGGGCTTTTTACTGGGCATTTTTAGGTCGAGCCTAGAGTCAGGGCCCAAGCGCTGCTCTAGGGAAGATCTGTGGTAGTTCACTACGTGAGGAAAGCCCCGCCCACTGCCCCGCCCATTTTTTCATTGGCTTGTGTCTTTGTCCTTCGTAAATGCTGTCTTCTAATTGATTATGAGGCTTGTTAGTCCCTCCTTATTATGGCCATGTCATCATGTGAACCCTCCCATGGCTACTGGCCCCTTTACTTCGAGTGTTAGATGGTACGGTATGTGTTATTTAGACTGTGAGCACTATTTTTTTCCGGGCCTTCTCACCCCCGCCCGCACTCCCATTGTCCGTGCCTTTTCCCCCCTTCCCCCATACGCACTCCCTTTGTCTGTGCCTTCTTGCCCCTTCTACCCCGCCCCCGCCCGCACTCCCGTTGTCTGTGCCCTCTCGCCCCCTTCTCCCCCACCTGCAGTCCCGTTGTCCGTGCTTTCTCGCACCCTCCCCCCTGCCCGCACTCCCATTGTCCGTGCTTCCCCCGTTGTCCGTGATGCAATGCAAATAGGTCTCGCGTAAATGCGAGTCCCATTGCATTGAAAATGCTTGTTTTCCTAAAGTAGACTTGACAGTATGTAATCCTCTTCCAAGACAACCGCCAAATAATAGCGAAGGGAAGGTAAATTGATGTAGTCCCTGATCTCCACTTCTGCACCTGCAAGACGGTGAAGTAATGCAAGAGTTGAAGTTATGTTCTGCCAGAGCTCTCAAGTCTCCCAATTCCATGCCTGAATAACTGATCCAGTTTTTTCTTTGCATAATGGTGTTTGTTATCCTCACTGTCTAATAGGATAAATAAGACTATGATCCAGCGATCCGGGACTAACAAAATTTTATTTCTAGGGCCCAATTCATTACCCAACAAGCCCCTTCACGCTGGGTGAGTGAAAATTTCTAAACTTACCAACATCCAATTACCATGTCATCTTTGCATGAAATTTGTGGCGATGCAAACTTTATTTATGTAATCAGGGTTTGGCAAACTAATACTTGGATCTAAAAGTACTCTCATAAACCAAAGATAAACACCTCTAATAAAGACAAACTTATTTGTATATTTATAATGCTTTATCTAGATAATGTGTGAAATGCTCATCAATGCCAATACAGTACAAATCATAGATCTTCACGAGAGACAAATAAATGAGAAATAACAATGATACATCTCCACAACAATACATGAGAGATTGGAGAGGCTTAGAGACAAAAAGTTCAGAGATAAAATACATTTGCAAATGATTATGCAAAATTCAGTTTTCTGTCTATACTAACCCAATAATAAATAGGAAAACTACTCTCTGGCCATGAGAGCATTAAGGCCCCTCAAGAAAATTTGAAGAGGCAAAGATTAAGTCAGGAATCAGCAGACAGGAACAGCCAGCTCAAGAATAGGAGACAGCAACACGGGCCTCTCCTCACAATAGGTAGAACTCACGCAACGCCTAACCCCTCCCACCGGTAACCTCAATTATACCCTAAAACCCAAAAAGACCAACCCACATTTGTGTCAGAACAGACAATTTTTCCTCATTATATTGGTTAAGAAAGGGGGTGTACTGTCACACCACTCTCATCGTGTCACTTAATTCAGAGACCTCATTGTTTGTTTATTCATCTTATCAACTTCCAGCCCAGGAAATACAAATTCGAGCCGCTGTCATAGTACATATTTCCTCCATCTTAGTCATGTAACAACTTTTGTGCCTCGATTGTTCATTTACGCCGCTCTCTAAGGAAGTGTTCTTCTTGCGAAGATTATTTTGTTTCTCCATGCAAACTTTGGCAGGCACAAAGGACCCATGAAGGACGAACTGTCTTCCACCTTCGCCTTCTCGCTCAGAATTAACCCACATTTATTTCTAAAGTGTCTTTCAAGCCCTTTCTGCAGAGCAGAAAACCATACTTCTACGGAAAACAAACACAGTCATTATTAATCATTTATAATACTATACCATAACGCACCCACCCTGTGTGCTGCATTTACCCATGCGCATCCTAGACTAATGTTATTTTCCTGCATGTATTAGTAAAGTGCAATAAAGCAGCATTAGTCCTTTTATTTTTCCATTAGCCATAAGCATTTGCGGCCTACTCCAACATTTTAATTTGCCCTTGCGCAGTAGCATTTTCCCTTATGTTAGCCCTTTTCCTACATAAGTTTTGCACACCACGCAATTAGTATTAATCACTAGGGGCTCAATTCGAGCAGGTTTCATTTCGAGAAAAAACCCTGCTCCATCAACTACATACCCCTGAGAAAAGAGAAAAACCGTGAATAAGTTACATACTCTCACATGAAATTGGGAAACCTGAGCGCTCTGGTGTTATTAGTAGTAATTTCTGCTCTACTAGGGTTTGCATTTCACAGTTATTTCTGGTTCCGTGCAGGTAAAACTATTACGAGTGCCTCCTATAGCTCCATGTCGCCAGAACAATGTTTACAGTTTTGATTTCTTTAACATCTTAATGTGCTCTGATGGATGCCGTCTTGGGTTACTGCGAACAAGCCAATTAAAGTAACACACCTGATAAGATTTTTTTTTTACAGTAAATCCTATGAATGGAAAACTATTGACCTGACGACATGGAGTTAGGTGTGAGCATTGCAAGTGATTCTACTGTCAACATAGCTGCAAAATGAACGTGTTTCAAGTCTGACAACGTAAATCAATCCTGGTTATTAGTCAATATAAATCAACGTTCAGAAACTTGTAATTTTGCTTTTCTTATTACTAGTATCATGTTAAGTATCAAAATGCTGAGGCTGAAGGTGTCTCTTTTCACGAGCAGCTACTCAAATGTTATTGTTGGTCACACTTTGGGCATAGGGCTGTCCATCTGTGTGTGAATTAAACCATTGATCTCTGGTTCAAGACAGTACCTTTGTGCAAAGGCATGTGTTTTACTATGTATAGCTTTTAATGAACCTGAAGCCCCATGTTTTAATACAACGGTAGGTAAGAAATTGGAAGTACTGACAGTGCGTACTGTTGCAAAGCCCTCAAGCTGTCCATGCTATGCATGTATGGATTACCCAGCCCTGTTTTTGTTTATTGCATTGGAAAACATGTAGTATTGTTTTTGTTCTGGTTATGAATGCTTGATAACAAGAAGTGTTGCTGAACACACATTTCAAGCAATATAGGCAGAGCTGTCTTTATAGCCAATATGAGGGAAAGAAGTGACAAACTGAGCAGTTTAAACATATTGGACAAACCCAATCTGATTATGATTGACAGTTTGGAGTCTGTGGTTACCCCTGTTTCTCACTTGGACAAGTTGTTTGGTGGCAGGTATGGCTGTTGAGGCCATATTGTTAATGAGTGGTGTTTAATCCATTTGCTGCATATGAATATTTCGATTTGTGACATGTTTATTTTTCTGTGGTTAGAGCTCATCCCTTGTTTGACCACTTGAGGCATTGTCCAATTAAGTATGAGTCAAACTCAGATGGGTTTTCATACTTAGATATGATTTGTTTATTTTCTGCATAATAGTAATAGTTGAGATTGAAGAAGGAGATTAGGTCCGATGGAGAGTGAAGGCAAGTGTTATAGAGGAAGTAGAACTGTTAGGTACTTTTGTTGTGAATTGAATGGAGCTGACCTGAAGGGATAAAGTGAGATGATGATCTATCTGATAGAAAAGATGCAGTCTGCTTTAGTTCGCTCCCTGTTTATTTTCAAGTCTCTGTAGAAGATTGGGATGATGAATAGTATCAAAGGCAAGGGAAAGTTCATGTGATAAGCATGCTGGTACTACAATGCAGATATTTGTCTTAAAGCAGATTTTTCTATCTTTTTGACTAAAACAGTCTGTTATTGGCCAGAAGTAAGAAGGATCTCTTGTTTCAAGGCATGTTTGTTTTAGGAAGGGTTTATGTAAGACTTTGGGAGATGCCTGTATTCAAAAAGTTGTTGACCGTTGTGGCTGGGTAGGCTACAGAGCTATTCAAGAGGACATTGGTCTGCTGGTGAATCCACTGGCCTACAAGTGTTTGCAGCATTGATAAAGTCTTCTTCGATCAAGAGGTTAAAGGCAATTAACTGAAGTTGTTTTCATGTTTTGCTATCTGTTGAACTTGGCTATACTGCTAAAATTGTGGTTGAGCAGTGGGGAAGCAAGGAGGGAGAATGACACTGGCAGGCAGTAAGATATTTAGGTGTGACTTGAGATTTGCAAGGAGGCCTTATGCTGTGTTGCTAAGGAACCAAGATATCCTTATTTACTACCACTTCAGATTTTGTGGATGAATGACCCTTTTTCCTCTGAACTCTTCTAGAGGGGTTGTTGTTTGTGACCTTTATGCCCTTCGTCAGGTCTACATGCTGCTCAACAGCTCTCCCTGTTCAGATTTCCTTTCCTGTATTATGGGCTCTTAAATACTCTCAGCTTTCCAGCATACTGAAGCAAGGCAGACATCAGGTATGGTGGTTTGTTAACTTTACTTGCTCCAGTCAGTTTTCTCACTACCCTCTCCAGAAGAAAAGAAAATGACACATCGACATTGCTCACCATATACAGGCTGTGCAGCGACTATTACTGCATGTGTGCATGGAAATAATGTATGATTTCACCAATGACTATACATTGAGATGGACATGTACACTTGTTTAGTATCCACAAAACATCACATTAACAGGAATCAGCTAAACATGTACAGAGTGACAATACCGTAAGAAATGCCATATTAATTTAGGAAAACATATTATTGCCTGAACATTGCTGTAGGGATGGGAATGTCCCCTGCAAGGTATGCATTCATGTTGCCCTATCCTGAATGCAAAACTAAGTATCCGTTTCCCAGATTTTGATTTTGGCTCTAGCCTCATGCTAATCTTGTGCATAGAAGCCTATGCTGTCCCTTGATGTGACAGAGGTCCTGGACCTGTCCTGTGACCTGGAGGCATGCCCTCATTTTGCTGACAGTGGACTACTGGCTTGCCACAGGATCAGGGTTCGACTGGGATAGAAAATAGGCCCAGGCATTAAAAAAAAAAGTGGCCTCTGATTGTTGAATTAGCAAAAAAGCCATTGTTGAATTAGATTGCAAAAAAGTGGCCCATATTTGGGGCAGTTTTGAAATTGTAAAGGCATGCTGTATAAGACTGCATGGATTTGAGTTTGCTGCTTGCAATGTTTGTTTTAACATCAGGGAAATTAATAGTAAAAACTGTGCCAGCCAATCAGAAGACAGTCCAGCAAAGAGCAGAAAATAGCTCACAAACTGACCTGTCAGAACAGCCCATCGGGCTCTGCCTGATTGCCCTCTGGTCACAAAAGAAAAGGGGAGCGCAATCATCAATACATACAGCAATAATTCATATACAAAACAACCTTAATTGTTGTGCATGTGGGGCGGGTGCATCCATATCGGTGATTTTGCGAAGTGAATATTCATTTTGGCCATATCACATATACCCCATAGGATTAATTGAGTTTTTCTGACACTTAAATGGCACTATCTTTGCAACATAAAGGGCAACAGTTCTCATAGCATGGTAGGATGAATTTTTTGTTCCTTTTTTGAGGCACTTTCTTTATAAATGTAAGACGGTGTCCAACTTTCATGAGGGGTATTGGCACATTGGCTGGATTTACAAGTGCTCACTCAATAATAGAAATGTAACACGATGTTTAGCCACATTTTTCACCAGCATGAAATGGTGTGACAACTTGTCGCATGGCGGTGGCACTGACAGTTGATTTTGAAACACACTTGGCATCAGGTTTGTCCACTCTTGTACATAACGTGGTAATGGATGGAACAATGATGGTATTGTGTGTGGTTTTCTAGCATATGGTCATTTGTCCAGCATCGGTCCTGAAGAGGCCTGGAGATTTGCAAAGGCCGAAGGTTTCGACCATGGGTCGCAGTTTGCATCTATCTGGACATATAATTTGTAACACCTGGGGCAAATTAACAACAATTACATCTCAATCTCCGTAACAATGATGTGACAAAAGTAGTTTTAATCCCATCTGCAGTTATTTTTGCAGTCTCGAGTGTGAGAAATAAGCCATTTGACTCTCTCACCAATCTTCTGTCACATGGTCCTGTTTGTCCTCATCAGTTGCAGAGTTGGATTTACTTGTAGGCTTATGGTACAGAGCTAAATCTAAAAGTTCAAGAGAATGGGAGAAATGTGGCAACCGGCACCCAACTATCTTGGTAATCTGCATGCATTCTTTGCAGACTTTGATTTAAAGCTGCACAGCCAAGATATCCTTTTACCATTTAAGACCACTAAGAGGCATCACCCTCCCATTTCGGGGTAACAGTGATCTGCAGAAAATAGACTTTGACCAGCTATCATCATGGATGAGGTATTTCAATTTAGAATCAATAACAAGGAACCAATAACCCACACTCAGATAACTACATTTAGGATAAATGACCATTAACAAAACGAGAGGCTTGGAATAACCATCACTAGGTACATGCATTTGGAAAACTAATCAGTAATCGTAAGCAATTAATTTCATATTTTTAAAAAAACATTCATTTACACTGTGCAAACAAGTGAATCTTAAATGATTAAATTAATATACCTTTTTGCTTTCAAATTGGCAAATTTCTTCAGAGCAACAGAAAACTGCCACTGGCAAGCTCGTCAGGGAGAGCATTGCAATCTGTACTAGCCCACCGCTTGCAGGTTTTGTAAACACATAAATAAAAGGCATTAACATTTACAATGCCAATAGCTCAAACTCTCGTAAATGCGAGACCTATTGCATTGCAAAAGCTTGTTTGACATGATCTACCCTCCAATACAGCCTCAGTTAGGTGTCCTCAGTACATATCACAATTCTGGTTTCAATTACATATACGATTGTAGATGCAAAGGACTCTACCTTCAGGTGTCCATCCTCAAACCAACAGGCAAAAGGAGAGAGTGAATCAGACCTTAGTGGAGTACTTGCAATCTTTTTCTACTGATGTCTAAATTAAGTGGAAGACTCTATTATCAATGCTGGAATTTGCATGCAATATTGCCATCCACTCTTTCACTCAGATTTGTCTGTAATTTAGTTTTAGGAATATCACCCTTGTGTATAGCCAAAGATTAATCCTTAGGAACCTTTGAGCCTTACTGAATGTCCGCCTGCCTCATTTAGAAGTGGGAAGACCTTCAGTATATTAGGAGCAGAGACTACTTAGTCTGCACCACTAACATACTCCTCCGACAGCCTGATGGACTAAGAGGCATCAGAGGTTTTGCCATTTGTCTGCCCTCCCTACTTAGGGAGGGCAAACAAATGGCAAGTTTCTACTTTTGCTTACCACCATCCAAAACGTAAGTGAAAGTTAAAGCATGTCAGTGATCCCATGCATGGCATGGCAAGGGGGTCATTGTTTTTTTAATCTTCCAAAAGAACATCAGACATTAAGATTTTCTTTATGAAAATAAATAAAGTCATTGAAAGTGTGTGGGATGGTTCTGAAATATTAACGGAACCGTACAGCACACTTTCAGTGCATTGACAGGAACCATCATTACAGCAGTTCCTCCCATTGCAAGAGATGTCTGCTGGTACAGCTGGTATCTGTAAATTTGAAGTGGTTACTCTGTCAGTGCAACGGAGTAAAATACTCTGTCGCCCTAACGGAGTGGCTGCACTCTAGATTAGGCCCTAAAAAGCTTCGATCAAGACCTCCCCTCAACAGTAAAATCAATAGCATTTAATTAAATTTAGGTGTAATTTAAATTAAGAAAGATTTTGAGGATAATTACATTTAAATTAATTAATTGTTATAGTAATTTTAGGGCTAGATTAAGATGATGCTATACTCACTTTAAAGAACGAAAATGTAGTAATTGGATGAGGGTAAGTATCAAGGTTAGGTTATGGGAATTTGTTTAGTTTAATTCAGTTTAATTTGATTTAACTTGCATAAATTATTTATGTTCCAAAGAAAGGTCAGGACAAGCCAGGGATTATCATTTAACATGGAAACAATTCCAGTAAAGGGTATCCAAGAAAGTAATTTTTTAATATTTTTTTAGTGTGTTTGACTTGCGTTAGGGATTCCAAGTCAAATCATAATCAAAAGGATAACAGCCAACATGTGTTTCGCCCCCTTTGCAAGGCCGTCTGGCCCGGGGCTTTCTCAGGGCTGTATACATCATTTGCAACATGTAAGAAAGAAGACAAAACAAAACCACAACACCCAACATGTAAACAACATAGATAAAGGGTGACCATACAAATGCAATCCACAGACATACAAATAAAACAATGGTGTGAAATTATAAAATCAATAAACATTAAACGGCGACAAATTCAGTATATGTTAGAAAAGAAAAGAGAAGAGATAGACAAAAAAGGAGAAGTTTGGAATCATGTTACAGAGATCGTAGATTGAGAAAATCATAAGGAGTAGAAAGATTAGAAGGATAAGTAGACAAAAATGTAGGAAAAGGGAACTGAAAAGAGCAGAAATGGGTAGGAAACAACAAGTGAAAGTATATATGGGTGGGTACGAGTAGGATGGGGAGTGAAGGGGAAAGAGACGAGGGACGGAGTCACAAGGCAATATCAGATACATGATGAAGCCATATTAATCGGTATTGGCATAGCTGTGGTTAAGATATGGTTGTGCATGTATATGGTAGTATCAACAATATATGAAATGCTCCATACATAACACAATTCAAGAGTGGTTATTAATACGAGAAAATTATACAGCATAAGAGTGATGTAAGTGAAGGAAAACATAACAAATATACACCATTACTGTACACCACAAAATATCACCAAAGATGAGAGGACAGCAATCAAATCATTACAATCAAGAAAAGATTTGATTTTAAAGGAGGCGGACAAAGGAGGTAATCCAGTGGCACTTCACATCGATGATTACATCCTTGAAGCAAATCGTCAACTTGCAGATACAATATGCTACCAACCCCTGTCCCAAGACCCGACACCTGAGATTCTGAAGTCGATCAGGGATAAGACTGAGAAGTGGTATCAATCTGGACTTATAGCCCTGGCTGGAAAGGCATTTCTTTACATTGCACACCAGACGATGCCCACATTCTACCTTCTCCCGAAAATACATAAAGGCACATACCCGCCACCAGGAAGACCCATGATAGCGGGCATCAATTCATCCTGCTCAAGACTGGGAGAATTTATTGATCACAAACTGCAGGTACTAATGAAAGAGATCCCATCGTTCATCCAAGATACTAAAGATATCCTTCTGAAATTCCAGGATATCACATGGGAACCAGATTTTGTGCTAGTGTGTATTGACATTGTGAGCTATACACCTCAATTGAACACTGAGATGGAATCAAGGCAGCACAACAATCACTTTGGACACAACCGGCCAACTTTCTAGAGACAAACAAAATGATCCTAGAGATGCTTGAATTTTGCTTGGAAAATAACGTTTTTAGATTCAATGACAAAATATACAAGCAAACACGCGGTACGTCCATGGGGGCCATATTTGCGCCACCGTACGCGTGTATATTCATGAGCTACGTTGAAAAATTCTGGCTGTGGGACTCTAACTTTGCTGACTTTACCTCCCATATTATATTGTGGCAAAGGTATATTGATGACATTCTCTGCATATGGCAAGGAGACATATCCCTACTACAAAGATTTCTTGGAACCCTGGATAGAAATCCCTGGGGCATCAAAACCACATACAACTTCTCCAAGAAGGAGATCAATTTCCTGGACCTCACATTATATGCTAAAGACAACACTCTGCATAGCAAAATGCACTGGAAAAATACAGCAGCAAATTCGATTCTCAGGGCAGACAGCTGCCACCCCAAACACAGCGTCAGGAATATCCCAAAGGCGGAACTTTTGAGAACTCGTAGAAATTGTAGCGAGGACCAGATTTTTATGGAAAAGGGACAGGACACCTTATTGAGACTGGAACAGTGAGGATACATTCACAACATACTGACTAATACCTTAACCACAGTCTCTAAAATAGAATGAAAATCCAAAAACGAATCCAAAAACGAACATGAAAGAAATACTGCTATTCGCTTTATCACTGACTACCACAATGGTCATCATCATATTAGACAAACACTAAAACGACACTGGCATCTTCTACAACATACACCTAGTCTGAACGGCTACCTTAAAAACTATCCTGAAATGACTTTCCGAAGAGTCCAAAACTTGAAAAGTATGCTGTGCAAATTGGAATTCGAAGATAAGAGAAAACAAATTACCACCTTCCTGGAAAAGCCTCCAGGTTTTCACACATGCCCAAACTGCATTATATGCAAGCTCAGCATAAGTAAAACCATGAGGGTACCCATGCCACAAGGAAAACAGTTCACCATCACGGAATGGATAGATTGCAATAGGAAATTTGTCATATATGTTATTATCTGACCGTGTAACAGACCGTACATTGGAAGTACTATTCGACCACTCCGGACACGTATACAGGAGCATTACAGAAACATACACAAATATAATTCTGGTCATCCACTCACAGAACACTTTCATCAAATACATCCGCATAAGAAAGACTTCACCTTCTTTGGCCTGGAGGTGGTACGTCCAGCCAAACGTGGGGGAGACCGCAAACTGAAACTGAGAAGAAGAGAAAGCGAATTAATCTTGAGGTTCAATACAGTGACACTGAGACTCAACAAAGAAGCAGAGATGCACGTATGGTTGGGAGAAGACTGATTCCTGCCCCCCCATCGCTCGTTCTTGTACAGTCCCTGCATGATAAAACATGACATATGCTCATTAACATCCATTAGGTATGGAGGCGGATGTACGATATAGTTATAAGATCAACACCCTTCTGTGCCTACATGGAGCTTAGGACTAAAAACTGGTCCCTTCTACCATCAGGAACCAATCCCCCCTTTTTCCTTAAACTTTGACCTAACAGGGCCAAATTGAACGTATTAAATTAACATCCTAATTTCTTATGGATGAATTCACAACCTACACCGGTCATAACACCCCAACTTTTGAAGACTATTCACACAGGTGGCGTAAGCAGTGATAAGGATATCCAATTCGACACCCCGACTAAGTTTTATTAGTCACATCCACATATTCTCCCCATTCCAATATGGCGCACTAAAATCACCATAATGGAGGTCTTTCTCGCAGGTCTCACCAGCAGCGATAGGATATTTTAACCGATATCCCTCGATAACAGTAAGAAACAGTTACACTCGCATAATTTCCCCAATTCAATATGGCCACTGGAAATACGGGCGCCGGACCAGAAGGAGTCACCTTTGACCCGGTTGTAGTAAACATCGGCACCATATTTAAAACCATGGCCAGCGCGGTCTGGTGCCGATGCCGACTGCGATTCCTGTTGAACCCGGGGCATTAAGCCCGCGATTACACAGGTGAGCCCATCCTTGGAAATAAAGGACGCATTGGATTACCCAGCTCAAACCCCTTTGCGCTTACCAACCTTAATCATTGACCTCTTTCCTTATAGTATTTTCTTCCCCGAGCTGACCGTGATAGGACTACTTCCGCCCTGAAAATCATTACGGTAAGCGTGAAAATATCACACGCTACCAAGCTTGTCTACTTGATGCTGTGCACATTTTGGAATGCATGCACACACAAACATCATGACTTATTCGGTAATTTCACCCTCCGCTTGAATTCTAGTATAACTAGGTAACCGTAGAATTTCCTCCCCTTTATACCTCCCACCCCTCACGATCACACACGGGTGGGCTTCTATTCATACTTCTTATCGTCAGGTAGCAAACCAGTTAAGCCTACGTGACCACAGATAATGATAAATCCTAAGTACACCAAGTTTCAATGATGCCCGTCTGCTCCTCGGAGGGCAATTATAACTAACCCCAGTACCTCTCCCTTTCGTTACATAATTGACTCTTGAACTGAAAATGGAACCTGATTATCCACCATCTGACATAAATATGTTTTATCTTACATTTTTGGTGTTGTTACGATACGCGGTACCTGATATTGGGATTTTGAAAAATTATTTCTCATCATTAATGGTGTATATTTGTTATGTTTTCCTTCACTTACATCACTCTTATGCTGTATAATTTTCTCGTATTAATAACCGCTCTTGAATTGTGTTATGTATGGAACATTTCATATATTGTTGATACTACCATATACATGCACAACCATATCTTAACTACATCTATGCCAATACCGATTAATATGGCTTCATCCTGTATCTGATATTGCCTTGTGAATCCGTCCCTCGTCTTCGTCTTGTGACTCGTCCCTCGTCCTCGTCGTTTTCCCCTTCACTCCCCATCCTACTCGTTCCCACCCATATATACTTTCACTTGTTGTTTCCTACCCATTTCTGCTCTTTTCTTTTCCTTTTTCCTACATTTTTGTCTACTTCTCCTTCTAATCTTTCTACTCCTTATGATTTTCTCAATCTACTATCTCTGTAACATGATTCCAAACTTCTCCTTTTTCGTCTATCTCTTCTCTTTTCTTTTCTAACATATACTGAATTTGTCACACTTTAATGTTTATTGATTTTATACTTTCACACCATTGTTTTATTTGTATGTCTGTCGTTTGCATTTGTATGGTCACCCTTTATCTATGTTGTTTACATGTTTGGTGTTGTGGTTTTGCTTTGTCTTCTTTCTTACATGTTGCAAATGATGTATACAGCCTTGAGGAAGCCCCGGGCCAGACGGCCTTGTAAAGGGGGCAAAACACGTGTTGGCTGTTATCCTTTTGATTATGATTTGACTTGGAATCCCTAACGCAAGTTAAACACAATAAAAAAATATTTAAAAATCACTTTCTTGGATACCCTTCACTGGATTTGTTTCCATGTTAAATGATAATCCCTGGATTGTCCTGACCTTTCTTTGGAACTCTTTCATGTTCAGGGGATGAGGGGTCTCCCCCTGCTAAGGACAAGCACCATCGTTGCATTCTGCTCAATTAAACAGCAAGTAAGGGTTTGGGACCGATTACCCCTATTATGTATGAAATAAGTTATTTATGGGTTATAAGTGGCAGTGGAATTTGTTTTCCTCAGACCATGGAGCACACACAGGTGTTGTAGGATATGTTTTCGACTTTTTCTTTGGAAAAATCCAGAAGACCTGCCATCTAGTAGTCCTCACATTTGAGATCAGCTAGTACAGTCCCATCTTTATCTATTTTACACCCTGAACCTCCCCTCCTTTCCAACTATGATCTGCTAGCTCTGCAGGAACAGACTGAAATATTAAACTGCTTTTCATCAGGTTCCCCCCTTAATGCAATTCCCCCTACAGTCTCTCAGGTGGTTGTCTGTATGCTTATGGACATCTGTAACAAATCAAATTTAATTGCTTCACTGCTGGATATGTCGAAAAAGGCAATGGTTATCCCTTTACTAAAAAAACCAACAGCAGACCCTTCTAGCATGAAGAACTATTGATCTATTTCTCTTTTACCATATCCAGAAAAAATGTTGGACAGCTTTCTCTATTTCTGGAGTAAACATTGTTCTAGACGAAGCTTACCCTGGGAGAATGGGACAGAAACTCCTCTTATCTCTGTTCTGGATGACCTTGCAAGGCCAGCGATACAATTTACCATCAGCAGCTTTTTGTGAGGTCAGCAGAAGTTGGAATCCAGGAATTAGCTTTGAAGTGGATTAAGTTGCACTTTGTTTCTACCTGCCAAGATATGCACCCCCTTCCACTGCTGGGTTCAGGCTTCTGCAGCAGGGAGTTCCCCAAAGATCTTCATTAAACCTTGCTCTTTTTTAGTGGGTATGCACATTCACCAGCTCAGTTGATTCACCCATCTGAGTTAAATTTATGAGGTATGTGGAGGACACATAGGGCCATATTATCAAGAATGGCGATAACATTATCGCCGCTTTAGCGGCAGGAAACTGCCGCTAAAGCTACGATAAGGGGCTTGATAATATGCCCTATAGAATTCCAATAGAAGCCCAGGTTTGATGTCCTTCACACCGTTCTTGATAATATGACCCATAGATTTTAGTTTCTTTAGATAATTCTGTACCTAAACCGCTCACGACATTCCAAGAATGTATGCTGGCAATAGCCTCCTGGTTGACGGATAACTCACTAAAATGTAATTCTGACAAGACTGAGGTCTTGCTTTTATTAAGTTATGATCCTACACATGGTCTTCCCCAAGGATTTCGGCCAGCATTCAAAAGAGCAGTCCCCATCTCAGGTGGCAAAAGTCCATAACAGTCCATAACCTTGGTTTTCATTTTGATTTTAACTTTTCTCTGAATAGGCAAGTCAATCACTTTTCCACCACCTTTTTTTCCATTATACAACTAATACATAAAATCCTTTCTTTTGATGCAGACGCTCACCCACTGTTGGAGAAAGCAATGAGTTTGAGACTCTTAGACCCTTATTACGAAGGTGAACGTACACTTTTGGTGTAAGTTTACTCTGTTTCTGCTATTCACAAACAACGAGTATAGTTTTACGTGTAGTATTTCTATAACTGCAGAGACCGTCCTATCTTTTAATGTGCAGAGTTCTCCACAGTCTTAAAGACTACACCTGTAGATTGTGAATAGCAAAAATAGTAAACTTGCACTAAAAGTGCAAGTTTACCTTTGTGAATAAGGGGCACATCAAGCTATTTTGCAATCGCAAACAGTGCAAATTGCAAAAATCGATCGCAAAATGGCCTTTTCTAATGCATGAAATTTTTTTTCATTTGCAATTTAGGTAATCACAATTTTTGCGATTCCCTAAATTTCGAATGCAAGTAGGGAATCGCATTTTGCGATTCCCTAATGCACATGCAAGAAGCATTTCCTAAATGCGAACTCTGCATTTAGGAAATGCTAATTGCCATCAACTTCAAGTTGATGGTAAACAATTGCATTCTTTAAAAAATGCACAAAACTGCATTTTCTAAAGTGCCATGTGGCGCACACATGCCCGAGGGCATGTGTGTGCCTTACATGTGCATCATTTTTTGTCAGGGAGCCTCAGGGGTGACTTAGGCCCGCAGGCACCCTTGCCTTTGCATTACCTAATTTGCAATTATCAATTAGGTAATCGCAATTTAGGTAATGCAAGACCATTCTCACCTATGTCTCTTGAGGCCCATAGGAAAGATTGGAGTTGCAATTGCAAATAGCGATTCCCTAATTGCGTTTGCGATTCTTAAGGAATCGCAATTAGAGAATCGCTATTTGCTGTATGTGTTGTTGCATTGCATTTTGCGCTTACCAAATAGCAATTTCTTAAAAATCGCTATTTGGTAATCGCAAAATGCAACTTTCATGCATATGCCACAAAGGCCCTAAATTATTGTCATACGCTATTTATTGGATCACCTATGGGGTTCCTGAAATGCCTCTACTGAATTTCAAATGCCACTGCGAGACTTGCACTACCATGTTCTCATGTCTCGTCCACATTGTTGGCATTGAACACACTTCATTGGCTGCCTGTTTCAAAGTGAGTGATTTTTAAGTCACTCTGTTTGGTTCATCGTTTCCTCCTTGCTCAAGGTCCTTGCTGTCTTCAAAGGAAGTTTTCATGTTATCACTCGACTCACAAGCTGAAGTCCTCCCATGCTCACTTGACTTTTTTGCACACTAATACTTATCTGTTTAGTGCTAGCACTGTACTTTAGCATCAGGACAACGTTTAGGTATCAGTCCCACTCTATAAATATAATTTACATTATATTACATCACAATACAGATATATGAACAGCAGCTTGTGGTATTAGCGAAACAGAAATCAGAGTGATGCAATTTTAAGCAATATTTACAACATAATTCTGAGTAATGGTGGGTTTTCTCAAAATCAAATCTCTGAAGGAATCTAGGTAATATTAAGAACGGAAATGTAACTGATTCAGTGTAATATCAAGATCAAAGTTTGGAATTAATCTTAATATTTGAATTCAAAGATTTCTGAGTTAATGAAAGGGGGTGTTTGTTAAAATGTTATAAGCACATGCCTGTGTGATATTTGAGAAATATCAGAAGCGAATTCTGAGTTGGGATTTCAGAAAGAGCAGTGATTGAAGTTTTGTGATAGAATTGGCAATGAAGCAAAAACATAGTAACTCTGAGTGACAAGGTCTTTATGTGGGCCAGAGTTCTCAGTGTGTATTACTTATATAAATAACTTTCATTGACTTTGGATATTATCAGATGCATAATTCTGAGCTTTGAGTGAGTCAGTCAAAGATTAACAGAGCTCTGAGTGAGTTTGGCTATTAGCAAGCACAGATTTCTTAGTGACTTGGTATTATCTGATACAGAGACCTCAGCCAATCTGCGTATTTCAGAATAGTTATGAGTGGCCTCTGGTATTTTTTATTATAAACCAATTGTAGTGTCTGGTAGAAGACAAACAATAAACCACCATAAGTTCACAGCTAACAACCTTAAAAGTGACTACTTTATCTCAGCTTTGACTGTAAAAAAAGTTCAAATGCAAAACTTTCCTTAACATCGTGTTAGCACTCTAAGGCCATGCCTTCCAAGTAGGTCAAAAAAGATGTTTTGATATCTGTGCAAACTTTGGTTCGTACAAGTTGTACTACTGAATATCGACTTCGAGAATATCGACCTACAAGAACATCATGGACAGAATACCGAGTGACACAATATCAAAAGGCATGTACATATAGTGAAATACAGATTCACTATTCCTAACTCCACCTTTATGTACCTCGAAGATGTGTGTATATATATATATATATATATATATATATATATATATCTTTTTTTTTTTTTCACTGAAAAAAACCAAAGGTTTAAAGGGACGCCATAGTTAGGAATTTGCATTTAAAAAACCTTAGAAATTCATATAAAAAAAACAAAGGTTACAGGGACGTTATAGTTAGGGTGACATTTCACTCGCACAAAACCAGAGAAATTCAGCCGTTGTAGTTAGCTGAGCTAACTATAACTCAGCCCTGCAATGCACTGCTGATGATGTCACATATTACATCGCTCATGACATGGTCAGTGATATCACTGATGACATCTCAAATGACATCACTGATGACATCATCCAGTGAGTGAGTGTTTCTAAAAAGTTTAAGAATGTTATATATATATATATATATATATATATATAGATATATATATATATATATAGATACGCCAAGGTGTATTGAAGAATGAGTGGGTGTATGAGTATCTGAATGGATGATTTAGTGGTTGCATGACTGACTGTATAATTGAGTGATTAAACGTGTGTTAGTGAATGCATGGGTGAAGGACTAATCTGTGTGGGACATGTGCAGAAAGAGGAAGAAAGGCACAGAAAGAAGCAAGAGAAGTACAGAAAGAGGCAAGAGAGGTGCAGAAAGAGGAAGAAAGGTGCAGTAAGAAGCAAGAGAAATGCAGAAAGAGGCAAGAAAAGTGCAGAAAGAGGAAGAAAGGTGCAGAAAGAAGCAAGAGAAGTGCAGAAAGAAGCAACAGAGATGCAGAAAGAGGCCTACTTCGACTGTATGTTTCCACAGACTCATACAAAGTAGCCTAATCACTAATCCGTCTCCCAAGATGTCTCAAACCTCACTTTTCTCTTGAAGGTTCACTATTCATTGACTGCTCAGAATGTTAGGCCTACCAAATGTAAAAAAGCAATCCTAACCATATCACTGTTGTAAGTCTCACCAAGTTTGTGAAGCTATGCATGCGTGTGTCTGTGCTTTTACCTAGTGACATGTTACATAAAAATAAATATAAAAATACTTGAATACCTGTGTTTCAAACAGCATATTCTGTAAATTTGTGTACAAGAAGGTGTATATATTTCTTTCTGCTCACAGTACAGGGCAGATGGATATTCAATAGTATATTTGAGGGGCTCCATAACACCTACATACGTAAGACATGTTTGCCTGTGCAACCGAATGACAGAGCAGAACTGAGAAGATTTGACTACCTATAGGAGAAGCTACCATCTTCAGATGCATAACACATGTGAGAATACATATACAAGTAGACATATACCTCAGTCATTAGAGCACGCACATCTTTAAACTTGACAGCTTGCACTTCCCATCTGAGTACAGAAAGAGGCAAGAGAAGTACAGAAAGAGGCAAGAGAAGTGTGGAAAAAAGAGAGGTGCAGAAAGAGTAAGAAATGTGCAGAAAGAGGCAAGAGAAGGGCAGAAAGAGGCCAGAGAAGTGTAGAAAGACGCTAGAGAAGTACACAAAGATGCAAGAGAAGTGCATAAAAAAGCAAGAGAGGTACAGAAAGGAGCAAGAGAGGTGCAGGAAGAAAAAAAGGTGTAGAAAGAGGCTAGAGAGGTGCAGAAAGAGTAAGATAGGTGCAGAAAGAAGCAAGAGTAGCACAGAACGAGGCAATAGAAGATGCAGAAACAAGCAAGAGAAAGGCAGAAAGAGGCAAAAGATTGCAGAAAGAGTAAAAAATGTGCAGAAAGAATCAAGAGAAGTACAGAAAGAAGCAAGAGAGGTGCAGAAAGAAGCAAGAAAAGTGATGAAAGAGGCGAGCGTTGCAGAAAGAAACAAGTGAGGTGCAGAAAAAAACAAGAGAGGTGCAGAAAGTAGCAAGAGAGGTACAGAAAGAGGCGAGAGGTGCAGAAACAGGCAAGAGAGATGCAGAAACAGGCAAGAGAAGTGCAGAAAGAGGCAAGAGAGGTGCAGAAAGAAGCAACAGATGTGCAGTAAAAGGAAACAGAAGTGCAGAAAGAGGTGCACAAAGACACAAGAGAGGTACAGAAAGAGGGAAGACAGGTGCAGAAAGAGGCATGAGGGGTGCAGAAAGAAGCAAGAGAGGTGCAGAAACAAGAAGGAGAAGTGTAGAAAGAAGCAACAGAAGTACAGATTGAGGCAAGAGAAGTGCAGATCAAGGCAAGAGAAGTGCAAAAAAAGAGGCAAGAGAAGTGCAAAAAGACGTAAAAAAAGGTGCAGAAAGAGGCAAGAGAGGTATAGAAAGAAGAGAGTGAAGTGGAGAAAGAGGCAAGAGAGGTGATGAAAGAAGAGACTGATTTGCACAAAGAGTCAAGAGAAGTGCAGAAAGGCCAGCGAGGTACAGAAAGAGGCACATGAGGTGAAGAAAGAGGCAAGTGAGGTGCAGAAAGAGGCAAGTGAGGAGCAGCAAGAGGCCAGTGAGGTACAGAAAGAGGCAACAGAAGTGCAGAAAGAGGCAAGAGAGGAGCAGAAATAGGCAACAGAGAGGCGGAAGGAGGCAAGAGAGGTGCAGAAAGAAGAGAGTGGGGTACAGAAAGAGGCAAGAGAAATGCAGAAAGCCAAGATAGGTGCAGAAAGAAGCAAGAGAACTGCAAAAACAAGCAAGAGAGGTGTAGAAAGAAGCAAGAGAAGTGCAGAAAGAGGCAAGTGAGGTGCAGAAAGAGGCAAGTGAGGTGCTGAAAGAGACAACAAAGGTACAGAAAGAGGCAAGAGAAGTGCAGAAAGAGGCAAGAGAAGTACAGAAAGAGGCAAGAGAGGTGCAGAAATAGGCAACAGAGAGACGGAAGGAGGCAAGAGAGGTGGAGAAAGAAGAGAGTGAGGTACAGAAAGAGGCAAGAGAAGTGCAGAAAGAGGCAAGAGAAGTACAGAAAAAGGCAAGAGAGGTACAGAAAGAGGCAGGAGAAGTGCAGAAAGAAGCAAGAGGACTACAGAAAGAAGCAACAGAAGTGCAGAAAGAAGAGAAAGAGGCAAGTGAGACAGAAAGATGCAAGAGAGGTACAGAAACAGGCAAGAGAAGTGCAGAAACAAGCATGAGAGGTGCAGAAAGAGGCAAGAGAGGTGCAAAAAGAAGAGAGTGAGGTGTAGAAAGAAGCAAGAGAGGTACAGAAAGAGGCACATGAGGTACAGAAAGAGGCAAGAGAAGTGCAGAAAGAGTCAAGAGTAGTGCAGAAAGAGGCAAGAGAAGTGCAGAAAGAGGCACGTGAGGTACAGAAAGAGGCAAGAGAAGTGCAGAAAGAGGCAAGAGAGGTATAGAAAGAAACAAGTGAGGTGCAGAAAGAGGCTTGAGAGGTGCAGAAAAAAGAGAATGAGGTGCAGAACGAGGAAGGAGGAGTGCAGAAAGCGGCAAGTCAGATGCAAGAGAGGTACAGAAAGAGACAAGAGAAGTGCAGAAAGACGCACTTGAGGTGCAGAAAGAGGAATGAGAAGTGCAGAAAGATGCACTTGAGGTGCAGAAAGAGGCAAGAGAGGTGCAGAAAGAAGAATTTAAGGTACAGAAAGGCAAGAGAGGTGCGGAAAGAAGCAAGAGAGGTGCAGAAAGAAGAGAGAGTTACAGAAAGAGGCAAGAGAGGTGCAGAAAGAAGAGAGTGAGCTGCAGAAAGAGGCAAGAGAGGTGCATAAAGAGGCAAGAGAGGTGCAGAAGGAGGCAAGAGAAGTACAGAAAGATGCAACAGAGGTGGAGAAACAGGGAAGAGGGTTGCAGATAGAAGTAAGAGAGGTGCCGAAAGTAGCAAGAGAAGTGCAGAAAGAAGCAACAGAAGTGCAGAAAGAGACAATAGAACCACAGAAAGAAACAAGAGTAGAGCAGAAAGAGGCAAGAGAACCGCAGAAAGAAGCAAGAGAATTGTAGAAACAGGCAATAGAAGTGCAGGAAGAAGCAAGAGAAGTGCAGAAATAAGCAAAGGAAGCACTAAAATAGTAAAGAGAAGCGCAGAAAGAAAAAAGAGAGGTGCAGAAAGAAGCAAGAGAAGTGCAGGAAGCACAAAGAGAGGTACAGAAAGAGGAAAGAGGGGTACAGAAATAGGCATGAGAAGTACAAAAAGAAGCAATAGAGGTGCAGCAAGAGTCAAGAGAACTGCAGAAAGACGCAAGAGAGCGGCAGAAAGGCAAGAAAGGTGGAAAAACAGGCAAGAGGAGTGCAGAAAGAGGCAAGAGAGGTGCAGAAAGAAGCAAGAGAGGTGCAGAAAGAAGAGAGTGAGTTACAGAAAGAGGCAAGAGAGGTGCAGAAAGAAGAGAGTGAGTTGCAGAAAGAGGCAAGAGAGGTGCAGAAAGAGGCAAGAGAGGTGCAGAAGGAGGCAAGAGAGGTGTAGAAAGACACAACAGAGGTGGAGAAACAGGGAAGAGGGGTGCAGATAGAAGCAAGAGAGGTGCCGAAAGTAGCAAGAGAAGTGCAGAAAGAAGCAACAGAAGTGCAGAAACAGACAAGAGAACCGTAGAAAGAAACAAGAGTAGAGCAGAAAGAGGCAAGAGAACCGCAGAAAGAAGCAAGAGAAGTGCAGAAACAGACAAGAGAAGTGCAGAAAGAAGGAAGAGAAGTGCAGAAAGAAGCAAGGGAAGCACTGAAATAGTAAAGAGAAGTGCAGAAAGAAGAAAGAGAGGTGCAGAAAGAAGCAAGAGAAGTGCAGGAAGCACAAACAGAGGTGCAGAAAGAGGAAAGAGGGGTACAGAAATAGGCAAGAGAAGTACAGAAAGATGCAATAGAAGTGCAGCAAGAGTCAAGAGAACTGCAGAAAGATGCAAGAGAGTGGCAGAAAGAGGCAAGAGAGGTGGAGAAACAGGCACGAGGGTGCAGAAAGAGGCAAGGGAGGTGCAGAAAGAAGCAGGAGAGGTACTGAAAAAGCAAGAGAAGTGCAGAAAGTAGCAACAGAGGTACAGAAAGAGGCAAGAGAAGTGCAGAAAGAGGCAAGAGAGATGCAGAAAGCGGCAAGAGAGGTGCAGAAACAGGGAAGAAGGTACAGAAAGAGGCGAGGGGTGCATAAAGAAGCAACAGAGGTGCAGAAAGATGCAAGAGAACTGCAGAAAGAAGAAACAGAGGTTCAGAAAGAGGCAACAGAAGTGCACAAAGATGCAAGAGAGGTGCAGAAAGAGACAAGAGAAGTGCAGAAAAAGAGGGGTGCAGAAAGAGGCAAGAGGGGTGCAGAAAAAAGCAAGAAAAACGCCGAAAGAAGAAAGAGAAGTACAGAAAGAAGCAACAGAGGTGCAGAAATAGGCAAGAGAACTGCAGAAGGAGGCAAGAGAGGTGCAGAAAGAGGCAAAAGGAAGGTAGAAAGCGGCCAGAGAAGTGCACAAAGAGTCAAGTGAAGTGTAGAAAGAGGCAAGTGAGTTGAAGAAAAAGGCAAGTGAGGTGTAGCAAGAGGCAAGTGAGGTGCTGAAAGAGACAAGAGAGGTACAGAAAGAGGCAAGAGAAGTGCAGAAAGAGGCAAGAGAAGTACAGAAAGATGCAACAGAGGTGGAGAAACAGGGAAGAGGGTTGCAGATAGAAGTAAGAGAGGTGCCGAAAGTAGCAAGAGAAGTGCAGAAAGAAGCAACAGAAGTGCAGAAAGAGACAATAGAACCACAGAAAGAAACAAGAGTAGAGCAGAAAGAGGCAAGAGAACCGCAGAAAGAAGCAAGAGAATTGTAGAAACAGGCAATAGAAGTGCAGGAAGAAGCAAGAGAAGTGCAGAAATAAGCAAAGGAAGCACTGAAATAGTAAAGAGAAGCGCAGAAAGAAAAAAGAGAGGTGCAGAAAGAAGCAAGAGAAGTGCAGGAAGCACAAAGAGAGGTACAGAAAGAGGAAAGAGGGGTACAGAAATAGGCATGAGAAGTACAAAAGAAGCAATAGAGGTGCAGCAAGAGTCAAGAGAACTGCAGAAAGACACAAGAGAGCGGCAGAAAGGCAAGAAAGGTGGAAAAACAGGCAAGAGGAGTGCAGAAAGAGGCAAGAGAGGTGCAGAAAGAAGCAAGAGAGGTGCAGAAAGAAGAGAGTGAGTTACAGAAAGAGGCAAGAGAGGTGCAGAAAGAAGAGAGTGAGTTGCAGAAAGAGGCAAGAGAGGTGCAGAAAGAGGCAAGAGAGGTGCAGAAGGAGGCAAGAGAGGTGTAGAAAGACACAACAGAGGTGGAGAAACAGGGAAGAGGGGTGCAGATAGAAGCAAGAGACGTGCCGAAAGTAGCAAGAGAAGTGCAGAAAGAAGCAACAGAAGTGCAGAAACAGACAAGAGAACCATAGAAAGAAACAAGAGTAGAGCAGAAAGAGGCAAGAGAACCGCAGAAAGAAGCAAGAGAAGTGCAGAAACAGACAAGAGAAGTGCAGAAAGAAGGAAGAGAAGTGCAGAAAGAAGCAAGGGAAGCACTGAAATAGTAAAGAGAAGTGCAGAAAGAAGAAAGAGAGGTGCAGAAAGAAGCAAGAGAAGTGCAGGAAGCACAAACAGAGGTGCAGAAAGAGGAAAGAGGGGTACAGAAATAGGCAAGAGAAGTACAGAAAGATGCAATAGAAGTGCAGCAAGAGTCAAGAGAACTGCAGAAAGATGCAAGAGAGTGGCAGAAAGAGGCAAGAGAGGTGGAGAAACAGGCACGAGGGGTGCAGAAAGAGGCAAGGGAGGTGCAGAAAGAAGCAGGAGAGGTACTGAAAAAAGCAAGAGAAGTGCAGAAAGTAGCAACAGAGGTACAGAAAGAGGCAAGAGAAGTGCAGAAAGAGGCAAGAGAGATGCAGAAAGCGGCAAGAGAGGTGCAGAAACAGGGAAGAAGGTACAGAAAGAGGCGAGGGGTGCATAAAGAAGCAACAGAGGTGCAGAAAGATGCAAGAGAACTGCAGAAAGAAGAAACAGAGGTTCAGAAAGAGGCAACAGAAGTGCACAAAGATGCAAGAGAGGTGCAGAAAGAGACAAGAGAAGTGCAGAAAAAGAGGGGTGCAGAAAGAGGCAAGAGGGTGCAGAAAAAAGCAAGAAAAACGCCGAAAGAAGAAAGAGAAGTACAGAAAGAAGCAACAGAGTTGCAGAAATAGGCAAGAGAACTGCAGAAGGAGGCAAGAGAGGTGCAGAAAGAGGCAAAAGGAAGGTAGAAAGCGGCCAGAGAAGTGCACAAAGAGTCAAGTGAAGTGTAGAAAGAGGCAAGTGAGTTGAAGAAAAAGGCAAGTGAGGTGTAGCAAGAGGCAAGTGAGGTGCTGAAAGAGACAAGAGAGGTACAGAAAGAGGCAAGAGAAGTGCAGAAAGAGGCAAGAGAAGTGCAGCAAGAGGCAGGAGAGGTGCAGAAATAGGCAACAGAGAGGCGGAAAGAGGCACGAGAGGTGCAGAAAGAAGAGAGTGAGGTACAGAAAGAGGCAAGAGAAGTGCAGAAAGAGGCAAGAGAAGTGCAGAAAGAGGCAAGACAGGTGCACAAAGAAGCAGAAGTGCAGAAAGAAGCAAGAGAACTGCAGAAAGAAGCAATAAGTACAGAAAGAAGCAACAAACGAGCAGAAAGAGGCAAGAGAAGTGCAGAAAGAAGCAAAAGTAATGTAGAAAGGGGCAAGAGAAGTGCATAAAGTGTCAAAAGAAGTGCCGTAAGAAGCAAGAGAAGTGCAGAAAGAAGCAACAGACGTACAGAAAATGGCAACAGAACTGCAGAAAGAGGCAAGAAAGGTGCAGAAAGAGGCAAAAGGAATATAGAAAGCGGCAAGAGAAGTGCACAAAGAGTCAAGAGAAGTGCAGAAAGAAGCAAGAGAGCAGCAGAAAGAGGCAAGCGAGGTGGAGAAACAGGCAAGAGGGGTGCAGAAAGAGGCAAGAGGGGTTCAGAAAGAAGCAGGAGAGGTACTGAAAGAAGCAAGAGAAGTGCAGAAAGTAGCAACAGAGGTACAGAAAGAGGCAAGAGAAGTGAAGAAAGAGGCAAGAGAGATGCAGAAAGTGGCAAGAGAGGTGCAGAAACAGGAAAGAGGGTGCAGAAAGAGGCGAGAGGTACAGAAAGAAGCAACAGAGGTGCAAGATGCAAGACAACTGCAGAAAGAGGAAAGAGAGGTACAGAAAGAGGCAAGAGAAGTGCAGAAAGACACAAGAGAGGTGCAGAAAGAGGCAAGAGAAGTGCAGAAACAGAAAAGAGGGGAGCAGAAAGAGGCAAGAGGGGTGCAGAAAAAAGCAAGAAAAATGCTGAAAGAAGCAAGAGAAGTGCAGAAAGAAGCAACAGAAGTGCAGAAATAGGCAAGAGAACTGCAGAAATAGGCAAGAGAAGTGCACAAAGAGTCAAGAGAAGTGCAGAAAGAGGCAAGTGAGGTGAAGAAAAAGGCAAGTGAGGTGTAGCAAGAGGCAAGTGAGGAGCACAGAGAGAGGTTCACAAGGTACAGAAAGAGACAAGAGAAGTGCAGAAAGAGGCAAGTGAGGTGCAGAAAGAGGCAAGTGAGGTGCTGAAAGAGGCAAGAGAGGTACAGAAAGAGCCAAGAGAAGTACAGAAAGAGGCAACAGCAGTGCAGAAAGAGGCAGGATAGGTGCAGAAATGGGCAATAGAGAGGCGGAAAGAGGCAAGAGAGGTGCAGAAAGAAGAGACTGAGGTACAGAAAGAGGCAAGAGAAGTACAGAAAGAGGCAAAAGAGGTGCAGAAAGATGCAGGAGAAGTGCAGAAAGAAGCAAGAGAACTGCAGAAAGAAGCAATAAGTACAGAAAGAAGCAACAAACGAGCAGAAAGAGTCTAGAGAAGTGCAGAAAGAAGCAAAAGTAATGTAGAAAGGGGCAAGAGAAGTGCACAAAGAGTCAAGAGAAGTGCCATAAGAAGCAAGAGAAATGCAGATAAAAGCAACAGACGTGCAGAAAAAGGCAAGAGAACTGCAGAAAGAGGCAATAAAGGGGCAGAAAGAGGCAAAAGGAATGTAGAAAGAGGCAAGAGAAGTGCACAAAGAGTCAAGAAAAGTGCAGAAAGCGGCAAGTGAGGTGAAGAAAGAGGGAAGTGAGGTGCAGAAAGAGGCAACTGAGGAGCAGAAAGAGGACAGCGAGGTACAGAAACAGGCTAGAGAAGTGCAGAAAGAGGCAAGTAAGGTACAGAAAGAGGCAAGTGATGTGCTAAAAGAGGCAAGAGAGGTACAGAAAGAAGCAAGAGAAGTACAGAAAAAGGCAAGAAAAGTGCCGAAAGTAGCAAGAGAAGTGCAGAAAGAAGCAACAGAAGTGCAGAAACAGACAAGAGAACTGCAGAAAGAAACAAGAGTAGAGCAGAAAGAGGCAAGAGAACCACAGAAAGAAGCAAGAGAAGTGCAGAAACAGGCAAGAGAAGTGCAGAAAGAAGCAAGAAAAGTGCAGAAAGAAGCAAGGGAAGCACTGAAATAGTAAAGAGAAGCGCAGAAAGAAGAAAGAGAGGTACAGAAAGAAGCAAGAGAAGTACCAAAAGAAGCAATAGAAGTGCAGCAAGAGTCAATAGAACTGCAGAAAGACGCAAGAGAGCGGCAGAAAGAGGCAAGAGAGGTGGAGAAACAGGCAAGAGGGGTGCAGAAAGAGGCAAGAGAGGTGCAGAAAGAAGCAGGAGAGGTACTGAAAAAAGCAAGAGAAGTGCAGAAAGTAGCAACAGAGGTACAGAAAGAGGCAAGAGAAGTGCAGAAAGAGGCAAGAGAGATACAGAAAGCGGCATGAGAGGTGCAGAAACAGGGAAGAGGGTGCAGAAAGAGGCGAGGGGTGCAGAAAGAAGCAACAGAGGTGCAGAAACATGCAAGAGAACTGCAGAAAGAAGAAACAGAGGTTCAGAAAGAGGCAACAGAAGTGCAGAAAGATGCAAGAGAGGTGCAGAAAGAGGCAAGAGAAGTGCAGAAACAGAAAAGAGGGGTGCAGAAAGAGGCAAGAGGGGTGCAGAAAAAAGCAAGAAAAATGCCGAAAGAAGAAAGAGAAGTGCAGAAAGAAGCAACAGAGGTGCAGAAATAGGCAAGAGAACTGCAGAAGGAGGCAAAGGAGGTGCAGAAAGAGGCAAAAGCAAGGTAGAAAGCGGCAAGAGAAGTGCACAAAGAGTCAAGTGAAGTGCAGAAAGAGGCAAGTGAGGTGAAGAAAAAGGCAAGTGGGGTGTAGCAAGAGGCAAGAGAGGTACAGAAAGAGGCAAGAGAAGTGCAGAAAGAGGCAAGAGAAGTGCAGCAAGAGGCAGGAGTTGTGCAGAAATAGACAACAGAGAGGCGGAAAGAGGCACGAGAGGTGCAGAAAGAAGAGAGTGAGGTACAGAAAGAGGCAAGAGAAGTGCAGAAAGAGGCAAGAGAAGTGCAGAAAGAGGCAAGAGAGGTGCAGAAAGAGGCAGGAGAAGTGCAGAAAGAAGCAAGTGAACTGCAGAAAGAAGCAATAATGTGAGAAGTTGGCCTGGTATATGCTGTTCACTAATTAAAGTGGACACCTTGCACCAGTACAATTCGACTCTTATGGTAGATAGGTTTAAGACAACCTTTATAGAAAGCTATCCTAGTGGTAGCTGTGGAGAGCAGCCTTCAGGCTAAGTCTTGAAGGAATGTAAAGCAGCTTGTTTTACCACACAATCTCTTGAATCACCAAATGAAAAGACACCACACAGGTATATATATCAAATATATATGTATTTATTACTAAACAACTCTCTACTAATCTCTTTATGAGATTAGAAGTCAGGAACATATGTACAAGTCAATTGTTATCAAAATAAGTTAGCACAGTAAATATCACAATCTTATCTTGGCTAGACCGGGGTCTAGAGCACAAAGAATCGAGGGACCCCAGAGAACCACCCAGGTAGTTGTAGGAGACCCACAGGAGACGGACGCGGTGTTCAGACACTGGTGCGTGTCCTGTACGAGTCTATGTAAGCGGACGCGATTGAGTTATCAATGTTACAGGCCCCTGGCGTGTTCGAGGCGAACACACCGATCGGTCAGTACGAGTCGAAGGACGCGGTTACTGGTAGATCTACAAGGGAGTTGGACGCGGTGTGTCTAACACAGACGCGAACCCTGTATGAGTCAGTGCGAGGATCGCACGGGGAGAATAGGAGTTTTAGGATACTTCGGGAGAACCTACAAGCAAGTCACTTACAGGGTAAGTAGTTCTAGGGCCCACACCCACAGGAGTACTGTAGTGCTGGAGTTACCTCACCCAGTGGAGCCGGGTGCATAGGTGTCCTTTGGTGTCGGGTCGCGGCGTCGTTTTCAATGGCGAACAAGGAAGACGTGCTGCTTGTGATGTTCGAGGAAGTGTCCGGGGGAATCCAAGCCTGGATTCAAAGGAAGGAAGACCTGAAAGCAGAGGGGACAGTGTTCAAAGTCACTTGCCAGTGACTCGGGGCAAGGAAGCTTGATGCCCACCGTCGTCGCAGGATTCAGGTCAGTCACATGTGCCTTGACTCTTCAGCCACGAGGTCCAGGAGGTGTCGACGATGACCAGGAGCTGGATTCGGCGTGTCCCATGATGTCTGCAGCTTACTGTGGTGTCGGCTACTCGATTGGGGCCAACAGGCCTCAGTAACAGCAAGTCTTGTGGAAAGTGTGAAAAGGCAATGGCGCAGACCAGCAAAGTCTGAGGGACTCACCCAGCAAGGGTAAGTCAGGGCAGGCCTGGAGCAACCAGGGGAGCCCTTTGGTTTCTTAGAAAAGTCCTCAGGGGACCCACGAGCCAGCTGGCAAGGGAGCGAGAAGACGCCTCGGGAGGATTCCTTCACAGGGGCCCACGGTCACTCGGGACGGTGTAGGCCTCTGATCTTTGGAGGGATTCCTGCTGGAGGTTGGGATCATACGTGGTCTAAAGCACAGGTTCTTGGAATGTTGTGAAGTGGTTGCACTCGACAATAGTGCACGGTACCCCGGGATCGCGGTTCCTCGTCACTCTTGGGGTCCACTGGCCTCAGCTTCGCTGGGGACTCACGATGGCCTTTGTGAAGTCAGGAAATCCACTTCTGGGGCTGCAGGGACTTCGGACTCCAGCGGGAGCGGCGTAGTTTGCGACCGTCGATGTAGTTTTTGGTGCCTGCCAAGCAGGGGAGTCACTCCTTGACTCCAAGGGAGATTCTTCAGTCTTCCAAAGGTAGTGGAACATCGAAGGTCCAGGATTCTTCTTCAGAGCATCGTCCAGGGATATCTAATCTTCAGGTTCAAGGGCTCCCTACCTTATACTAACAAGGAAGGGAGGGACTAGCTCTTAGACCCCACCTATGGGAGGGTCAGGGGAGTGGGTGGTTACACCCACTTCCCTTTGTCCAGTTTCGCGCCAGAGCAGAGGCAGGTAGCCCCTGAGCCGGTTTGAACTGGCATATGCACAGAGGAGCCTTCTGCTCCCCCAATGCAGGACTTCAAAGCACTCTAAGAGTGCACCCACCCAGCCCCAATACACTAAACCCTGTCTGGGAGGTGGTTACACCTCCCTGTGACAGGATACATTTTGTTGGGCTTCCTCCACTGCGAATTTCGGTCATCAGCAGGAGGGCAGCCCAGTGTCTGTGACTGGTGGCATCCATTTTGTGATGAATCAAAAAGGGGGGACAACGGGGCAGGTTTAAAGAGGTCCAACATACATGCCCCAACAATACTATATGCACGAAGGATATGGAGTTCCTCTCAGTCCAAGTGACAGAACAGGGAGATACTAGGGGTGGGGAAGGTGGTGGCCCCACACTGGAGGTGAAAGGGGAGATCCCCTTTTCGGAACTAGGGCTCTCACACACCTAGCAAGCTAGGTGTCATGCTTCATCATATGAGCCCGCCCCTCGTCAGGTCGGCGCTGCAATACCTGACGGGCACCCAGTACGGGGCTCTTTAGCGGGGATCTTTTATTCCTGCTGTTGGGTGCAGTGGGGGTAAGAGGCCTAGTGAGTGTAGATGTGGGAGGGAAGTGAGTTAAAATAGGTCAGTTAGTCCTAACAGTGATTTATTCAGGAAGGTAAACTGCCTAGTTAAAAAATATATAGAGAGTGGCGGTGAACTGGATACAAGGTATCAAGCTGTATGTGCCCTACTCTCGGTCGGTCAACATGTTTCGTGCCCTGTGTGTCAGGGGGATCAAGGCATTTCTTCAGGACCAATTGTCAATGCTATCTACACAAAGTGGTAAGTGAAAAACTACATACCACACTCTCAGGTCGAATAACCTGCAAACAAATTGAAAAGGAAAAACATGATTTAGATATGGGATGTAACCCTGTACAAAACACGTATCTCTTGGAACTGTTCTTACAGTACCGAAATGGTACATGTGTTAAATGAATTGATATATTCACACGCTTACTCAACACCGTGTGAGGGATGAGACTAAAGTTAAAAAACAAAGTAAGGTCTCTCTAGCACAAGAGGAATCATGATAAAACCAAGGTCTCAATAAGGAAAATCTCTATATATTTTTTAACTAGGCAGTTTACCTTCCTGAATAAATCACTGTTAGGACTAACTGACCTATTTTAACTCACTTCCCTCCCACATCTACACTCACTAGGCCTCTTACCCCCACTGCACCCAACGGCAGGAATAAAAGATCCCCGCTAAAGAGCCCCGTACTGGGTGCCCGTCAGGTATTGCAGCGCCGACCTGACGAGGGGCAGGCTCATATGATGAAGCATGACACCTAGCTTGCTAGGTGTGTGAGAGCCCTAGTTCCGAAAAGGGGATCTCCCCTTTCACCTCCAGTGTGGGGCCACCACCTTCCCCACCCCTAGTATCTCCTTGTTCTGTCACTTGGACTCAGAGGAACTCCATATCCTTCGTGCATATAATCCATTTTGTGATGCCAGGGCTCTTCAGGATTCTACCGCGTTTCCACAGTAGGTACATGTCTATCCCTCTAGAAGGGTGGAATGCTACCCCCACCGCCAGGACTGGCGGGGGGGGTAGTATTCCAAGATGTTTGACACCAAACACGACATGTTTTGATGCAGCCATACCAAAGTTAGCATTTTACCGCGAGGATATAATGCACTTAGGAGTATATGGTTTAACCGCATCCACAAACAGCACCAGAGAATGGACTCTGAGAGCTGCAGAGGGGCCCTGCTCAGGCAGAGGCACCCCCTCACATAGAAGCCAAGCACCCTGCCCTCAGGATTGATAGGGCCTGCCTTAGGAGTGACTGATAGGTTTATATGTGTGTGTTGGAGAGGTATAGGGAACCTATATCTCAGTGAGGAGTGCTAGCACCACCTCACCCAGGCTGCAGTAGCAGGCCTGTGGTGTCAGATTTAGTCTGCTTCCCAGGGGTGGCATAATACATGCTGCAGCCCCTGGTAGGCCTGTGAAGTACCTATGCCCTTGGTACCTAAGGTACCATATACTAGGGACTCATAAGGTACCACAGTATCCAATCATTAGTGCACCTAGAGTGCACTCCAAGTCGTTTAGAGAGAACAGAGAGGCTGGGGCCCTAATTGGCAGGGACCCAGCCAGACTATAACCAGAAACCAGTGTAAACATCAGAAAAAAAGTGGGGGCAACATAAGAGGCAGATCCTACTCTCCTACAGAACCCCCCCAAACGCAGGGACACTAAACTAACCTTGACCAGTTGAGTCTTCGTGTTCAAAGTGGAAATACCTTGAGAGTCCATCTGCATTGGCATGTTGTGTCCCAGGTCTATGTTCCACTGTATAGTCCATCCCCTGTAGGGAAATGGACCACCTCAAAAGTTTTGGGTTTTCACCTTTCATCTGCTTAAGCCATAGGAGGGGCTTGTGGTCAGTCTGAACTATGAAGTGAGTGCCAAACAAGTATGGCCTCAGCTTCTTCAGGGCCCACACCACAGCAAAGGCCTCCCTCTCTATAGCTGACCAACGTTTCTCTCTAGGGGTCAGCCTTCTGCTAATGAAAGCTACTGGCTGGTCTTGACCTTCATCATTCAGTTGAGACAGTACAGCTCCCACACCCAGCTCAGAAGCATCTGTTTGGACAATGAACTTTTTGGTGTAGTCTGGACTCTGTAAGATGGGGGCAGTGCACATGGCCTGCTTTAGGTCTTCAAATGCCTTTTGACAGCTAGCTGTCCACTGAACCTTTTGGCATTTTCTTTGAGGTCAGATCATTCAAGGGGGTAACTATAGATCCATATCCCTTGACAAACCTCCTATAGTACCCAGTCAGGCCTAAAAAGGCTCTCACCTGTGTCTGGGTGGTTGGAGCAACCCATTCCATTATGGTTTGGATTTTGCTCTGTAAAGGCTGAACCTGGCCTCCACCTACAAGGTGGCCCAGGTACACAACCTGACTCTGCCCTATCTGGCACTTGGTGGCCTTGATAGTGAGGCCTGCTTTCTGCAGAGCCTCCAAAACATTTCGGAGGTGGACCAGGTGATCCTGCCAGGAGGAACTAAAGACAGCAATATCATCTAGATAAGCTGAGCAATAAGTTTCCATCCCTGCCAGAACTTTATTCACCAACCTCTGAAAAGTGGCAGGTGCATTTTTCAATCCAAAGGGCATCACCACAAAGTGGTAGTGCCCACCAGGGGTCGAAAATGCTGTTTTGGCTTTTGCATCATCAGCTAATCTGATCTGCCAGTAGCCAGCTGTTAGGTCAAATGTGCTTAGATACTTGGCTGAGGCCAAAGTATCAATCAGCTCATCTGCCCTGGGTATGGGATAGGCATCAGTCCTAGTGACTGCATTGAGGCCTCTGTAGTCTACACAAAACCTCATTTCTTTCTTACCACCCTGGGCATGAGGCTTGGGTACCAGGACTACTGGGCTAGCCCAAGGGCTATCTGAAGGCTCAATTACACCTAGCTCCAACATTTTCTGGACTTCAGTCCTGATACAGTCCCTGACATGGTCAGGTTGTTGGTAGATTTTGCTCTTGACAGGCAGACTGTCTCCAGTGTCCACCTCATGGGTGCACCAGGTAGTCTGACTAGGGGTCAGGCTAAACATATGTCTAAACTGTTGCAGAACCTGTCTGCACTCAGTTTGCTGATGGTCAGTGAGGCTGCTTGCCAAAGCAACACCATCTACTGACCCATCATCAGGGTTCTGAGAGAGCAGGTCAGGGAGAGGGTCACTCTCCTCCTCCTGGTCCTCATCAGTTGCCATGAGCAAGCCCATGTCAGCCCAGTCAACATATGGCTTTAATCTGTTGACATGGAGCACCCTCAGGGGGCTCCTGGGAGTTCCAAGATTCACCAGATAGGTGACTTCTCCCTTCTGTTCAACTATTGTATGGGGGCCACTCCATTTGTCCTGGAGGGCTGCTGGGGCCACAGGCTCCAGCACCCACACCTTCTGTCCTGGCTGGTATACAGTCAGCACAGCCTCTTGGTCATGCCAAGCTTTTTGCAATTCTTGGCTGGCCTCCAGGTTTTGGTTGCCTTTTTCATGTACTCAGCCATCCGGGAGCGGAGACCAAGTACATAGTCCATCACATCTTGTTTGGGGGGCTTGAGAGGTAACTCCCAGCCCTCTTTACCAAACACAATGGACCTCTCACAGGATGCCCAAACAGAAGCTCAAATGGGCTGTAACCAACCCCCTTCTGTGGAACTTCTCTGTATGCAAACAACAGGCAAGGAAGAAGAAGGTCCCATTTCCGCCTAAGCTTCTCTGGGAGTCCTTTAATCATTTCCTTAAGGGTTTTGTTGAAGCGTTCAACCAAACCATTGCATTGTGGGTGATAGGGAGTGGTGAACTTATAAGTTACACCACACTCCTTCCACATTGCTTTCAGATATCCTGACATGAAGTTAGTACCTCTGTCAGAGATGACCTCCTTTGGGAAACCCACTCTGGAGAAAACTCCAATGAGGGCTCTTGCCACCACAGGGGCTGTGGTGGTTCTCAGGGGAATTGCCTCTGGGTACCTGGTGGCATGATCCACTACCACCAGGATAAATCTGTGCCCAGATGCAGTTTGAGGGTCGAGGGGACCAACAATGTCAATCCCTTCCCTTTCAAAGGGTACCCCCACCACAGGTAGTGGTATCAGGGGGGCCTTTGTTGTGCCACCTGCCTTACCACTGGCTTGGCAAGTGAGACAGGAGCGACAAAACTCCTTTGTGTCCTCTGACATATGTGGCCAATGGAAATGTGGAACAAGCCTGTCCCAGGTCTTGTTTTGGCCCAAGTGACCTGCTAAGGGGATGTCATGTGCTAGGGTCAAGAGGATCCCCCTAAACTTCTGAGGTATTACCAACCTCCTGGTGGCTCCAGGGGCTGGGTCCCTACCCTCAGAATATAGGAGTCCCTCATCCCAATAAACTTTATGGGACCCACTAGCACTCCCAGCAGCCTCAGCAGCAGCCTGCTGTCTGAGGGGTTCAAGAGAGGGGCAGCACTGTTGCTCCTTACTCAGATCTTCCCTAGAAGGGCCCCCTGCCCCCAAGAACTCAACCTGATCAGGCTCAAGTCCCTCTGGGGCAGTTCCTTCTTCAGGATCTGTTTCACCTCCCTCTGGAGGGGAATCTGTGATCTGAGACAGAGGGGAAGGCACTGCCTTTACCCTACTGCTCCTCCTCTTGGGAAGCATCTGGTCCATTGTTCCAGGATCCAGAGCTGGTTCAGTGTTATGCATTCTTGCTTGTGACCTGGTCACAGCAAATACCTCTGCAGGGATACCCAACATCTCAGCATGAGTCCATAACTCTACTTCAGACCAGGCTGAAGTCTCTAGGTCATTGCCCAATAGACATTCTTCAGGGAGGTCTGCACTGACTACAACCTTCTTGAGGCCAGTTACCCCTCCCCAGTAGAAATTCACAACTGCCAGACTATGGTTGGTCCTGACATTGCTTGCATTGGTCACCTGGTACATTTCGCCCAGGATGATCTGTCCAGGGTCCACAAGATCCTCTGCCACCATGATGACACTAGCACCTGTGTCCCTAAATGCCAAAGCCTGTTTGCCATTTATTACAGGCTGCTGTTTGTATTTGGCCAGGTTACTGGGGCTTATTAGGAAGGACATATCGAGGTCTCCATCACAAATCAGCATTGCCTGTGTGGGTACTCTGACTAGGTCAGAGCCCACTTCAGAACCCAGGGTCAACCCTACTACACCCTTATTCTGAGTACCACCTCCACCAGTAGCTGAGCTAGGGGGAAGAGTTGCCTTAGGGGCAGGAGTGGTGGTGGTTTGGTCTTTGGACTTGTTACAATCAGAAGTCCAGTGCCCTTTCTGTTTACAGAATTTGCACCAGGGCTTCTTTGGCCTTTTCCCTTGTTGGATTGTGACTCCCCACCAGATGCAGATTTTGGGGCCCTTGTGAAGACTTCTGGTCTTTTGACTTATCCCCACCTTTCTCAGAGCCCTTAGGATCTTGCTTCTTGGTGTCACCCCCTTGGTTCTGGGGTTTCTGCCTCACCCTGGTTCTGACCCATTTGTCTGCCTTCTTTCCCAATTCTTGGGGAGAGGTCAGATCAGAGTCCACCAGGTACTGATGCAACAACTGGTTCTGGCAATTATTAAGGATCTGTTCTCTCATTATCAGATTATACAATCCCTTGAAATCAGTAACCCTACTGCCAACTAGCCAACCCTCCAGAGCCTTGGTTGCACAATCAACAAAGTCAGTCCAGTCCTGAGTCTGTGCCTTCTGGGTGTCTCTGAACTTCAACCTGTACTGCTCAGTGGTTAAGCCAAACCCATCTATTAGTGCACTCTTCAGGACTTCATAATCATCAGCATCCTCTTCTCTAACAGTGAGGAGCGTGTCTCTACCTTTATCTGAAAAGGAGAGCCACAAGATTGCTGCCCACTGCTTTTGGGGGACCTGCTGTACTCTACAGGCCCTCTCCATAGCAGTTATCCACTTGTGGATATCGTCCCCACTCTGGTAGGGAGGAACAACCTTGCTCAGGTTTCTATGGTCTGGAATATATTCTCTGCCTCTAGGGACACTGTTGCTGCCACCAAGGGGTTCTAACCCCTCTCTTCTAGAAGCTCTCTGGATCTCCAGGGCTTCCTATCCAGTGCCAACTGCTTGGTTCTGAGGGCAACTCGTGCTTCCTCAAACTGTAGCAGTTTGCACATTCTTTCAGAGGAGGTCTCTCTTATGGGAAAGTATGAGTTCCTCTGATGGACAAATTCTCTGCCAGAGTGATAGGAGTGGTCAGATTCCCTGGAAGGGGACCTGTGCCTCTCATCCACTCTATCAGTTCTCTTAGGGAGCATTCCTCTGTCCTTTTCAGGCCCCTTGGAGCCTGGCCCTTCAATCACAGAGTCCTGGTCAGTCTGATTTTCATCATCTGACCCAGACACTGTAATTGACCCACCCACTGATTCAGATCCATTAGCTCCTAGAGCCAATCTAAGATCATCTGCTGTCAGCAGATCTATCAGGTGTAGTGTGGAGGGACTCTGTCCTAGCTTCAGGTGTCTTTCAACACACATGGCTCTCAAGTCAGAGAAAGCCATGTCCTTATACTGAGGCTGGGTGGACCCACTGGCTCCACCTTTTAAGGACATTCTAGTGTTGTGCAGTGTTGTACTACCTACACTAGTTTGTGGCCTACTGATCCTAGCTTGAGCTGTAGAAAGGGTGTGCTATCCCTTGGCACACAGCTCTAAGTTCAGTAGAACTTATTGATACTAAGCTTGACTTTATATGTACCTTAAGTACCTATAGTGGTTTTCAGTTAGTAATTCAAATAGAGATTTTCTGGTAAAACAATAGCAAGCTGGAATCCCACCCGCTGCCCACCAATGTGAGAAGTTGGCCTGGTATATGCTGTTCACTAATTAAAGTGGACACCTTGCACCATTACAATTCGACTCTTATGGTAGATAGGTTTAAGACAACCTTTATAGAAAGCTATCCTAGTGGTAGCTGTGGAGAGCAGCCTTCAGGCTAAGTCTTGAAGGAATGTAAAGCAGCTTGTTTTACCACACAATCTCTTGAATCACCAAATGAAAAGACACCACACAGGTATATATATCAAATATATATGTATTTATTACTAAACAACTCTTTACTAATCTCTTTATGAGATTAGACGTCAGGAACATATGTACAAGTCAATTGTTATCAAAATAAGTTAGCACAGTAAATATCACAATCTTATCTTGGCTAGACCGGGGTCTAGAGCACATAGAATCGAGGGACCCCCAGAGAACCACCCAGGAAGTTGTAGGAGACCCACAGGTGACGGACGCGGTGTTCAGACACTGGTGCGAGTCCTGTACGAGTCTATGTAAGCGGACGCGATTGAGTTATCAATGTTACAGGCCCCTGGCGTGTTCGAGGCGAACACACCGATCGGTCAGTACGAGTCGAAGGACGCGGTTACTGGTAGATCTACAAGGGAGTTGGACGCGGTGTGTCTAACACAGACGCGAACCCTGTACGAGTCAGTGCAAGGATCGCACGGGGAGAATAGGAGTTTTAGGATACTTCGGGAGAACCTACAAGCAAGTCACTTACAGGGTAAGTAGTTCTAGGGCCCACACCCACAGGAGCACCGTAGTGCTGGAGTTACCTCACCCAGGGGAGCCGGGTGCATAGGTGTCCTTTGGTGTCGGGTCGCGGCGTCGTTTTCAATGGTGAACAAAGAAGACGTGCTGCTTGTGATGTTCGAGGAAGTGTCCGGGGGAATCCAAGCCTGGATTCAAAGGAAGGAAGACCTGAAAGCAGAGGGGACAGTGTTCAAAGTCACTTGGCAGTGACTCGGGGCAAGGAAGCTTGATGCCCACCGTCGTCGCAGGATTCAGGTCGGTCACGTGTACCTTGACTCTTCAGCCACGAGGTCCAGGAGGTGTCGACGATGACCAGGAGCTGGATTCGGCATGTCCCACGATGTCTGCAGCTTACTGTGGTGTCGGCTACTCGATTGGGGCCAACAGGCCTCGGTAACAGCAAGTCTCGTGGAAAGTGTGAAAAGGCAATGGCGCAGACCAGCAAGGTCTGAGGGACTCACCCAGCGAGGGTAAATCAGGGCAAGCCTGGAGCAACCAGGGGAGCCCTTTGGTTTCTTAAAAAAGTCCTCAGGGGACCCACGAGCCGGCTGGCAAGGGATCGAGAAGACGCCTCAGGAGGATTCCTTCACAGGGGCTTACGGTCACTCAGGATGGTATAGGCCTCTGATCTTCGGAGGGATTTCTGCTGGAGGTTGGGAACACACGTGGTCCAAAGCACAGGTTCTTGGAACATTGTGAAGTGGTAGCACTCGACAATAGTGCATGGTACCCCGGAATCGCGGTTCCTCGTCACTCTTGGGGTTCACCGGCCTCAGCTTCGCTGGAGACTCACGATGGCCTTTGAGAAGTCAGGAAATCCACTTCTGGGGCTGCAGAGACTTTGGACTCCGGTGGGAGCAGCGTAGTTTGTGACCATCGATGTAGTTTTTGGTGCCTGCCAAGCAGGGGAGTCACTCCTTGACTCCAAGGGAGATTCTTCAGTCTTCCAAAGGTAGTGGAACGTCGAAGGTCCAGGATTCTTCTTCAGAGCGTCGTCCAGGGATATCTAATCTTCAGGTTCAAGGGCTCCCTACCTTATACTAACAAGGAAGGGAGGGACTAGCTCTTAGACCCCACCTATGGGAGGGTCAGGGGAGTGGGTGGTTACACCCACTTCCCTTTGTCCAGTTTCGCACCAGAGCAGGGGCAGGTATCCCTTGAGCCGGTTTGAACTGGCATATGCACAGAGGAGCCTTCTGCTCCCCCAGTGCAGGACTTCAAAGCACTCTAAGAGTGCACCCACCCAGCCCCAATACACTAAACCCTGTCTGGGAGGTGGTTACACCTCCCTGTGACAGGATACCTTTTGTTGGGCTTCCTCCACTGTGAGTTTCGGTCATCAGCAGGAGGGCAGCCCAGTGTCTGTGACTGGTGGCATCCATTTTGTGATGCCAGGGCTCTTCAGGATTCTACCGCGTTTCCACAGTAGGTACATGTCTATCCCTCTAGAAGGGTGGAATGCTACCCCCGCCACCAGGACTGGCGGGGGTAGTATTCCAAGATGTTTGACACCAAACACGACATGTTTTGATGCAGCCATACCAAAGTTAGCATTTTACCGCGAGGATATAATGCACTTAGGAGTATATGGTTTAACCGCATCCACAAACAGCACCAGAGAATGGACTCTGAGAGCTGCAGAGGGGCCCTGCTCAGGCAGAGGCACCCCCTCACATAGAAGCCAAGCACCCTGCCCTCAGGATTGATAGGGCCTGCCTTAGGGGTGACTGATAGGTTTATATGTGTGTGTTGGAGAGGTATAGGGAACCTATATCTCAGTGAGGAGTGCTAGCACCACCTCACCCAGGCTGCAGTAGCAGGCCTGTGGTGTCAGATTTAGTCTGCTTCCCAGGGGTGGCATAATACATGCTGCAGCCCCTGGTAGGCCTGTGAAGTACCTATGCCCTTGGTACCTAAGGTACCATATACTAGGGACTCATAAGGTACCACAGTATCCAATCACTAGTGCACCTAGAGTGCACTCCAAGTCGTTTAGAGAGAACAGAGAGGATGGGGCCCTGATTGGCAGGGACCCAGCCAGACTATAGCCAGAAACCAGTGTAAACATCAGAAAAAAAGTGGGGGCAACATAAGAGGCAGATCCTACTCTCCTACAAATAAGTACAGAAAGAAGCAACAAACGAGCAGAAAGAGGCAAGAGAAGTGCAGAAAGAAGCAAAAGTAATGTAGAAAAGGGCAAGAGAAGTGCATAAAGAGTCAAAAGAAGTGCCGTAAGAAGCAAGAAAAGTGCAGAAAGAAGCAACAGACGTGCAGAAAATGGCAACAGAACTGCAGAAAGAGGCAAGAAAGGTGGAGAAAGAGGCAAAAGGAATGTAGAAAGCGGCAAGAGAAGTGCACAAAGAGTCAAGAGAAGTGCAGAAAGAGGCAAGAGAGCAACAGAAAGAGGCAAGCGAGGTGGAGAAACAGGCAAGAGGGGTGCAGAAAGAGGCAAGAGGGGTGCAGAAACAGGGAAGAGGGTGCAGAAAAAGGTGAGGGGTACAGAAAGAAGCAACAGAGGTACAGAAAGAGGCAAGAGAAGTGCAGAAAGAGGCAAGAGAGATACAGAAAGCGGCAAGAGAGGTGCAGTAACAGGGAAGAGGGTTCAGAAAGAGGCGAGGGGTACAGAAAGAAGCAACAGAGGTGCAGAAAGATTCAAGAGAACTGCAGAAAGAGGAAAGAGAGGTACAGAAAGAGGCAAGAGAAGTGCAGAAAGACACAAGAGAGGTGCAGAAAGAGGCAAGAGAAGTGCAGAAACAGAAAAGAGGGGAGCAGAAAGAGGCAAGAGGGGTGCAGAAAAAAGCAAGAAAAATGCCGAAAGAAGCAAGAGAAGCAAGAGAAGTGCAGAAAGAAGCAACAGAGGTGCAGAAATAGGCAAGAGAACTGCAGAAATAGGCAAGAGAAGTGCACAAAGAGTCAAGAGAAGTGCAGAAAGAGGCAAGTGAGGTGTAGCAAGAGGCAAGTGAGGAGCACAGAGAGAGGTTCGCGAGGTACAGAAAGAGGCAAGAGAAGTGCAGAAAGAGGCAAGTGAGGTGCAGAAAGAGGCAAGTGAGGTGCTGAAAGAGGCAAGAGAGGTACAGAAAGAGCAAAGAGAAGTGCAGAAAGAGGCAAGAGAAGTGCAGAAAGAGGCAGGATAGGTGCAGAAATAGGCAATAGAGAGGCAGAAAGAGGCAAGAGAGGTGCACAAAGAAGAGACTGAGGTACAGAAAGAGGCAAGAGAAGTGCAGAAAGAGGCAAGAGAGTTGCAGAAAGAGGCAGGAGAAGTGCAGAAAGAAGCAAGAGAACTGCAGAAAGAAGCAATAAGTACAGAAAGAAGCAACAAACGAGCAGAAAGAGGCTAGAGAAGTGCAGAAAGAAGCAAAAGTAATGTAGAAAGGGGCAAGAGAAGTGCACAAAGAGTCAAGAAAAGTGCCATAAGAAGCAAGAGAAATGCAGAAAGAAGCAACAGACATGCAGAAAAAGGCAAGAGAACTGCAGAAAGAGGCAAGAAAGGTGCAGAAAGAGGCAAAAGGAATGTAGAAAGAGGCAAGAGAGGTGCACAAAGAGTCAAGAGAAGTGCAGAAAGAGGCAAGTGAGGTGAAGAAAGAGGCAAGTGAGGTGCAGAAAGAGGCAAGTGAGGAGCAGAAAGAGGCCAACGAGGTACAGAAACAGGCTAGAGAAGTGCAGAAAGAGGCAAGTGAGGTACAGAAAGCTGCAAGTGATATGCTAAAAGAGGCAAGAGAGGTAAAGAAAGAAGCAAGAGAAGTGCAGAAAAAGGCAAGAAAAGTGCAGAAAGAGGCAAGAGAGGTGCAGAAATAGGCAACAGAGAGGTAGAAGGCGGCAAGAGAGGTGCAGAAAGAAGAGAGTGAGGCAAAGAAAGTGGCAAGGGAAGTATAGAAAGAGGCAAGAGAAGTGCAGAAAGAAGAAAGAGAGGTGCAGAAAGAGGCAGGAGAAGTGCAGAAAGAAGCAAGAGAACTGCAGAAAGAAGCAAGGGAAGTGAAGAAAGAAGATACAAATGAGCAGAAAAAGGCAAGGGAAGTGCAGAAAAAAGCAATAGAGGTGCAAAAAGAAGCAAGTGAGGTGCAGAAAGAAGAGAGTGAGGTACAGAAAGAGGCAAGTGAGATGCAGAAAGAGGCAAGAGAACTGCAGAAAGAAGCAAGAGAAGAGCAGAAAGAGGCAAGAGAACCGCAGAAAGAAGCAAGAGAAGTGCAGAAAGAAGCAAAAGAATTGCAGAAAGAAGCCGGGAAGCGCTGAGAGTAAAAAAAAGTGCAGAAAAAAAGCAAGAGAGGTGCAGAAAGAAGCAAGAGAAGTGCAGAAAGCACAAACAGAGCTGCAGAAAGAGGAAAGAGGGGTACAGAAATAGGCAAGAGAAGTACAGAAAGAAGCAATAGAAGTGCAGGAAGAGTCAAGAGAACTGCAGAAAGATGCAAGAGAGCGGCAGAAAGAGGCAAGAGAGGTGGAGAAACAGGGAAGAGGAGTGCAGAAAGAAGCAGGAGAGGTACTGACAGAAGCAGGAGAAGAGCAGAAAGAAGCAACAGGGGTAGAAAGGGGCACAAGAAGTGCAGAAAGAGACAAGAGAAGTGCAGAAAGAAGCAAGAAAAGAGCCGAAAGAAGCAAGAGAAGTGCAGAAAGTAGCAACAGAGGTACAGAAATAGGCAAGAGAACTACAGAAAGAGGCAAGAGAGTTGCAGAAAGAGGCAAAAGCAATGTAGAAAGAGGCAAGAGAAGTGCACAAAGAGTCAAGAGAAGTGCAGAAAGAGGCAAGTGAGGTGAAGAAAGAGGCAAGTGAGGTGCAGCAAGAGGCGAGTGGTACATAAAGAGGCAAGAGAAGTGCAGAAAGAGGGAAGAGAAGTGCAGAAAGAAGCAGGGTGGGTACTGAAAGAAGCAAGAGAAGTGCAGAAAGAAGGAACAGAGGTACAGAAAGAAGCATAAGAAGTGCAGAAAGAGGCAAGAGAAGTTCAGAAACAGAAAAGAGGGGGTGCAGAAAGAGGCAACAGGGGTGCAGAAAAAGCAAGAAAAATGCCGAAAGAAGAAAGAGAAGTGCAGAAAGAAGCAACAGAGGTGCAGAAATAGGCAAGAGAACTGCTGAAGGAGGCAAGAGAGGTGCAGAAAGAGGCAAAAGGAAGGTAGAAAGCGACAAGAGAAGTGCACAAAGAGTCAAGAGAAGTGCAGAAAGAGGCAAGTGAGGTGAAGAAAAAGGCAAGTGAGGTGTAGAAAGAGGCAAGTGAGGAGCAGGGAGAGGTTTGCGAGGTACAGAGAGAGGCAAGAGAAGTGCAGAAAGAGGCAAGTGAGGTGCAGAAAGAGACAAGTGAGGTGCTGAAAGAGGCAAGAGAGGTACAGAAAGAGGCAAGAGAAGTGCAGAAAGAGGCAAGAGAAGTGCAGAAAGAGGCAAGAGAGGTACAGAAATAGACAACAGAGAGGCGGAAAGAGGCACGAGAGGTGCAGAAAGAAGAGAGTGAGGTACAGAAAGAGGCAAGAGAAGTGCAGAAAGAGGCAAGAGAAGTGCAGAAAGAGGCAGGAGAAGTGCAGAAAGAGGCAAGAGAACTGCAGAAAGAAGCAATAAGTACAGAAAGAAGCAACAAACGAGCAGAAAGAGGCAAGAGAAGTGCAGAAAGAAGCAAAAGTAATGTAGAAAGGGGCAAGAGAAGTGCATAAAGAGTCAAAAGAAGTGCCGTAAGAAGCAAGAGAAGTGCAGAAAGAAGCAACAGACGTGCAGAAAATGGCAACAGAACTGCAGAAAGAGGCAAGAAAGGTGCAGAAAGAGGCAAAAGGAATATAGAAAGCGGCAAGAGAAGTGCACAAAGAGTCAAGAGAAGTGCAGAAAGATGCAAAAGAGCAGCAGAAAGAGGCAAGCGAGGTGGAGAAACAGGCAAGAGGGGTGCAGAAAGAGGCAAGAGGGGTGCAGAAAGAAGCAGGAGAGGTACTGAAAGAAGCAAGAGAAGTGCAGAAAGTAGCAACAGAGGTACAGAAAGAGGCAAGAGAAGTGAAGAAAGAGGCAAGAGAGATGCAGAAAGCGGCAAGAGAGGTGCAGAAACAGGGAAGAGGGTGAAGAAAGAGGCGAGAGGTACAGAAAGAAGCAACAGAGGTGCAAGATGCAAGAGAACTGCAGAAAGAGGAAAGAGGTACAGAAAGAGGCAACAGAAGTGCAGAAAGACACAAGAGAGGTGCAGAAAGAGGCAAGAGAAGTGCAGAAACAGAAAAGAGGGGTGCAGAGAGAGGCAAGAGGGGTGCAGAAAAAAGCAAGAAAAATGCCGAAGAAAGCAAGAGAAGTGCAGAAAGAAGCAACAGAGGTGCAGAAATAGGCAAGAGAACTGCAGAAATAGGCAAGAGAAGTGCACAAAGAGTTAAGAAAAGTGCAGAAAGAGGCAAGTGAGGTGAAGAAAAAGGCAAGTGAGGTGTAGCAAGAGGCAAGTGAGGAGCACAGAGAGAGGTTCACAAGGTACAGAAAGAGACAAGAGAAGTGCAGAAAATGGCAAGTGAGGTGCAGAAAGAGGCAAGTGAGGTGCTGAAAGAGGCAAGAGAGGTACAGAAAGAGCCAAGAGAAGTACAGAAAGAGGCAACAGAAGTGCAGAAAGAGGCAGGATAGGTGCAGAAATGGGCAATAGAGAGGCGGAAAGAGGCAAGAGAGGTGCAGAAAGAAGAGACTGAGGTACAGAAAGAGGCAAGAGAAGTACAGAAAGAGGCAAAAGAGGTGCAGAAAGAGGCAGGAGAAGTGCAGAAAGAAGCAAGAGAACTGCAGAAAGAAGCAATAAGTACAGAAAGAAGCAACAAACGAGCAGAAAGAGGTTAGAGAAGTGCAGAAAGAAGCATAAGTAATGTAGAAAGGGGCAAGAGAAGTGCACAAAGAGTCAAGAGAAATGCCATAAGAAGCAAGAGAAATGCAGGAAAAAGCAACAGACGTGCAGAAAAAGGCAAGAGAACTGCAGAAAGAGGCAATAAAGGTGCAGAAAGAGGCAAAAGGAATGTAGAAAGAGGCAAGAGAAGTGCACAAAGAGTCAAGAGAAGTGCAGAAAGCGGCAAGTGAGGTGAAGAAAGAGGGAAGTGAGGTGCAGAAAGAGGCAACTGAGGAGCAGAAAGAGGCCAGCGAGGTACAGAAACAGGCTATAGAAGTGCAGAAAGTGGCAAATGAGGTACAGAAAGAGGCAAGTGATGTGCTAAAAGAGGCAAGAGAGGTACAGAAAGAAGCAAGAGAAGTGCAGAAAAAGGCAAGAAAAGTGCCGAAAGTAGCAAGAGAAGTGCAGAAAGAAGCAACAGAAGTGCAGAAACAGACAAGAGAACCGCAGAAAGAAACAAGAGTAGAGCAGAAACAGGCAAGAGAACCACAGAAAGAAGCAAGAGAAGTACAGAAACAGGCAAGAGAAGTGCAGAAAGAAGCAAGAAAAGTGCAGAAAGAAGCAAGGGAAGCACTGACATAGTAAAGAGAAGCGCAGAAAGAAGAAAGAGAGGTGCAGAAAGAAGCAAGAGAAGTACCAAAAGAAGCAATAGAAGTGCAGCAAGAGTCAAGAGAACTGCAGAAAGACGCAAGAGAGCGGCAGAAAGAGGCAAGAGAGGTGGAGAAACAGGCAAGAGGTGTGCAGAAAGAGGCAAGAGAGGTGCAGAAAGAAGCAGGAGAGTGTGAGAAGTTGGCCTGGTATATGCTGTTCACTAATTAAAGTGGACACCTTGCACCAGTACAATTCGACTCTTATGGTAGATAGGTTTAAGACAACCTTTATAGAAAGCTATCCTAGTGGTAGCTGTGGAGAGCAGCCTTCAGGCTAAGTCTTGAAGGAATGTAAAGCAGCTTGTTTTACCACACAATCTCTTGAATCACCAAATGAAAAGACACCACACAGGTGTATATATATCAAATATATATGTATTTATTACTAAACAACTCTCTACTAATCTCTTTATGAGATTAGAAGTCAGGAACATATGCACAAATCAACGTTTCACAATAAGTTAAGCACAAATATGGCTGGGGCCCTAGGGGCGTACCAGACCATATACTAAGAAAGGGACTTAGGAACAACGACTTGCAAGGAGACAAGGCCTAGGGCCTTCAGAAGTGCTGGGGTCTCACAAAACCACCCATGGCAGGTAAGTAAAGGGCCCACGGGGGACGCGTGCAGTGTGGATACACAGGCGCGGATCGCCGTTGACTTCAATGGGGCAAGTCACGGTTGGAAATAAAGAGTTTTAGGATACTTCGGGAGAACCTACAAGCAAGTCACTTACAGGGTAAGTAGTTCTAGGGCCAACACCCACAGGAGCTCTGTAGTGCTGGAGTTACCTCACCCAGGGAAGCCGGGTGCATAGGTGTCCTTTGGTGTCGGGTCGCGGCGTCGTTTTCAATGGAAGCCAATGAAGACTTGCTGCTTGTGAAGTCCGAAGAAGTGTCCGATGGAATCCAAGCCTGGATTCAGAAGAAGGAAGACCTGAAAGCAGAGGGGACAGTGTTCAAAGCCACTTGGCAGTGACTCTGGGCCAGGAAGATGGAGGCCCACTGTTGTCCCAAGGTTCAGGTCGGGTACGGGTGTCTTGACTCTTCAGCCACGAGGTCCAGGAGGCGTCGACGATGACCAAGAGCTGGATTCGGCGTGACCCACGATGTCTGCAGCTTACTGCAGTGTCAGCAACTCGATTGGAGCCAACAAGCCTTGGTAACAGCAAGTCTCGTGGAAAGGAAGAAAAGTCAATGGTGCAGGCCAGCAAGGTCTGGGGAACTCACCCAGCGAGGGTAAGTCAGGGCAGGCCTGGAGCAACCAGGGGAGCCCTTTGGTTCTGTAGGAAAGTCTTCAGGAGACCCACAAGCCGGCTGGCAAGGGATCGCAAAGATGCCTCGGGAGGATTCGCTCAACAGGGGCCCACGGTCACTCGGGATGGGGTAGGCCTCTGATCTTCAGAGGGATTTCTGCTAGAGGCTAGGAACACAAGTGGTCCAAAGCACAAGTTCATAGAACGTTGTGAAGGGGTTGCACTTGACAATAGTGCACGTTACCTAGGGGTCGCAGTTCCTCGTCACTCGTGGGGTCCACTTGCCTCAGCTTCACTGAGGACTCATGATGGCCTTGGAGAAGTCAGGAAATCCATTTCTTGGGCTGCAGGGACTTCGGACTCCGGCGGGAGCGGTGTAGTTTGTGACCGTCGTTTGTAGTTTTTGGTGCCTGCCAAGCAGGGGAGTCACTCCTTGACTCCAAGGGAGATTCTTCAGTCTTCCAAATGTAGTGGAGCGTCGAAGGTCCAGGATTCGTCTTCAGAGCGTCGTCCAGAGATATCTAAACTTCAGGTTCAAGGGTTCCCTACCTTATACTAACAAGGAAGGGAGGGACTAGCTCTAAGACCCCACCTATGGGAGGGTAAGGGGAGTGGGTGGTTACACCCACTTCCCTTTGTCCAGTTTCGCGCCAGAGCAGGGGCAGGTAGCCCCTGAGCCGGTTTGAACTGGTGTATGCACAGAGGAGCCTTCTGCTCTCCCAGTGCAGGACTTCAAAGCACTCTAGGAGTGCACCCACCCAGCCCCAATACACTAAACCCTGTCTGGGAGGTGGTTACACCTCCCTGTGACAGGATACCTTTTGTTGGGCTTCCTCCACTGCGAGTTTCTGTCATCAGCAGGAGGGCAGCCCAGTGTCGGTGACTGGTGGCATCCATTTTGTGATGCCAGGGCTCTTCAGGATTCTACCGTGTTTCCACAGTGGGTACATGTCTATCCCTCTAGAAGGGTGGAATGCTACCCCCGCCGCCAGAACTGGCGGGGGGGTAGTATTGCAAGATGTTTGACACCAAACACGACATGTTTTGATGCAGCCATTCCAAAGTTGGCATTCTACCGCGAGGATATAATGCACTTAAGAGTATATGGTTTAACCGCATCCACAAACAGCACCAGAGAATGGATTCTGAGAGCTGCAGAGGGGCCCTGCTCAGGCAGAGGCACCCCCTCACATTAGAAACCAATCTGTCACCCTGCCCTCAGGATTGATAGGGCCTGCCTTAGGGGTGACTGATAAGTTTAAATGTGTGTGCAGGAGAGATATAGGGAATCTATTTCTCAGTGAGGAGTGCTAGAACTACCTCACCCAGGCTGCAGTAGCAGGCCTGTGGTGTCAGATTTAGTCTGCTTCCCAGGGGTGGCATAATACATGCTTCAGCCCCTGGTAGGCCTGTGCAGTACCTATGCCCTTGGAACCTAAGGTACCATATACTAGGGACTCATAAGGTACCACAGTATCCAATCACTAGTGCACCTAGAGTGCACTCCAAATCGTTTAGAGAGAACTGAGAGGCTGGGGCCCTGATTAGCAGGCACCCAGCCTGACTATAGCCAGAAACCAGTGTAAACATCAGAAAAAAAGTGGGGGCAACATAAGAGGCAGATCCTACTCTCCTACACAACCCCCCCTCAAACGCAGGGACACTAAACTAACCTTGACCAGTTGAGTCTTCGTGTTCTAAGTGGAAATACCTTGAGAGTCCATCTGCATTGGCATGTTGGGTCCCAGGTCTATGTTCCACTGTATAGTCCATCCCCTGTAGGGAAATGGACCACCTCAAAAGTTTTGGGTTTTCACCTTTCATCTGTTTAAGCCATAGGAGGGGCTTGTGGTCCGTCTGAACTATGAAGTGAGTGCCAAACAAGTATGGCCTCAGCTTCTTCAGGGCCCACACCACAGCAAAGGCCTCCCTCTCTATAGCTGACCAACGTTTCTCTCTAGGGGTCAGCCTTCTGCTAATAAAAGCTACTGGCTGGTCTTGACCTTCATCATTCAGTTGAGACAGTACAGCTCCCACACCCAGCTCAGAAGCATCTGTTTGGACAATGAACTTTTTGGTGTAGTCTGGACTCTGTAAGATGGGGGCAGTGCACATGGCCTGCTTTAGGTCTTCAAATGCCTTTTGACAGCTAGCTGTCCACTGAACCTTTTTTGGCATTTTCTTTGAGGTCAGATCATTCAAGGGGGTCACTATAGATCCATATCCCTTGACAAACCTCCTATAGTACCCAGTCAGGCCTAAGAAGGCTCTCACCTGTGTCTGGGTGGTTGGAGCAACCCATTCCATTATGGTTTGGATTTTGCTCTGTAAAGGTTGAACCTGGCCTCCATCCACAAGGTGGCCCAGGTACACAACCTGACTCTGCCCTATCTGGCACTTGGTGGCCTTGATAGTGAGGCCTGCTTTCTGCAGAGCCTCCAAAACATTTCTGAGGTGGACCAGGTGATCCTGCTAGGAGGAACTAAAGACAGCAATATCATCTAGATAAGCTGAGCAATAAGTTTCCATCCCTGCCAGAACTTTATTCACCAACCTCTGAAAAGTGGCAGGTGCATTTTTCAATCCAAAGGGCCTCACCACAAAGTGGTAGTGCCCACCAGGGGTCGAAAATGCTGTTTTAGCTTTTGCATCATCAGCTAATCTGATCTGCCAGTAGCCAGCTGTTAGGTCAAATGTACTTAGATACTTGGCTGAGGCCAAAGTATCAATCAGCTCATCTGCCCTTGGTATGGCATAGGCATCAGTCCTGCTGACTGCATTGAGGCCTCTTTAGTCTACACAAAACCTCATATCTTTCTTACCACCCTGGGTATGAGGCTTGGGTACCAGGACTACTGGGCTAGCCCAAGGGCTATCTGAAGGCTCAATTACACCTAGCTCCAACATTTTCTGGACTTCAGTCCTGATACAGTCCCTGACATGGTCAGGTTGCCTGTAGATTTTACTTTTGACAGGCAGACTGCCTCCAGTGTCCACCTCATGGGTGCTCCAGGTAGTCTGACTGGGGGTCAGATTAAACATATGTCTAAACTGTTGCAGAACTTGTCTACACTCAGTTTGCTGTTGGTCAGTGAGGCTGCTTGCCAAAGCAACACCATCTACTGACCCATCATCAGGGTTCTGTGAGATCAGGTCAGGGAGTGGGTCACTCTCTTCCTCCTGTTCCTCATCAGTCGCCATGAGCAAGCCCATGTCAGCCCTGTCAACATATGGCTTTAATCTGTTGACATGGAGCACCCTCAGGGGGCTCCTGGGAGTTCCAAGATTCACCAGATAGGTGACTTCTCCCTTCTGTTCAACTATTGTATGGGGGCCACTCCACTTGTCCTGGAGAGCTGCTGGGGCCACAGACTCCAACACCCACACTTTCTGTCCTGGCTGGTACAGTCAGCACAGCCTTTTGGTCATGCCAAGCTTTTTGTAATTCTTGGCTGGCCTCCAGGTTTTTGGTTGCCTTTTTCATGTATTCGGCCATCCGGGAGCGGAGACCAAGTACATAGTCCATCACATCCTGTTTGGGGGGTCTGAGAGGTAACTCCCAGCCCTCTTTTACCAAACATAATGGACCTCTCACAGGATGCCCAAACAGAAGCTCAAATGGGCTGTAGCCAACCCCCTTCTGTGGAACTTCTCTGTATGCAAACAACAGGCAAGGAAGAAGAAGGTCCCATTTCCGCCTAAGCTTCTCTGGGAGTCCCTTAATCATTCCCTTCAGGGTTTTGTTGAAACGTTCAACTAACCCATTGCATTGTGGGTGATAGGGGGTGGTGAACTTATAAGTTAGACCACACTCCTTCCACATTGCCTTCAGATATCCTGACATGAAGTTTGTACCTCTGTCAGAGATGACCTCCTTTGGAAAACCCACTCTGGAGAAAACTCCAATGAGGGCTCTTGCCACCACAGGGGCTGTGGTGGTCCTTAGGGGAATTGCTTCTGGGTACCTGGTGGCATGATCCACTACCATCAGGATAAACCTGTGCCCAGATTCAGTTTGAGGGTCAAGGGGACCAACAATGTTAATCCCTACCCTTTCAAAGGGTACCCCCACCACAGGTAGTGGTATCAGGGGGGCCTTTGTTGTGCCACCTGCCTTACCACTGGCTTGGCAGGTGACACCGGAGCGACAAAACTCCTTTGTGTCCTCTGACATATGTGGCCAATGAAAATGTGGAACAAGCCTGGTCCAGGTCTTGTTTTGGCCCAAGTGACCTGCTAAAGGGATGTCGTGTGCTAGGGTCAAGAGGAACCCCCTAAACTTCTGAGGTATTACCAACCTCCTGGTGGCTCCAGGGGCTGGATCTCTACCCTCAGAATATAGGAGTCCCTCATCCCAATAAACTTTATGGGACCCACTAGCACTCCCAGCAGCCTCAGCAGCAGCCTGCTGTCTGAGGGGTTCAAGAGAGGGGCAGCACTGTTGCTCCTTACTCAGATCTTCCCTAGAAGGGCCGCCTGCCCCCAAGAACTCAACCTGATCAGGCTCAAGTCTCTCTGGGGCAGTTCCTTCTTCAGGATCTGCTCCTCCTCCCTCAAGAGGGGAATCAGTGCTCTGAGACAGAGGGGAAGGCACTGCCTTAACCCTACTGCTCCTCTTCTTGGGAAGCATCTGGTCCATTATTTCAGGATCCAGAGCTGGTTCAGTGTCATGCATTTTTGCCTGTGACCTGGTCACAGCAACTACCTTTGCAGGGATGCCTAACATCTCAGCATGAGTCCATAACTCTACTTCAGACCAGGCTGAAGTTTCTAGATCATTGCCCAATAGACATTCTACCGGGAGGTCTGCACTGACTACAACCTTCTTGAGGCCAGTTACCCCTCCCCAGGAGAAATTCACAACTCCCAGACTATGGTTGGTCCTGACATTGCTTGCATTGGTCACCTGGTACATTTCGCCCAGGATGATCTGTCCAGGGTCCACAAGATCCTCTGCCACCATGGTGACACTAGCACCTGTGTCCCTAAATGGCAAAGCCTGTTTGCCATTTATTACAGGCTGCTGTTTGTATTTGCCCAGATTACTGGGGCTTATTAGGAAGGACATGTCAATGTCTCCATCACAAATCAGCATTGCCTGAGTGGGTACTCTGACTAGGCCAGAGTCCACTTCAGAACCCAGGGTCAACCCTACTACACCCTTATTCTGATTAGCACCTCCACCAGTAGCTGGACTAGGGGGAACAGTTGCCTTAGGGGCAGGAGTGGTGGTGGTTTGGTCTTTGGACTTGTTACAATCAGAAGTCCAGTGCCCTTTCTGTTTTCAGAATTTGCACCAGGACTTCTTTTGGCCTTTTCCCTTGTTGTACTGTGGCTCCCCACCAGATGCAGATTTTTGGGGCCCTTGTGAAGACTTCTGGTCTTTTGGGTTATCCCCACCTTTCTCAGAGCCCTTAGAATCCTGCTTCTTGGTGTCACCCCCTTGGTTCTGGGTTTTCTGCCTCACCCTGGTTCTGACCCACTTGTCTGCCTTCTTTCCCAATTCTTGGGGAGAGGTCAGATCTGAGTCCACCAGGTATTGATGCACCAACTGGTTCTGGCAATTATTAAGGATCTGTTCTCTCATTATTAGATTATACAATCCCTTGAAATCAGTAACCCTACTGCCAACCAGCCAACCCTCCAGAGCCTTGGTTGCACAATCAACAAAGTCAGTCCAGTCCTGAGTCTCTCTGAACTTCAACCTGTACTGCTCAGTGGTTAAGCCAAACCCATCTATCAGTGCACTCTTCAGGACTTCATAATCATCAGCTTCCTCTTCTCTAACAGTGAGGAGCTTGTCTCTACCTTTATCTGAAAAGGAGAGCCACAAGATTGCTGCCCACTGCTTTTGGGGGACCTGCTGTACTCTACAGGCCCTTTCCATAGCAGTTATCCACTTGTGGATATCATCCCCACTCTGGTAGGGAGGAACAACCTTGCTCAGGTTCCTATGGTCTGGAGTATATTCTCTACCTCTAGGGACACTGTTGCTGCCACCAAGGGGTTCTAACCCCTCTCTTCTAGAAGCTCTCTGGAGCTCCGGGGCTTCTCTGTCTAATGACAACTGCTTAGTTTTGAGGGCAACTCTTGCTTCCTCATACTGCAGCAGTTTGTACATTCGGTCAGAGGAGGTCTCTCTTATGGGAAAGTATGAGTTCCTCTGCTGGACAAATTCTCTGCCAGAGTGATAAGAGTGGTCAGATTCCCTGGAAGTGGACCTAGGCCTCTCTTCCTCTCTGTCAGTTCTCTTAGGGAGAATTCCTCTGTCCTTTTTAGGCTCCTTGGAACCTTGCCCTTCAATCACAGTCCTGGTCATCCTGATTTTCATCATCTGAGCCAGACACTGTAATTGACCCACTCACTGATTCAGACCCCTTAGCTCCTAGAGCTAATCTAAGATCATCTGTTGTCAGCAGATCTATCAGGTGTAGTGTGGAGGGACTCTGTCCTAGCTTCAGGTGTCTTTCAACACACATGGCTCTCAAGTCAGCGAAAGCCATGCCCTTATACTGAGGCTAGGTGGATCCACTGGCTCCACCTTTTAAGGACATTCTAGTGTTGTGCAGTGTTGTGCTACCTACACTAGTCGGTGGCCTACTGATCCTAGCTTGAGCTGTAGAAAGGGTGTGCTATCCCTTGGCACACAGCTCTAAGTTCAGTAGAACTTATTGATACTAAGCTTGACTTTATATGTACCTTAAGTACCTATAGTGGTTTTCAGTTAGTAATTCAAATAGAGATTTTCTGGTAAAACAATAGCAAGCTGGAATCCCACACGCTGCCCACCAATGTGAGAAGTTGGCCTGGTATATGCTGTTCACTAATTAAAGTGGACACCTTGCACCAGTACAATTCGACTCTTATGGTAGATAGGTTTAAGACAACCTTTATAGAAAGCTATCCTAGTGGTAGCTGTGGAGAGCAGCCTTCAGGCTAAGTCTTGAAGGAATGTAAAGCAGCTTGTTTTACCACACATTCTCTTGAATCACCAAATGAAAAGACACTACACAGGTATATATATCAAATATATATGTATTTATTACTAAACAACTCTTTACTAATCTCTTTTAATCTGATTAGAAGTCAGGAACATATGCACAAATCAACGTTTCACAGTAAGTTAAGCACAAATATGGCTGGGGCCCTAGGGGCGTACCAGACCATATACTAAGAAAGGGACTTAGGAACAACGACTTGCAAGGAGACAAGGCCTAGGGCCTTCAGAAGTGCTGGGGCCTCTCAAAACCACCCAAGGCAGGTAAGTAAAGGACCCACGGGGGACGCGTGCAGTGTGGATACACATGCGCGGATCGCCGTTGACTTCAATGGGGCAAGTCGCGGTTGGAAATAAAGAGTTTTAGGATACTTCGGGAGAACCTACAAGCAAGTCACTTACAGGGTAAGTAGTTCTAGGGCCAACACCCACAGGAGCACCGTAGTGCTGGAGTTACCTCACCCAGGGAAGCCGGGTGCATAGGTGTCCTTTGGTGTCGGGTCGCGGCGTCATTTTCAATGGAAGCCAATGAAGACTTGCTGCTTGTGAAGTCCGAAGAAGTGTCCGATGGAATCCAAGCCTGGATTCAGAAGAAGGAAGACCTGAAAGCAGAGGGGACAGTGTTCAAAGCCACTTGGCAGTGACTCGGGGCCAGGAAGATGGAGGCCCACTGTTGTCCCAAGGTTCAGGTCGGGTACGGGTGTCTTGACTCTTCAGCCATGACGACCAGGAGCTGGATTCGGCTTGTCCCACGATGTCTGCAGCTTACTGCGGTGTCAGCAACTCGATTGGAGCCAACAAGCCTTGGTAACAGCAAGTCTCGTGTAAAGGAAGAAAAGTCAATGGTGCAGACCAGCAAGGTCTGGGGAACTCACCCAGCGAGGGTAAGTCAGGGCAGGCCTGGAGCAACCAGGGGAGCCCTTTGGTTCTGTAGGAAAGTCTTCAGGGGACCCACAAGCCGGCTGGCAAGGGATTGCGAAGACGCCTCGGGAGGATTCGCTCAACAGGGGCCCACGGTCACTCGGGACGGGGTAGGCCTCTGATCTTCAGAGGGATTCCTGCTGGAGGCTAGGACCACACGTGGTCCAAAGCACAAGTTCGTAGAACGTTGTGAAGGGGTTGCACTCGACAATAGTGCACGGTACCCAGGGGTCATGGTTCCTCGTCACTCGTGGGGTCCACTTGCCTCAGCTTCACTGGGGACTCACGATGGCCTTGGAGAAGTCAAGAAATCCACTTCTTGGGCTGCAGGGACTTTGGACTCTGGCAGGAGCGGCGTAGTTTGCGACCGTCGTTTGTAGTTTTTGGTGCCTGCTAAGCAGGGGAGTCACTCCTTGACTCCAAGGGAGATTCTTCAGTCTTCCAAAGGTAGTGGAACGTCGAAGGTCCAGGATTCGTCTTCAGAGCGTCATCCAGGGATATCTAAACTTCAGGTTCACGGGTTCCCTACCTTATACTAACAAGGAAGGGAGGGACTAGCTCTAAGACCCCACCTATGGGAGGGTCAGGGGAGTGGTTGGTTACACCCACTTCCCTTTGTCCAGTTTCGTGCCAGAACAGGGGCAGGTAGCCCCTGAGCCGGTTTGAACTGGTGTATGCACAGAGGAGCCTTCTGCTCCCCCAGTGCAGGACTTCAAAGCACTCTAAGAGTGCACCCACCCAGCCCCAATACACTAAACCCTGTCTGGGAGGTGGTTACACCTCCCTGTGACAGGATACCTTTTGTTGGGCTTCCTCCACTGCGAGTTTCTGTCATCAGGAGGGCAGCCCAGTGTCGGTGACTGGTGGCATCCATTTTGTGATGCCAGGGCTCTTCAGGATTCTACCGTGTTTCCACAGTGGGTACATGTCTATCCCTCTAGAAGGGTGGAATGCTACCCGCGCCGCCAGAACTGGTGGGGGGGGTAGTATTCCAAGATGTTTGACACCAAACACGACATGTTTTGATGCAGCCATTCCAAAGTTAGCATTTTACCGCGAGGATATAATGCACTTAAGAGTATATGGTTTAACCGCATCCACAAACAGCACCAGAGAATGGACTCGGAGAGCTGCAGAGGGGCCCTGCTCAGGCAGAGGCACCCCCTCACATTAGAAACCAAGCACCCTGCCCTCAGGATTGATAGGGCCTGCCTTAGGGGTGACTGATAGGTTTAAATGTGTGTGTGTAGGAGAGATATAGGGAACCTATATCTCAGTGTGTAGTGCTAGCACTACCTCACCCAGGCTGCAGTAGCAGGCCTGTGGTGTCAGATTTAGTCTGCTTCCCAAGGGTGGCATAATACATGCTTCAGCCCCTGGTAGGCTTGTGCAGTACCTATGCCCTTGGAACCTAAGGTACCATATACTAGGGACTCATAAGGTACCACAGATTCCAATCATTAGTGCACCTAGAGTGCACTCCAAATCGTTTAGAGAGAACAGAGAGGCTGGGGCCCTGATTGGCAGGGACCCAGCCTGACTATAGCCAGAAACCAGTGTAAACATCAGAAACAAAGTGGGGGCAACATAAGAGGCAGATCCTACTCTCCTACAGAGAGGTACTGAAAAAAGCAAGAGAAGTGCAGAAAGTAGCAACATAGGTACAGAAAGAGGCAAGAGTAGTGGAGAAAGAGGCAAGAGAGATACAGAAAGCGGCAAGAGAGGTGCAGAAACAGGGAAGAGGGTGCAGAAAGAGGCGAGGGGTGCATAAAGAAGCAACAGAGGTGCAGAAACATGCAAGAGAACTGCAGAAAGAAGAAACAGAGGTTCAGAAAGAGGCAACAGAAGTGCAGAAAGATGCAAGAGAGGTGCAGAAAGAGGCAAGAGAAGTGCAGAAACAGAAAAGAGGGGTGCAGAAAGAGGCAAGAGGGGTGCAGAAAGAAGCAAGAAAAATGCCGAAAGAAGAAAGAGAAGTGCAGAAAGTAGCAACAGAGGTGCAGAAAGAGGCAAGAGAACTGCAGAAGGAGGCAAAGGAGGTGCAGAAAGAGGCAAAAGGAAGGTAGAAAGCGGCAAAAGAAGTGCACAAAGAGTCAAGTGAAGTGTAGAAAGAGGCAAGTGAGGTGAAGAAAAAGGCAAGTGGGGTGTAGCAAGAGGCAAGAGAGGTACAGAAAAGGCAAGAGAAGTGCAGAAAGAGGCAAGAGAAGTGCAGCAAGAGGCAGGAGATGTGCAGAAATAGGCAACAGAGAGGCGGAAAGAGGCACGAGAGGTGCAGAAAGAAGAGAGTGAGGTACAGAAAGAGGCAAGAGAAGTGCAGAAAGAGGCAAGAGAAGTGCAGAAAGAGGCAAGAGAGGTGCAGAAAGAGGCAGGAGAAGTGCAGAAAGAGGCAAGAGAACTGCAGAAAGAAGCAATAGAGGTACAGAAAGAAGCAACAAACGAGCAGAAAGAGGCAAGAGAAGTGCAGAAAGAAGCAAACGTAGATGCAGAAAGGGGCAAGAGAAGTGCATAAAGAGTCAAAAGAAGTGCCGAAAGAAGCAAGAGAAGTGCAGAAAGAAGCAACAGACGTGCAGAAAGATGGCAAGAGAACTACAGAAAGAGGCAAGAAAGGTGGAGAAAGAGGCAAAAGGAATGTAGAAAGCGTCAAGAGAAGTGCACAAAGAGTCAAGAGAAGTGCAGAAAGAGGCAAGAGAGCAACAGAAAGAGGCAAGCGAGGTGGAGAAACAGGCAAGAGGGGTGCAGAAAGAGGCAAGAGAAGTGCAGAAACAGGGAAGAGGATGCAGAAAAAGGTGAGGGGTACAGAAAGAAGCAACAGAGGTACAGAAAGAGGCAAGAGAAGTGCAGAAAGAGGCAAGAGAGATACAGAAAGCGGCAAGAGAGGTGCAGAAACAGGGAAGAGGGTGCAGAAAGAGGCGAGGGGTACAGAAAGAAGCAACAGAGGTGCAGAAAGATTCAAGAGAACTGCAGAAAGAGGAAAGAGAGGTGCAGAAAGAGGCAAGAGAAGTGCAGAAACAGAAAAGAGGGGAGCAGAAAGAGGCAAGAGGGGTGCAGAAAAAAGCAAGAAAAATGCCGAAAGAAGCAAGAGAAGTGCAGAAAGAAGCAACAGAGGTGCAGAAATAGGCAAGAGAACTGCAGAAATAGGCAAGAGAGGTGCACAAAGATTCAAGAGAAGTGCAGAAAGAGGCAAGTGAGGTGAAGAAAAAGGCAAGTGAGGTGTAGCAAGAGGCAAGTGAGGAGCACAGAGAGAGGTTCGCGAGGTACAGAAAGAGGCAAGAGAAGTGCAGAAAGAGGCAAGTGAGGTGCAGAAAGAGGTAAGTGAGGTGCTGAAAGAGGCAAGAGAGGTACAGAAAGAGCCAAGAGAAGTGCAGAAAGAGGCAAGAGAAGTGCAGAGAGAGGCAGGATAGGTGCAGAAATAGGCAATAGAGAGGCAGAAAGAGGTAAGAGAGGTGCACAAAGAAGAGACTGAGGTACAGAAAGAGGCAAGAGAAGTGCAGAAAGAGGCAAGAGAGTTGCAGAAAGAGGCAGGAGAAGAGCAGAAAGAAGCAAGAGAACTGCAGAAAGAAGCAATAAGTACAGAAAGAATCAACAAACGAGCAGAAAGAGGCTAGAGAAGTGCAGAAAGAAGCAAAAGTAATGTAGAAAGGGGCAAGAGAAGTGCACAAAGAGTCAAGAAAAGTGCCATAAGAAGCAAGAGAAATGCAGAAAGAAGCAACAGACATGCAGAAAAAGGCAAGAGAACTGCAGAAAGAGGCAAGAAAGGTGCAGAAAGAGGCAAAAGGAATGTAGAAAGAGGCAAGAGAGGTGCAAAAGAGTCAAGAGAAGTGCAGAAAGAGGCAAGTGAGGTGCAGAAAGAGGCAAGTGAAGAGCAGAAAGAGGCCAGCGAGGTACAGAAACAGGCTAGAGAAGTGCAGAAAGAGTCAAGTGAGGTACAGAAAGCTGCAAGTGATATGCTAAAAGAGGCAAGAGAGGTACAGAAGGAAGCAAGAGAAGTGCAGAAAAAGGCAAGAAAAGTGCAGAAAGAGGCAAGAGAGGTGCAGAAATAGGCAACAGAGAGGTAGAAGGCGGCAAGAGAGGTGCAGAAAGAAGAGAGTGAGGCAAAGAAAGTGGCAAGGGAAGTATAGAAAGAGGCAATAGAAGTGCAGAAAGAAGCAAGAGAGGTGCAGAAAGAGGCAGGAGAAGTGCAGAAAGAAGCAAGAGAACTGCAGAAAGAAGCAAGGGAAGTGAAGAAAGAAGATACAAATGAGCAGAAAAAGGCAAGGGAAGTGCAGAAAAAAGCAATAGAGGTGCAAAAAGAAGCAAGTGAGGTGCAGAAAGAAGAGAGTGAGGTACAGAAAGAGGCAAGTGAGATGCAGAAAGAGGCAAGAGAACTGCAGAAAGAAGCAAGAGAAGAGCAGAAAGAGGCAAGAGAACTGCAGAAAGAAGCAAGAGAAGTGCAGAAAGAAGCAAAAGAAGTGCAGAAAGAAGCCGGGAAGCGCTGAGAGTAAAGAAAAGTGCTGAAAAAAAGCAAGAGAGGAGCAGAAAGAAGCAAGAGAAGTGCAGAAAGCACAAACAGAGGTGCAGAAAGAGGGAAGAGGGGTACAGAAATAGGCAAGAGAAGTACAGAAAGAAGCAATAGAAGTGCAGCAAGAGTCAAGAGAACTGCAGAAAGATGCAAGAGAGCGGCAGAAAGAGGCAAGAGAGGTGGAGAAACAGGGAAGAGGGGTACAGAAAGAAGCAGGAGAGGTACTGAAAGAAGCAGGAGAAGAGCAGAAAGAAGCAACAGGGGTACAGAAAGAGGCACAAGAAGTGCAGAAAGAGGCAAGAGAAGTGCAGAAAGAAGCAAGAAAAGAGCCGAAAGAAGCAAGAGAAGTGCAGAAAGTAGCAACAGAGGTACAGAAATAGGCAAGAGAACTACAGAAAGAGGCAAGAGAGTTGCAGAAAGAGGCAAAAGCAATGTAGAAACAGGCAAGAGAAGTGCACAAAGAGTCAAGAGAAGTGCAGAAAGAGGCAAGTGAGGTGAAGAAAGAGGCAAGTGAGGTGCAGCAAGAGGCGAGTGGTACATAAGGAGGCAAGAGAAGTGCAGAAAGAGGGAAGAGAAGTGCAGAAAGAAGCAGGGTGGGTACTGAAAGAAGCAAGAGAAGTGCAGAAAGAAGGAACAGAGGTACAGAAAGAAGCATAAGAAGTGCAGAAAGAGGCAAGAGAAGTTCAGAAACAGAAAAGAGGGGGTGCAGAAAGAGGCAACAGGGGTGCAGAAAAAAGCAAGAAAAATGCCGAAAGAAGAAAGAGAAGTGCAGAAAGAAGCAACAGAGGTGCAGAAATAGGCAAGAGAACTGCTGAAGGAGGCAAGAGAGGTGCAGAAAGAGGCAAACAGAAGGTAGAAAGTGGCAAGAGAAGTGCACAAAGAGTCAAGAGAAGTGCAGAAAGAGGCAAGTGAGGTGAAGAAAAAGGCAAGTGAGGTGTAGCACGAGGCAAGTGAGGAGCAGAGAGAGGTTTGCGAGGTACAGCGAGAGACAAGAGAAGTGCAGAAAGAGGCAAGTGAGGTGCAGAAAGAGACAAGTGAGGTGCTGAAAGAGGCAAGAGAGGTACAGAAAGAGGCATGAGAAGTGCAGAAAGAGGCAAGAGAAGTGCAGAAAGAGGCAAGAGAGGTACATAAATAGACAACAGAGAGGCGGAAAGAGGCACGAGAGGTGCAGAAAGAAGAGAGTGAGGTACAGAAAGAGGCTAGAGAAGAGCAGAAAGAGGCAAGAGAAGTGCAGAAAGAGGCAGGAGAAGTGCAGAAAGAAGCAAGAGAACTGCAGAAAGAAGCAATAAGTACAGAAAGAAGCAACAAACGAGCGGAAAGAGGCAAGAGAAGTGCAGAAAGAAGCAAAAGTAATGCAGAAAGGGGCAAGAGAAGTGCATAAAGAGTCAAAAGAAGTGCCGTAAGAAGCAAGAGAAGTGCAGAAAGAAGCAACAGACGTACAGAAAATGGCAACAGAACTGCAGAAAGAGGCAAGAAAGGTGCAGAAAGAGGCAAAAGGAATATAGAAAGCGGCAAGAGAAGTGCACAAAGAGTCAAGAGAAGTGCAGAAAGAGGCAAGAGAGCAGCAGAAAGAGGCAAGCGAGGTGGAGAAACAGGCAAGAGGGGTGCAGAAAGAGGCAAGAGGGGTGCAGAAAGAAGCAGGAGAGGTACTGAAAGAAGCAAGAGAAGTGCAGAAAGTAGCAACAGAGGTACAGAAAGAGGCAAGAGAAGTGAAGAAAGAGGCAAGAGAGATGCAGAAAGCGGCAAGAGAGGTGCAGAAACAGGGAAGAGGGTGCAGAAAGAGGTGAGAGGTACAGAAAGAAGCAACAGAGGTGCAAGATGCAAGAGAACTGCAGAAAGAGGAAAGAGGTACAGAAAGAGGCAACAGAAGTGCAGAAAGACACAAGAGAGGTGCAGAAAGAGGCAAGAGAAGTGCAGAAACAGAAAAGAGGGGTGCAGAGAGGCAAGAGGGGTGCAGAAAAAAGCAAGAAAAATGCCGAAGAAAGCAAGAGAAGTGCAGAAAGAAGCAACAGAGGTGCAGAAATAGGCAAGAGAACTGCAGAAATAGGCAAGAGAAGTGCACAAAGAGTTAAGAGAAGTGCAGAAAGAGGCAAGTGAGGTGAAGAAAAAGGCAAGTGAGGTGTAGCAAGAGGCAAGTGAGGAGCACAGAGAGAGGTTCACAAGGTACAGAAAGAGACAAGAGAAGTGCCGAAAGAGGCAAGTGAGGTGCAGAAAGAGGCAAGTGAGGTGCTGAAAGAGGCAAGAGAGGTACAGAAAGAGCCAAGAGAAGTACAGAAAGAGGCAACAGAAGTGCAGAAAGAGGCAGGATAGGTGCAGAAATGGGCAATAGAGAGGCGGAAAGAGGCAAGAGAGGTGCAGAAAGAAGAGACTGAGGTACAGAAAGAGGCAACAGAAGTACAGAAAGAGGCAAGAGAGGTGCAGAAAGAGGCAGGAGAAGTGCAGAAAGAAGCAAGAGAACTGCAGAAAGAAGCAATAAGTACAGAAAGAAGCAACAAACGAGCAGAAAGATGCTAGAGAAGTGCAGAAAGAAGCAAAAGTAATGTAGAAAGGGGCAAGAGAAGTGCACAAAGAGTCAAGAGAAGTGCCATAAGAAGCAAGAGAAATGCAGAAAAAAGCAAGAGACGTGCAGAAAAAGGCAAGAGAACTGCAGAAAGAGGCAATAAAGGTGCAGCAAGAGGCAAAAGGAATGTAGAAAGAGGCAAGAGAAGTGCACAAAGAGTCAAGAGAAGTGCAGAAAGCGGCAAGTGAGGTGAAGAAAGAGGGAAGTGAGGTGCAGAAAGAGGCAAGTGAGGAGCAGAAAGAGGCCAGCGAGGTACAGAAACAGGCTAGAGAAGTGCAGAAAGAGGCAAGTGAGGTACAGAAAGAGGCAAGTGATGTGCTAAAAGAGGCAAGAGAGGTACAGAAAGAAGCAAGAGAAGTGCAGAAAAAGGCAAGAAAAGTGCCGAAAGTAGCAAGAGAAGTGCAGAAAGAAGCAACAGAAGTGCAAAAACAGACAAGAGAACCGCAGAAAGAAACAAGAGTAGAGCAGAAAGAGGCAAGAGAACCACAGAAAGAAGCAAGAGAAGTGCAGAAACAGGCAAGAGAAGTGCAGAAAGAAGCAAGAAAAGTGCAGAAAGAAGCAAGGGAAGGACTGAAATAGTAAAGAGAAGCGCAGAAAGAAGAAAGAGAAGTACCAAAAGAAGCAATAGAAGTGCAGCAAGAGTCAAGAGAACTACAGAAAGACGCAAGAGAGCGGCAGAAAGAGGCAAGAGAGGTGGAGAAACAGGCAAGAGGGGTGCAGAAAGAGGCAAGAGAGGTGCAGAAAGAAGCAGGAGAGGTACTGAAAAAGCAAGAGAAGTGCAGAAAGTAGCAACAGAGGTACAGAAAGAGGCAAGAGAAGTGCAGAAAGAGGCAAGAGAGATACAGAAAGCGGCAAGAGAGGTCCAGAAACAGGGAAGAGGGTGCAGAAAGAGGTGAGGGGTGCATAAAGAAGCAACAGAGGTGCAGAAACATGCAAGAGAACTGCAGAAAGAAGAAACAGAGGTTCAGAAAGAGGCAACAGAAGTGCAGAAAGATGCAAGAGAGGTGCAGAAAGAGGCAAGAGAAGTGCAGAAACAGAAAAGAGGGGTGCAGAAAGAGGGAAGAGAGGTGCAGAAAGAAGAGACTGAGGTACACAACGAGGCAAGAGAAGTGCAGAAAGAGGCAAGAGAGGTACAGAAAGAGGTAGGAGAAGTGCAGAAAGAAGCACGAGAAGTGCAGAAAGAAGCAATAAGTACAGAAAGAAGCAACAAACGAACAGAAAGAGCCTGGAGAAGTACAGAAAAAAGCAAAAGTAATGTAGAAAGGGGCAAGAGAAGTGCACAAAGAGTCAAGAGAAGTGCCATAAGAAGCAAGAGAAGTGCAGGAAGAAGCAACAGACGTGCAGAAAAAGGCAAGAGAACTGCAGAAAGAGGCAAGAAAGGTGCAGAAAGAGGCAAAAGGAATGTAGAAAGAGGCAAGAGAAGTGCACAAAGAGTCAAGAGAAGTGCAGAAAGAGGAAAGTGAGGTGCAGAAAGAAGCAAGTGAGGTACAGAAAGAGGCAAGTGATGTGCTGAAAGAGGCAAGAGAGGTACAGAAAGAAGGAAGAGAAGTGCAGAAAAAGGCAAGAGAAGCGCAGAAAGAGGCAAGAGAGGTGCAGAAATAGGCAACAGAGAGGCGAAAGGAGGCAAGAGAGATGCAGAAAGAAGAGAGTGAGGCACAGAAAGAGGCAAGGGAAGTATAGAAAGAGGCAAGAGAAGTGCAGAAAGAGGCAAGAGAGATGCAGAAGGAAGCAAGGGAAGTGCAGAAAGAAGCAACAAATGAGCAGAAAGAGGCAGGAGAAGTGCAGAAAAAAGCAAGAGAGGTGCAGAAAGAAGCAAGTGAGTTGCAGAAAGAAGACACTGAAGTGCAAAAAGAGGCAGGTGAGGCACAGAAAGAGGCAAGAGAGGTGCAGAAACAGGCAAGAGAAATGCGGAAACAAGCAAGAGAGGTGCAAAAACAAGCAAGAGAGGTACAGAAAGAGGCAAGTAAGGTGCAGAACGAAGAGAGTGAGGTGCAGAAAGAGGCAAGAGAAGTGCAGAAAGAGGCATGTGAGGTGCAGAAAGAGGCAATAGAGGTACAGAAAGAGGCAAGAGAAGTGCAGACAGAGGCAAAAGAAGTGCAGAAAGAGGCAAGAATGGTGCAGAAAGAAGAGAGTGTGGTGCAGAAAGAGGCAAGTAAGGTGCAGAACGAAGAGAGTGAGGTGCAGAAAGAGGCAAGACAAGTGCAGAAAGGTGCAGAAAGAGGCAAGAGAGGTGCAGAAAGAGGCAAGAGAAGTGTAGAAAGAAGCAAGAGAGGTGATGAAAGAAGCAAGAGAAGTGTAGAAAGAAATAACAGAGGCGCCGAAAGAGGCTAGAGAAGTGCAGAAAGTGGCAAGAGAGGTGCAGAAAGAGGCAAGCGAGGTGGAGAAACAGGCAAGAGGGGTGCAGAAAGAGGCAAGAGGGGTGTAGAAACAGGGAAGAGGGTGCAGAAAAAGGTGAGGGGTACAGAAAGAAGCAACAGAGGTACAGAAAGAGGCAAGAGAAGTGCAGAAAGAGGCAAGAGAGAGTACAGAAAGCGGCAAGAGAGGTGCAGAAACAGGGAAGAGGGTGCAGAAAGAGGCAAGAGGGGTGCAGAAACAGGGAAGAGGGTGCAGAAAAAGGTGAGGGGTACAGAAAGAAGCAACAGAGGTACAGAAAGAGGCAAGAGAAGTGCAGAAAGAGGCAAGAGAGATACAGAAAGCGGCAAGAGAGGTGCAGAAACAGGGAAGAGGGTACAGAAAGAGGCGAGGGGTACAGAAAGAAGCAACAGAGGTGCAGAAAGATTCAAGAGAACTGCAGAAAGAGGAAAGAGAGGTGCAGAAAGAGTCAAGAGAAGTGCAGAAAGAGGCAAGAGAGCAACAGAAAGAGGCAAGCGAGGTGGAGAAACAGGCAAGAGGGGGGCAGAAAGAGGCAAGAGGGGTGCAGAAACAGGGAAGAGGGTGCAGAAAAAGGTGAGGGGTACAGAAAGAAGCAACAGAGGTACAGAAAGAGGCAAGAGAAGTGCAGAAAGAGGCAAGAGAGATACAGAAAGCTGCAAGAGAGGTGCAGAAACAGGGAAGAGGGTGCAGAAAGAGGCGAGGGGTACAGAAAGAAGCAACAGAGGTGCAGAAAGATTCAAGAGAACTGCAGAAAGAGGAAAGAGAGGTGCAGAAAGAGGCAAGAGAAGTGCAGAAACAGAAAAGAGGGGAGCAGAAAGAGGCAAGAGGGGTGCAGAAAAAAGCAAGAAAAATGCCGAAAGAAGCAAGAGAAGTGCAGAAAGAAGCAACAGAGGTGCAGAAATAGGCAAGAGAACTGCAGAAATAGGCAAGAGAGGTGCACAAAGATTCAAGAGAAGTGCAGAAAGAGGCAAGTGAGGTGAAGAAAAAGCCAAGTGAGGTGTAGCAAGAGGCAAGTGAGGAGCACAGAGAGAGGTTCGCGAGGTACAGAAAGAGGCAAGAGAAGTGCAGAAAGAGGCAAGTGAGGTGCAGAAAGAGGCAAGTGAGGTGCTGAAAGAGGCAAGAGAGGTACAGAAAGAGCCAAGAGAAGTGCAGAAAGAGGCAAGAGAAGTGCAGAGAGAGGCAGGATAGGTGCAGAAATAGGCAATAGAGAGGCAGAAAGAAGTAAGAGAGGTGCACAAAGAAGAGACTGAGGTACAGAAAGAGGCAAGAGAAGTGCAGAAAGAGGCAAGAGAGTTGCAGAAAGAGGCAGGAGAAGAGCAGAAAGAAGCAAGAGAACTGCAGAAAGAAGCAATAAGTACAGAAAGAAGCAACAAACGAGCAGAAAGAGGCTAGAGAAGTGCAGAAAGAAGCAAAAGTAATGTAGAAAGGGGCAAGAGAAGTGCACAAAGAGTCAAGAAAAGTGCCATAAGAAGCAAGAGAAATGCAGAAAGAAGCAACAGACATGCAGAAAAAGGCAAGAGAACTGCAGAAAGAGGCAAGAAAGGTGCAGAAAGAGGCAAAAGGAATGTAGAAAGAGGCAAGAGAGGTGCACAAAGAGTCAAGAGAAGTGCAGAAAGAGGCAAGTGAGGTGCAGAAAGAGGCAAGTGAGGTGCAGAAAGAGGCAAGTGAGGAGCAGAAAGAGGCCAGCGAGGTACAGAAACAGGCTAGAGAAGTGCAGAAAGATGCAAGTGAGGTACAGAAAGCTGTAAGTGATATGCTAAAAGAGGCAAGAGAGGTACAGAAGGAAGCAAGAGAAGTGCAGAAAAAGGCAAGAAAAGTGCAGAAAGAGGCAAGAGAGGTGCAGAAATAGGCAACAGAGAGGTGGAAGGCGGCAAGAGAGGTGCAGAAAGAAGAGAGTGAGGCAAAGAAAGTGGCAAGGGAAGTATAGAAAGAGGCAATAGAAGTGCAGAAAGAAGCAAGAGAGGTGCAGAAAGAGGCAGGAGAAGTGCAGAAAGAAGCAAGAGAACTGCAGAAAGAAGCAAGGGAAGTGAAGAAAGAAGATACAAATGAGCAGAAAAAGGCAAGGGAAGTGCAGAAAAAAGCAATAGAGTGTGAGAAGTTGGCCTGGCATATGCTGTCCACTAATTATAGTGGGCACCGTGCACCAGTCCAAATTGACTCTTATGGTAGGTAGGTTAAAGACAACCTTATTGAAAGCTATCCTAGTGGTAGCTATGGAGAGCAGCCTTCAGGCTAAGTCTTGAAGGAATGTAAAGCAGCTTGTTTTACCAGTCTATAATCTCTTGAGTGACCAAATGAAAGAGCACCACACCAGGTATATATTCAAAATATATGTATTTATTACTAAACACACCCCTCTAGTCTCTTTATGAGGCTAGAGTTCGAAGTACATAGGTTATAAGATCTTAAATCACAGTAATAGCACAAATACACGTTTGGGCCCTAGGGGCGTACCAAACCATATACCAATAAAGTGGTATGCGAACCACGACTGAACTAGACACTAGGCCTAGAGCCTCTAGAAGTGCTTGGACCACAAGGAACCACCCAAGGTAGTGACACAGGGGACCCACGGGAGACGCGTGCAGTGTAAATACACAACCGCGATATGCCGTTAACTTCTATGGAGAAAGTCGGGATCGGGAAAATAGAGGAAAGGGACACTTTAAAAAGGACTAGGACAAAACCCTTTGAGATCTAGGACTTTGAAGAGTCTCTACCCACGGGAGCACCGGAGTACTCGTGTTACCTCACCCAGGGAAGCCGGGTGCATAGGTGCCTTTCGGGGTCGGGTTTCGTCGTCGTTTCTTATGGCGATCTGCTGCAAAGTGCTGCTGGCGACCAGGAGAAAAGTGTCCGGGTGGATCCAAGAGTGGATCGGAGTTCTGAAGAACCTGAAAGCAGAGGGGACAGAGTCTGGGTCACTAGCCAGTGACCAGGAGGGCGATGGACAGATGCCCACCGATGTCGAGTGCTTCAAGTTCGTTGACGGTCGTCTTGACTCTTCAGCCACGAGGTCCGGGAGGCGTTGTCGGCGACCAGGAGCAGGATTCGGGCTGTTGCTCGATGTCTGTCGAGTGCAGAGGTGTCGGCGACCAGATTGGACCCAACAGGCCTTGGCAACGGCAAGTCTCGAGTAAGATGTAGATCGTCGATGATGCAGACCAGCAAGGTCTGGGGAACTCACCCAGCGAGGGTAAGTGAGGGCAGGCCTGGAGCAACCAGACTGCCAAGTAAAGAAAAGATTGGCCTTCGTTAAGGGCTACTAGCCAACGGGCTAGCGACCGCGAAGGAGCCTCGTGACGCCGCACGTGGAGCTGGCTTACAGGACACTCGTGGAGTGGGGGCCAGTGATCTTCGGTGCAGGTGGTGCTGGAGGCTAGGGCTACTCGGAGCCCAAAGCACGACTTCTTGGGAGACCCAGAAGATGGTGCACTTGCAAATGTGCTCGGTGTCCAGGGGTCACGGTCTCACGTCACCCACGATAGCCACGGGCCTCAGCTTTGCTGGGGACTCAGGGTAGCCTCGGGGAAGTCTGAGAATCCACCTCTGGTGATGCGATGACTTCGGCGTCCGACGGGAGCTTCAGTGATGCGAACCGGACAGATGCTTCTTTGGTGCCTGCCAAGCAGGGGAGTCACTCCTTGACCCCAAGGGAGATTCTTCAGTCCTCTAATCGTGAGTAGAGCGTCGAAGGTCCAGGATTCTGTTTCAGAGTTTCGTCCAGGTATAATCTAAAGTCCTAGGGACTGGGTTCCTACCTTTATTCTAAAAATAGGGGATGGACTACTCTGTGGCCCCACCTATGGGTGGGTCAGGGCAGAGGGGTGGCTACACCCCTTTCCCTTTGTCCAGTTCACGCCAAAGCAGGGGCTGCAAGCCCCTGATCCGGTTTGAACTGGGGTATGCACAGGGACACCAAATGTGCCCCCAGTGCAGGACTTCAAAGCACCCGAAAGTGCTCCCGCCCAGCCCCAATACACATTGTCCTGTCTGGGGAGGTGGTCACACCTCCCTGGGACAGGAAACCTATTGTCCAGGCCTCCCCTGCCGGAGTTTCGTCCAGCAGCAGGAGGCCAGACTCGTGTCTGTGGCAGCAGCATCCATTTTGTGATGCCAGGCTCTGGAAAGAAGTTACCGGACTCGTCAGAGTTAACATGCCTTTCCCTCTAGAAGGGTGGAATGCTACCCCCGCCGCCAGGATTGGCGGGGGGGTAGTATTCCAAGATGTTTGACACCAAACACGACATGTTTAGGTGCAGCCATTCCATAGTTAGCATTTTACCGCGAGGATATAATGCGTTTAAGAGTATATGGTCAGGCTGCACTACAAACAGCATCAGAGATGGTCTCCGAACGCTGCAGAGGGGCCCTGCTCATGCAGGGGCACCCTCTCACATAGGAACCATGCACTCTGCCTTTAGGATTGATAAGGCCTGCCTTAGGAGTGACTTATAGGTTTATATGTGTGTATGCATTTAGTGATATAGGTAACCTATACCACAGCAAGGGGTGCATGCACCACCTTACCCAGGCTGCAGTAGCAGACCTGTGGTGCCAGTTTGGATGGCCTACCAGGGGTGGCATAATACATGCTGCAGCCCCTGGCAGGCCTCTGAGGTACCTATGCCCTTGGTACATAGTATACCATATACTAGGGACTTACAAGGGCACTCCAGATCCCAATCAGTGATGTGCCTAAGGCACATGGAGACCCTTTTAAAGAGGAAACAGCTAGGCTGGGGTTCTGAATAGCAGGGCCCCAGCCAGACTAATGTCGAAAACCAGTGAAGTATCAGCAAAAAGTGGGGGTACCCCTGTGAAGCAGATCCTACTCTCCTACACAACCCCCCCAAACGTAGGGACATTAAACTAACCTTGCCCAGTTAAGTCTTCATGTTCTAAGTGGAAATACCTAGAGAGTCCATCTGCATTCGCATGGTTACTCCCAGGCCTATGTTCCACTGTAAAGTCCATCCCCTGTAGGGAAATGGACCACCTAAGCAGTTTGGGGTTTTCACCCTTCATTTGTTTTAGCCATAAGAGGGGCTTATGGTCTGTCTGAACCAGGAAGTGTGTACCAAACAAGTATGGCCTCAACTTCTTCAGAGCCCAGACCACAGCAAAGGCCTCCCTCTCTATGGCTGACCAACGTTTCTCTCTAGGGGTCAGCCTTCTGCTAATAAAAGCTACTGGCTGATCCTGACCTTCTTCATTCAATTGTGACAGTACAGCCCCTACCCCCAACTCAGATGCATCTGTTTGAACAATGAACTTCTTGGAGTAATCAGGACTCTGCAGAATTGGAGCAGTGCACATGGCCTGCTTGAGGTCATCAAATGCCTTTTGACAGCTAACTGTCCACTGAACCTTTTTGGGCATTTTCTTAGAAGTTAAGTCATTCAAGGGTGTCACTATTGATCCATACCCCTTGACAAATCTCCTATAGTACCCAGTCAGGCCTAAGAAGGCTCTCACCTGAGTCTGGGTAGTGGGAGCAGTCCAGTCCATGATGGTCTGGATCTTGCTCTGCAAAGGTTGAACCTGGCCTCCACCCACAAGGTGGCCCAGGTACACAACCTGACTCTGCCCTATCTGGCACTTAGTGGCCTTGATAGTCAGGCCTGCCTTTTGCAGGGCCTGTAAAACATTCCTGAGGTGGACCAGGTGATCCTCCCAGGTGGAGCTAAAGACAGCAATATCATCTAGATAAGCTGCACTATAGGCCTCCAGTCCTGTGAGAACTGTGTTCACCAACCTCTGGAAAGTGGCAGGTGCATTTTTCAGACCAAAGGGCATCACCACAAATTGGTAATGCCCACTAGGGGTTGAAAATGCTGTTTTGGGCTTTGCAGCATCAGCTAGTCTGATCTGCCAGTAGCCAGCTGTTAGGTCAAATGTGCTGAGATATTTGGCAGAGGCCAAAGTATCTATGAGCTCATCTGCCCTGGGTATTGGATGGGCATCAGTCCTAGTGACTGCATTGAGGCCTCTGTAGTCTACACAAAACCTCATCTCTCTTTTCCCACCACTGGTGTGAGGTTTAGGTACTAGGACTACTGGACTAGCCCAAGGGCTATCTGAGGGCTCAATCACTCCCAATTCCAACATCTTCTGGACTTCAGTCCTGATACAGTCCCTGACATGGTCAGGTTGCCTATAAATCTTGTTTTTAATAGGCAGACTGTCCCCAGTGTCCACTTCATGAGTGCACCAGGTGGTCTGACTGGGTGTCAGTGAAAACATATGTCTAAACTGATTGAGGACTTGCCTGCAATCAGTTTGTTGCTGGGTAGTGAGGCTGCCTGCCAAGGCTACACCATCAACTGACCCATCGTCAGGGTTCTGTGAGAGCAGGTCAGGGAGTGGGTCACTCTCTTCCTCCTGCCCTTCATCAGTAGCCATGAGCAAGCCCATGTCTGCCCTGTCCACATATGGCTTAAGTCTGTTGACATGGAGAACCCTTTGGGGACTCCTGGGTGTTCCCAGGTCTACTAAGTAAGTGACCTCACCCTTCTGCTCAACAATAGTGTGGGGTCCACTCCATTTGTCTTGGAGAGCTGCTGGGGCCACTGGCTCCAACACCCACACCTTCTGTCCTGGCTGGTAAACAGTCAGAACAGCTCTTTGGTCATGCCAGGCCTTTTGAAGTTCCTGGCTAGCCTCAAGGTTTTTGGTTGCCTTTTTCATGTACTCAGCCATCCTGGAGCGGAGACCAAGTACATAGTCCACTATATCTTGCTTTGGGGGCTTGAGAGGTAACTCCCATCCTTCCTTCACCAAGCACAGTGGACCCCTCACAGGGTGGCCAAACAGAAGTTCAAAAGGGCTGTAACCAACCCCCTTCTGAGGCACCTCCCTATATGCGAATAAAAGGCAGGGCAAGAGTATGTCCCATCTACGCCTAAGCTTTTCTGGGAGCCCTTTAATCATGCCCTTCAAGGTTTTGTTGAATCTCTCAACTAAACCATTGCATTGTGGGTGATAGGGTGTGGTGAACTTATAAGTAACTCCACACTCCTTCCACATTGCTTTTAAGTACCCAGACATGAAGTTTGCACCCCTGTCTGATACCACCTCCTTAGGAAAGCCCACTCTTGAGAAAATTCCCAGGAGGGCCCTTGCCACCACAGGTGCTGTAGTGGTCCTAAGGGGTATAGCCTCTGGATACCTGGTGGCATGATCCACTACCACCAGTATAAATCTGTGCCCAGATGCTGTTTGGGGATCCATGGGACCAACAATGTCAATCCCTACCCTCTCAAAGGGCACCCCCACCACAGGTAGTGGTATCAGGGGGCCTTTGTAGTGCCACCTGCTTTGCCACTGGCTTGGCAGGTTACACAGGAGCGACAAAACTCCTTACTGTCTTCAGACATGTGGGGCCAGTGAAAGTGAGGGACAATTCTGTCCCAAGTCTTGTTCTGGCCCAGGTGTCCTGCTAAGGGAATATCATGGGCTAGGGTCAATAGGAAGCCCCTGAACTTCAAAGGTATTACCAACCTCCTGGTAGCACCAGGCTTGGGGTCTCTACTCTCTGAGTACAGGAGTCCATCATCCCAATACACTGTATGGGGACCACTAGCTTTCCCAGCAGCCTCAGCAGCAGCTTGCTGTCTGAGGGGTTCAAGGGAGGGGCAGCTCTGCTGCTCCTGGCTCAGATCTGCCCTAGAAGGTCCCCCTGTCCCCAAGAACTCAACCTGGTCAGGTTCAAGTTCCTCTGGGACAGTTCCTTCTTCAGGGCTGAGATCATCCCCCTCAAGGGACTGATCTTCCTCCTGAGCCAAGGGGGAAGGCACTGCCTTAACCCTACTACTCCTCCTCTTGGAAGGCACTTGGTCCATTCTTCCAGAATCCAAGGCCTGTTCAGTTTTAGACAGTTTAGCTTGTGACCTGGTCACAGCAAACACATCTGCAGGGATCCCCAGCATTTCTGCATGGGTCCTGAGCTCCACTTCTGCCCAAGCAGAAGTCTCTAAGTCATTGCCAAGCAAGCATTCGACTGGTAGGTTTGCACTTACCACAACCTTCTTAAGGCCAGTTACCCCTCCCCAGGAGAAGTTAACAACTGCCAGAGTATGGTCTGTTCTGACATTGCTAGCATTGGTCACTTGGTACATCTCACCAAGTATAACTTGCCCAGGTAGCACAAGGTCTTGTGTCACCATTGTGACACTTGCCCCTGTGTCCCTAAATGCCAAAGCCTCTCGTCCATTGATTAAAGGCTGTTGTCTGTACTTGCCCAGATTACTGGGACTCACAGTGGAGGTCACATCCATGCCTCCATCACAGACTAACACAGCCTGAGTCAGTTCCCTGACTAAGTCAGAGCCCAACTCAGTTCCCAGGGTGAACCCTACTAAACCCTTTGCTGGAGCACTTCCACCAACTGTACTAGGGGGAACAGGTGCCTTAGGGGCATTGGTGGGTGCTGGACTGGAGTCTTTGGACTTGGTGCAATCACTGGTCCAGTGGGTCTTTTGCTTACAGACCTTGCACCATGGTTTTCTTTGGCCTTTACCCTTGGTAGACTGGGAATCCCCACCAGAAGAAGATTTTTGGGGGCCTGATGAAGACTTTTGATCTTTACCCTTCTCCCCACCCTTGTCAGAGTTCTTAGCATCTTGCTTCTTGGTTTCCCCACCTTGGTTCTGTACCTTCTGCTTCACCCTGGTTCTGACCCATTTGTCTGCCTTCTTTCCCAATTCTTGGGGAGAGGTCAGATCAGAGTCAACCAGGTACTGATGCAACAGCTGGTTTTGACAGTTATTAAGAATCTGCTCCCTCATTATCAGATTATACAATCCTGAGAAGTCACACACCTTACTGCCCATCAACCAGCCTTCCAGAGCCTTGGCAGAACAATCCACATAGTCTACCCAGTCTTGAGTCTGTGCCTTTTGGGTGTCTCTGAACTTCAACCTGTACTGTTCAGTGGTTAGGCCAAACCCATCAATAAGAGCACTCTTCAAGACCTTGTAATTGTCAGCATCCTCCTCTCTAACAGTGAGGAGCTTGTCTCTACCTTTGTCAGCAAAGGAGAGCCACAAGATTGCTGCCCACTGCTCCTGAGGGACCTTCTGTACTTTACAGGCCCTCTCTAAAGCAGTTATCCATTTGTGGATATCATCCCCACTCTGGTAGGGAGGGACAATCTTGCTCAGGTTCCTATGGTCATAGGACCTTTCCCTATCTCTAGGGATATGGCTGCCACCATGGGACTCTAGTCCCAACTTTCTTCTCTCTCTAAGGAGATCTAGGGATTCTCTATCTAAAGCCAATTGCTTCTTCCTGATCTCCAGTTGAGTCTCCTCATACTGGACCAGTCTCTTTCTTCTCTCATGAGAGGATTCCCTCCTGTGAGAAGAAACAGAGCTCCCTATTGAGGTGCCAGAGTGGTTAGACTCCTGAGAAGGAGACCTAGACTTTCTGAGCACACTCATAATCCTTCCTGGGGGGACAAAGGTGTGGTTCTCAAGATCCTCATCTTCATCTTCCCCAGAAGGGATTGGGTTTTCCAGGTCAGGGTCATTGTCACCCTCCTGGTCAGTTTCAGAGGGGGCTGGGGGTAGTAGTACCCCTGGCCCCTTCCTCATCTGCTGGCCCACCCTCTGCTCCTACCCCTTCAGTCTCTGAGGACTTACTAAGATCATAAGCCACCAACATCTCCTGGAGGTGTTGGGTGGTGGGACTTTGGCCTGTCCTTAATTTCCTCACGTTACACAAAGCTCTCAGTTCCAAGAATGGGAGTGTGTCATACTTGGAGGGGGAAGCTCAATGGCTTCCTGCAGGGCATCTCTAGATCCTGCTTTTAAAGACATTACTAGTGTGGTGTGGTGTATGCACTACCTACTCTAGTGTGGCCTACTAAACTCTCTTGAGTTGTAGAAAGGGTTGTGCTATCCCTTAACACACAACTCTAAGTTCAGTAGAACTTACTGATATTCTAAGCTTAAATTATATGTACCTTAGGTACCTTTAGTGGTTTTCAGTTGATCAATTCAATTGAGATTATCTGGTAAAACAATAGCAAGCTGGAATCCCACACGCTGCACACCAATGTGAGAAGTTGGCCTGGCATATGCTGTCCACTAATTATAGTGGGCACCGTGCACCAGTCCAAATCGACTCTTATGGTAGGTAGGTTAAAGACAACCTTATTGAAAGCTATCCTAGTGGTAGCTATGGAGAGCAGCCTTCAGGCTAAGTCTTGAAGGAATGTAAAGCAGCTTGTTTTACCAGTCTATAATCTCTTGAGTGACCAAATGAAAGAGCACCACACCAGGTATATATTCAAAATATATGTATTTATTACTAAACACACCCCTCTAGTCTCTTTATGAGGCTAGAGTTCGAAGTACATAGGTTATAAGATCTTAAATCACAGTAATAGCACAAATACACGTTTGGGCCCTAGGGGCGTACCAAACCATATACCAATAAAGTGGTATGCGAACCACGACTGAACTAGACACTAGGCCTAGAGCCTCTAGAAGTGCTTGGACCACAAGGAACCACCCAAGGTAGTGACACAGGGGACCCACGGGAGACGCGTGCAGTGTAAATACACAACCGCGATACGCCGTTAACTTCTATGGAGAAAGTCGGGATCGGGAAAATAGAGGAAAGGGACACTTTAAAAAGGACTAGGACAAAACCCTTTGAGATCTAGGACTTTGAAGAGTCTCTACCCACGGGAGCACCGGAGTACTCGTGTTACCTCACCCAGGGAAGCCGGGTGCATAGGTGCCTTTCGGGGTCGGGTTTCGTCGTCGTTTCTTATGGCGATCTGCTGCAAAGTGCTGCTGGCGACCAGGAGAAAAGTGTCCGGGTGGATCCAAGAGTGGATCGGAGTTCTGAAGAACCTGAAAGCAGAGGGGACAGAGTCTGGGTCACTAGCCAGTGACCAGGAGGGCGATGGACAGATGCCCACCGATGTCGAGTGCTTCAAGTTCGTTGACGGTCGTCTTGACTCTTCAGCCACGAGGTCCGGGAGGCGTTGTCGGCAACCAGGAGCAGGATTCGGGCTGTTGCTCGATGTCTGTCGAGTGCAGAGGTGTCGGCGACCAGATTGGACCCAACAGGCCTTGGCAACGGCAAGTCTCGAGTAAGATGTAGATCGTCGATGATGCAGACCAGCAAGGTCTGGGGAACTCACCCAGCGAGGGTAAGTGAGGGCAGGCCTGGAGCAACCAGACTGCCAAGTAAAGAAAAGATTGGCCTTCGTTAAGGGCTACTAGCCAACGGGCTAGCGACCGCGAAGGAGCCTCGTGACGCCGCACGTGGAGCTGGCTTACAGGACACTCGTGGAGTGGGGGCCAGTGATCTTCGGTGCAGGTGGTGCTGGAGGCTAGGGCTACTCGGAGCCCAAAGCACGACTTCTTGGGAGACCCAGAAGATGGTGCACTTGCAAATGTGCTCGGTGTCCAGGGGTCACGGTCTCACGTCACCCACGATAGCCACGGGCCTCAGCTTTGCTGGGGACTCAGGGTAGCCTCGGGGAAGTCTGAGAATCCACCTCTGGTGATGCGATGACTTCGGCGTCCGACGGGAGCTTCAGTGATGCGAACCGGACAGATGCTTCTTTGGTGCCTGCCAAGCAGGGGAGTCACTCCTTGACCCCAAGGGAGATTCTTCAGTCCTCTAATCGTGAGTAGAGCGTCGAAGGTCCAGGATTCTGTTTCAGAGTTTCGTCCAGGTATAATCTAAAGTCCTAGGGACTGGGTTCCTACCTTTATTCTAAAAATAGGGGATGGACTACTCTGTGGCCCCACCTATGGGTGGGTCAGGGCAGAGGGGTGGCTACACCCCTTTCCCTTTGCCCAGTTCGCGCCAAAGCAGGGGCTGCAAGCCCCTGATCCGGTTTGAACTGGGGGTATGCACAGGGACACCAAATGTGCCCCCAGTGCAGGACTTCAAAGCACCCGAAAGTGCTCCCGCCCAGCCCCAATACACATTGTCCTGTCTGGGGAGGTGGTCACACCTCCCTGGGACAGGAAACCTATTGTCCAGGCCTCCCCTGCCGGAGTTTCGTCCAGCAGCAGGAGGCCAGACTCGTGTCTGTGGCAGCAGCATCCATTTTGTGATGCCAGGCTCTGGAAAGAAGTTACCGGACTCGTCAGAGTTAACATGCCTTTCCCTCTAGAAGGGTGGAATGCTACCCCCGCCGCCAGGATTGGCGGGGGGTAGTATTCCAAGATGTTTGACACCAAACACGACATGTTTAGGTGCAGCCATTCCATAGTTAGCATTTTACCGCGAGGATATAATGCGTTTAAGAGTATATGGTCAGGCTGCACTACAAACAGCATCAGAGATGGTCTCCGAACGCTGCAGAGGGGCCCTGCTCATGCAGGGGCACCCTCTCACATAGGAACCATGCACTCTGCCTTTAGGATTGATAAGGCCTGCCTTAGGAGTGACTTATAGGTTTATATGTGTGTATGCATTTAGTGATATAGGTAACCTATACCACAGCAAGGGGTGCATGCACCACCTTACCCAGGCTGCAGTAGCAGACCTGTGGTGCCAGTTTGGATGGCCTACCAGGGGTGGCATAATACATGCTGCAGCCCCTGGCAGGCCTCTGAGGTACCTATGCCCTTGGTACATAGTATACCATATACTAGGGACTTACAAGGGCACTCCAGATCCCAATCAGTGATGTGCCTAAGGCACATGGAGACCCTTTTAAAGAGGAAACAGCTAGGCTGGGGTTCTGAATAGCAGGGCCCCAGCCAGACTAATGTCGAAAACCAGTGAAGTATCAGCAAAAAGTGGGGGTACCCCTGTGAAGCAGATCCTACTCTCCTACATAGAGGTGCAAAAAGAAGCAAGTGAGGTGCAGAAAGAAGAGAGTGAGGTACAGAAAGAGGCAAGTGAGATGCAGAAAGAGGCAAGAGAACTGCAGAAAGAAGCAAGAGAAGAGCAGAAAGAGGCAAGAGAACCGCAGAAAGAAGCAAGAGAAGTGCAGAAAGAAGCAAGAGAAGTGCAGAAAGCACAAACAGAGGTGCAGAAAGAGGGAAGAGGGGTACAGAAATAGGCAAGAGAAGTACAGAAAGAAGCAATAGAAGTGCAGCAAGAGTCAAGAGAACTGCAGAAAGATGCAAGAGAGCGGCAGAAAGAGGCAAGAGAGGTGGAGAAACAGGGAAGAGGGGTGCAGAAAGAAGCAGGAGAGGTACTGAAAGAAGCAGGAGAAGAGCAGAAAGAAGCAACAGGGGTACAGAAAGAGGCACAAGAAGTGCAGAAAGAGGCAAGAGAAGTGCAGAAAGAAGCAAGAAAAGAGCCGAAAGAAGCAAGAGAAGTGCAGAAAGTAGCAACAGAGGTACAGAAATAGGCAAGAGAACTACAGAAAGAGGCAAGAGAGTTGCAGAAAGAGGCAAAAGCAATGTAGAAAGAGGCAAGAGAAGTGCACAAAGAGTCAAGAGAAGTGCAGAAAGAGGCAAGTGAGGTGAAGAAAGAGGCAAGTGAGGTGCAGCAAGAGGCGAGTGGTACATAAAGAGGCAAGAGAAGTGCAGAAAGAGGGAAGAGAAGTGCAGAAAGAAGCAGGGTGGGTACTGAAAGAAGCAAGAGAAGTGCAGAAAGAAGGAACAGAGGTACAGAAAGAAGCATAAGAAGTGCAGAAAGAGGCAAGAGAAGTTCAGAAACAGAAAAGAGGGGTGCAGAAAGAGGCAACAGGGGTGCAGAAAAAGCAAGAAAAATGCCGAAAGAAGAAAGAGAAGTGCAGAAAGAAGCAACAGAGGTGCAGAAATAGGCAAGAGAACTGCTGAAGGAGGCAAGAGAGGTGCAGAAAGAGGCAAACAGAAGGTAGAAAGCGGCAAGAGAAGTGCACAAAGAGTCAAGAGAAGTGCAGAAAGAGGCAAGTGAGGTGAAGAAAAAGGCAAGTGAGGTGTAGCACGAGGCAAGTGAGGAGCAGAGAGAGGTTTGCGAGGTACAGCGAGAGACAAGAGAAGTGCAGAAAGAGGCAAGTGAGGTGCAGAAAGAGACAAGTGAGGTGCTGAAAGAGGCAAGAGAGGTACAGAAAGAGGCATGAGAAGTGCAGAAAGAGGCAAGAGAAGTGCAGAAAGAGGCAAGAGAGGTACAGAAATAGACAACAGAGAGGCAGAAAGAGGCACGAGAGGTGCAGAAAGAAGAGAGTGAGGTACAGAAAGAGGCTAGAGAAGAGCAGAAAGAGGCAAGAGAAGTGCAGAAAGAGGCAGGAGAAGTGCAGAAAGAAGCAAGAGAACTGCAGAATGAAGCAATAAGTACAGAAAGAAGCAACAAACGAGCAGAAAGAGGCAAGAGAAGTGCAGAAAGAAGCAAAACTAATGCAGAAAGGGGCAAGAGAAGTGCATAAAGAGTCAAAAGAAGTGCCGTAAGAAGCAAGAGAAGTGCAGAAAGAAGCAACAGACGTGCAGAAAATGGCAACAGAACTGCAGAAAGAGGCAAGAAAGGTGCAGATAGAGGCAAAAGGAATATAGAAAGCGGCAAGAGAAGTGCACAAAGAGTCAAGAGAAGTGCAGAAAGAGGCAAGAGAGCAGCAGAAAGTGGCAAGCGAGGTGGAGAAACAGGCAAGAGGGGTGCAGAAAGAGGCAAGAGGGGTGCAGAAAGAAGCAGGAGAGGTACAGAAAGAGGCAAGAGAAGTGCAGAAAGTAGCAACAGAGGTACAGAAAGAGGCAAGAGAAGTGAAGAAAGAGGCAAGAGAGATGCAGAAAGCGGCAAGAGAGGTGCAGAAACAGGGAAGAGGGTGCAGAAAGAGGTGAGAGGTACAGAAAGAAGCAACAGAGGTGCAAGATGCAAGAGAACTGCAGAAAGAGGAAAGAGGTACAGAAAGAGGCAACAGAAGTGCAGAAAGACACAAGAGAGGTGCAGAAAGAGGCAAGAGAAGTGCAGAAACAGAAAAGAGGGGTGCAGAGAGGCAAGAGGGGTGCAGAAAAAAGCAAGAAAAATGCCGAAGAAAGCAAGAGAAGTGCAGAAAGAAGCAACAGAGGTGCAAAAATAGGCAAGAGAACTGCAGAAATAGGCAAGAGAAGTGCACAAAGAGTTAAGAGAAGTGCAGAAAGAGGCAAGTGAGGTGAAGAAAAAGGCAAGTGAGGTGTAGCAAGAGGCAAGTGAGGAGCACAGAGAGAGGTTCACAAGGTACAGAAAGAGATAAGAGAAGTGCCGAAAGAGGCAAGTGAGGTGCAGAAAGAGGCAAGTGAGGTGCTGAAAGAGGCAAGAGAGGTACAGAAAGAGCCAAGAGAAGTCAGAAAGAGGCAACAGAAGTGCAGAAAGAGGCAGGATAGGTGCAGAAATGGGCAATAGAGAGGCGGAAAGAGGCAAGAGAGGTGCAGAAAGAAGAGACTGAGGAACAGAAAGAGGCAACAGAAGTACAGAAAGAGGCAAGAGAGGTGCAGAAAGAGGCAGGAGAAGTGCAGAAAGAAGCAAGAGAACTGCAGAAAGAAGCAATAAGTACAGAAAGAAGCAACAAACGAGCAGAAAGATGCTAGAGAAGTTGTAGGAAGGTGGAATCTGACTATATGGTTGCCCCCACTTTTTTTATGGTGTTTTGCTGGTTTATGACTTAGTTGGACTGGGACCCTGCTATTCAGGGCCCCAGTCTATCTGCTCTCTCTAAACGACATGGAGTGCACTCTAGGTGCACTAGTGATTGGATACTGTGGTGCCTTATGAGTCCCTAGTATATGGTACCTTAGGTGCCAAGGGCATAGGTACTTCACAGGCCTACCAGGGGCTGCAGCATGTGTTATGCCACCCCTGGGAAGCAGTCTAAATCTGACACCACAGGCCTGCTACTGCAGCCTGGGTGAGGTGGTGCTAGCACCCCTCACTGAGATATAGGTTTCCTATATCTCTCCTGCACACACATATAAACCTATCAGTCACCCCTAAGGCAGGCCCTATCAATCCTGAGGGCAGGGTGCTTGGCTTCTATGTGAGGGGGTGCCTCTGCATGAGCAGGGCCCCTCTGCAGTTCTCAGAGTCCATTCTCTGGTGCTGTTTGTGGATGCGGTTAAACCATATACTATTTAAGTGCATTATATCCTCGCGGTAAATGCTAACTTTGGAATGGCTGCATCAAAACATGTCGTGTTTGGTGTCAAACATCTTGGAATACTACCCCCCGCCAATCTTGGCGGCGGGGGTAGCATTCCACCCTTCTAGAGGGATAAGACATGTACCTGCTGTGGAAACGCGGTAGAATCCTAAAGAGCCCTGGCATCACAAAATGGATGCCACCAGTCACAGACACTGGGCTGCCCTCCTGCTGATGACCGAAACTCGCAGTGGAGGAAGCCCAACAATAGGCATCCTGTCACAGGGAGGTGTAACCACCTCCCAGACAGGGTTTAGTGTATTGGGGCTGGGTGGGTGCACTCTTAGAGTGCTTTGAAGTCCTGCACTGGGGGAGCAGAAGGCTCCTCTGTGCATATGCCAGTTCAAACCAGCTCAGGGGCTACCTGCCCCTGCTCTGGCACGAAACTGGACAAAGGGAAGTGGGTGTAGCCACCCCTCCCTTGACCCTCCCATAGGTGGGGTCATAGAGCTAGTCCATCCCCTCTTTAGTATAAGAGGGGGAACCTTGCCATTGCAAAGCAGATAACCCCTGGACGACGCTCTACAGAAGAATCCTGGCCCTTCGACGTTCCACTACCTTTGGAAGACAGAAGAATCTCCCTTGGAGTCAAGGAGTGACTCCCTGCTTGGCAGGCACCAAAAACGACAACGACGGTCGCAAACTACGCCGCTCCCGCCGGAGTCCGAAGTCCCTGCAGCCCAAGAAGTGGATTTCCTGACCTCTCCCAGGCCATCGTGAGTCCCCAGCGAAGCTGAGGCAAGTGGACCCCACGAGTAACGAGGAACCGCGACCCCTGGGTACCGTGCACTATTGTCGAGTGCAACCCCTTCACAACGTTCTACGAACTTGTGCTTTGGACCACGTGTGGTCCCGACCTCCAGCAGGAATCCCTCCGAAGATCAGAGGCCTACACCGTCCCGAGTGACCGTGGGCCCCTGTTGAGTGATTCCGCCCGAGGTGTCTTCGCGATCCCTTGCCCGCTGGCTTGTGGGTCCCCAGAAGACTTCTTAAAGAAACCGAAGGGCTCCCCTGGTTGCTCCAGGCCTGCCCTGACTTACCCTCGCTGGGTGAGTTCCACAGACCTTGCTGGTCTGCGCCATCGACTTTTCTTCATCTCCCCGAGACTTGCGGCTGCCAAGGCTTGTTGGCTCCGATCGAGTTGCCGACACCGCAGTCAGCTGCAGACGTCGAGGGACACACCGAATCCAGCTCCTGGTCGTCGTCGACGCCTCCTGGACCACGTGGCTGAAGAGTCAAGGCACCTGCAACCGACCTGAAGCGACCGACGACGGTGGGCATCCATCTTCCTTGCCCCGGGTCACTGCCAAGTGACTTTGAACACTGTCCCCTCTGCTTTCAGGTCATCCTTCTTCAGAATCCAGGCTTGGATTCCACCGGACACTTCTTCAGCTCCCGCAAGCAGCAAGTCTTCTTTGTTCGCCATTGAAAACGACGCCGCGACCCGACACCAAAGGACACCTGTGCACCCGGCTTCCCTGGGTGAGGTAACTCCAGCACTACGGTGCTCCTGTGGGTGTGGGCCCTAGAACTACTTACCCTGTAAGTGACTTGCTTGTAGGTTCTCCCGAAGTATCCTAAAACTCTTTATTTCCAACCGCGACTTGCCCCATTGAAGTTAACGGCGATTCCGCGCCTGTGTATCCACACTGCACGCGTCCCCCGTGGGTCCTTTACTTACCTGCCTTGGGTGGTTTCGTGAGGCCCCAGCACTTCTGAAGGCCCTAGGCCTTGTCTCCTTGCAAGTCGTTGTTTCTAAGTCTCTTACTTAGTATATGGTCTGGTACGCCCCTAGGGCCCCAGCCATATTGTGTGCTTAACTTATTGTGAAACGTTGATTTGTGCATATGTTTGTCTTCTAATCTCATAAAGAGATTAGTAGAGAGTTATTTAGAAATAAATACATATATATTTGATATATATACCTGTGTGGTGTCTTTTCATTTGGTGATTCAAGAGATTATATGGTAAAACAAGCTGCTTTACATTCCTCCGAGACTTAGCCTGAAGGCTGCTCTCCACAGCTACCACTAGGATAGCTTTCTTTAAAAGGTTGTCTTAAACCTATCTACCATAAGAGTCGATTTGCCCTGGTGCAAGGTGTCCACTTTAATTAGTGAACAGCATATACCAGGCCAACTTCTCACATTGGTGGGCAGCGTGTGGGATTCCAGCTTGCCATTGTTTTACCAGAAAATCTCTATTTGAATTACTAACTGAAAACCATTATAGGTACTCAAGGTACATATAAAGTCAAGCTTAGTATCAATAAGTTCTACTGAACTTAGAGCTGTGTGCCAAGGGATAGCACACCCTTTCCACAGCTCAAGCTAGGATCAGTAGGCCACAAACTAGTGTAGGTAGTACAACACTGCACAACACTAGAATGTCCTTAAGGGGTGGACCCAGTGGATCCACTCAGCCTCAGTATAAGGACATGGCTTTCTCTGACTTGAGAGCCATGTGTGTTGACAGACACCTGAGGACAGGACAGAGTCCCTCAACACTACACCTGATAGATCTGCTGACAGCAGATGACCTTAGATTGGCTCTAGGAGCTAAGGGGTCTGAATCAGTGGGTGGGTCAATCATAGTATCTGGGTCAGATGAGGACAATCCGAATGACCAAGACTCTGTGGTTGAAGGGCCAGGCTTCAAGGAGCCTGAACAGGACAGAGGAGTTCTCCCTAAGAGAACTGGCAGAGTGGATGAGAGGCACAGATCCCCTTCCAGGGAATCTGAGCACTCTTATCACTCTGGCAGAGAATTTGTCCAAGAGAGGAGCTCATACTTTAACTTAAGAGAGACCTCCTCTGAGAGAAGGTGCAAACTGCTCCAGTATGAGGAAGCCAAAGTGGCCCTCAGAACCAAGCAGTTGGCACTGGATAGAGAAGCCCTGGAGATCCAGAGAGCTTCCAGAAGGGAGGGTTTAGAACCCCTGGTGGCAGCAACAGTGTCCCTAGAGGCAGAGAATATGTCCCTGACCATAGGAACCTGAGCAAGGTTGTTCCTCCCTACCAGAGTGGGGATGATATCCACAAGTGGATAACTGCTATGGAGAGGGCCTGTAGAGTACAGCAGGTCCCCCAAAAGCAGTGGGCAGCAATCTTGTGGCTCTCCTTTTCAGATAAAGGTAGAGACAAGCTCCTCACTGTTAGAGAAGAGGATGCTGATAATTATGAGGTCCTGAAGAGTGCACTGATAGATGGGTTTGGCTTAACCACTGAAGAGTACAGGTTGAAGTTCAGAGATACCCAGAAGGCACAGACTCAGGACTGGACAGACTTTGTAGATTGTGCATCCAAGGCTCTGGAGGGTTGGCTGGTTGGCAGTAGGGTTACTGATTTCAAAGGATTTTATAATCTAATGATGAGAGAACAGATCCTTAATAATTGTCAAAACCAGCTTTTACACCAGTACCTGGTGGACTCTGATCTGACCTCTCCCCAAGAATTGGGAAAGAAGGCAGACAAATGGGTCAGAACCAGAGTAAGGCCTAAGAATCAGGGTGGTGACCACAAGAAAGATTCTACCAAGTCCCAAGAGAAAGGTGGGGATAAATCCAAGGATAAGTCCACTACAGGGCCCCAAAATTCCTCTTCTGGGGGTGGGTCCCAAACTCCTTCCTCTCCTGAAAAGAAACCCTATTGCCATGTCTGTAAAAAGCCTGGGCACTGGAAATCTGATCCCAGTTGTCCCAGGAATGGCAATAAAGAAAATGTTCCTCCAACAACTACTACCACCCCTCCTGGTACTACCAGTAGTAATCCTCCAGTTGGGAGTAGTGCACCCAAAAAGTTAGGTGCTTTTGCAAGAGGAACAGAGGTGGGCCCTAGTTTAGATAGGACCCCTCAACAGACTCCTCAGATTCTGATGGTGGTGTAGGATATGCCACCTTTACCATGGGTCCCATAGCATTGGGCAGGTACAGACTGGAGCCAATGATTAATGGTCAGAAAGCTGTGGCATTTAGGGACACAGGGGCTAGTGTCACCATGGTGGCAGGGAAACTAGTCCCCCCTCACCAGCTTTTACCTGAGTTTAAATACCAGGTGACCAACATTGATGGTGTCAGAACAGATCACCCCATGGCCATAGTCAATCTCAGCTGGGAGGGGGTCACAGGCCCAAAAAGAGTGGCAGTGTCCCCAACCCTACCTGTAGATTGCCTGATGGGCAATGATTTGGAAATTTCAGCCTGGGCTGAAGTTGAACACCAAACCCATCTTAGGATGTTGGGCGTCCCTGCAAAGGTTAGTGGGGCTGTGATGGCCACAGCCCCAGCCCAAGAATTTGGAGAGATGGAGCCTGAAAGAATGGCCCACTCTCCCCCGAAAGAGAGCACAAGGGTTGAAGAAAAGTCTTCTTCCCCCAGACAGTAGGTAAGGGTCAGCCTCCTCAGGGAACTGACCCTACCCCTAGTGAAGGAACTGCCACAGAGGTAGTCAGGCCTGGCCTGGCCACACCCCTGATGGCAGAGGACCCTTCCAAGGTGGTACCCAGTCTGGAGCAGGTAACCTGCCCCTCTCTACCCTGCCTCAGTCAGCCCAGGGCTGCAGAGGTCAGGGAGGTCAGTGGACCCCCCGGGCCCCCTGTCCAGAGGAAGCCCCCCATCAGCAGATTAGGGGCACCCAGTCTAGTAGCCCTAGCCAGGTGAAAATTCCTCTACACACTGAGGGATCCCCCATACCTTTATGTAGGGACCTCCCCCAGAAGGACTCTGGTAGGCAAGGGCAAACCTGGGACCAGAAGGTTCCAAACCTGCCATGTCCCTCCAGTGTTCCATCCAAAGGGACCCAACCCCCAGCTGTAGGCAGCCAAAGGTTGACCCTTAGAGCAAAGTGCAACTCAGTCATGGAAAGACAGGCATACATGGTGACCAGTGAGCTGAGAAAGCTGAGGCCAACATTCCTAGGGCCACACTTCCCTACTCAGACACCTCACCAGCCTGGTACTTTACCAAAGCACACCACAGGTAGTGATTCCCCATGGTGGAGACCCTCTCATACCCTTAGGGTGAGGCATTGCTTAGTGGACCATAAGACAGGGGGCAACCATGCTAGTGCAGGTGCTTCCTTATATGGCCACTTAGTCAATAAAGGCTCAACTGGCCAAGGTTAGCCTTATCTCCTTTCGTTTGGGGGGTTATGTAGGAAGGTGGAATCTGACTATATGGTTGCCCCCACTTTTTTTATGGTGTTTTGCTGGTTTATGACTTAGTTGGACTGGGACCCTGCTATTCAGGGCCCCAGTCTATCTGCTCTCTCTAAACGACATGGAGTGCACTCTAGGTGCACTAGTGATTGGATACTGTGGTGCCTTATGAGTCCCTAGTATATGGTACCTTAGGTGCCAAGGGCATAGGTACTTCACAGGCCTACCAGGGGCTGCAGCATGTGTTATGCCACCCCTGGGAAGCAGTCTAAATCTGACACCACAGGCCTGCTACTGCAGCCTGGGTGAGGTGGTGCTAGCACCCCTCACTGAGATATAGGTTTCCTATATCTCTCCTGCACACACATATAAACCTATCAGTCACCCCTAAGGCAGGCCCTATCAATCCTGAGGGCAGGGTGCTTGGCTTCTATGTGAGGGGGTGCCTCTGCATGAGCAGGGCCCCTCTGCAGTTCTCAGAGTCCATTCTCTGGTGCTGTTTGTGGATGCGGTTAAACCATATACTATTTAAGTGCATTATATCCTCGCGGTAAATGCTAACTTTGGAATGGCTGCATCAAAACATGTCGTGTTTGGTGTCAAACATCTTGGAATACTACCCCCCGCCAATCTTGGCGGCGGGGGTAGCATTCCACCCTTCTAGAGGGATAAGACATGTACCTGCTGTGGAAACGCGGTAGAATCCTAAAGAGCCCTGGCATCACAAAATGGATGCCACCAGTCACAGACACTGGGCTGCCCTCCTGCTGATGACCGAAACTCGCAGTGGAGGAAGCCCAACAATAGGCATCCTGTCACAGGGAGGTGTAACCACCTCCCAGACAGGGTTTAGTGTATTGGGGCTGGGTGGGTGCACTCTTAGAGTGCTTTGAAGTCCTGCACTGGGGGAGCAGAAGGCTCCTCTGTGCATATGCCAGTTCAAACCAGCTCAGGGGCTACCTGCCCCTGCTCTGGCACGAAACTGGACAAAGGGAAGTGGGTGTAGCCACCCCTCCCTTGACCCTCCCATAGGTGGGGTCATAGAGCTAGTCCATCCCCTCTTTTAGTATAAGAGGGGGAACCTTGCCATTGCAAAGCAGATAACCCCTGGACGACGCTCTACAGAAGAATCCTGGCCCTTCGACGTTCCACTACCTTTGGAAGACAGAAGAATCTCCCTTGGAGTCAAGGAGTGACTCCCTGCTTGGCAGGCACCAAAACGACAACGACGGTCGCAAACTACGCCGCTCCCGCCGGAGTCCGAGGTCCCTGCAGCCCAAGAAGTGGATTTCCTGACCTCTCCCAGGCCATCGTGAGTCCCCAGCGAAGCTGAGGCAAGTGGACCCCACGAGTAACGAGGAACCGCGACCCCTGGGTACCGTGCACTATTGTCGAGTGCAACCCCTTCACAACGTTCTACGAACTTGTGCTTTGGACCACGTGTGGTCCCGACCTCCAGCAGGAATCCCTCCGAAGATCAGAGGCCTACACCGTCCCGAGTGACCGTGGGCCCCTGTTGAGTGATTCCGCCCGAGGTGTCTTCGCGATCCCTTGCCCGCTGGCTTGTGGGTCCCCAGAAGACTTCTTAAAGAAACCGAAGGGCTCCCCTGGTTGCTCCAGGCCTGCCCTGACTTACCCTCGCTGGGTGAGTTCCACAGACCTTGCTGGTCTGCGCCATCGACTTTTCTTCATCTCCCCGAGACTTGCGGCTGCCAAGGCTTGTTGGCTCCGATCGAGTTGCCGACACCGCAGTCAGCTGCAGACGTCGAGGGACACACCGAATCCAGCTCCTGGTCGTCGTCGACGCCTCCTGGACCACGTGGCTGAAGAGTCAAGGCACCTGCAACCGACCTGAAGCGACCGACGACGGTGGGCATCCATCTTCCTTGCCCCGGGTCACTGCCAAGTGACTTTGAACACTGTCCCCTCTGCTTTCAGGTCATCCTTCTTCAGAATCCAGGCTTGGATTCCACCGGACACTTCTTCAGCTCCCGCAAGCAGCAAGTCTTCTTTGTTCGCCATTGAAAACGACGCCGCGACCCGACACCAAAGGACACCTGTGCACCCGGCTTCCCTGGGTGAGGTAACTCCAGCACTACGGTGCTCCTGTGGGTGTGGGCCCTAGAACTACTTACCCTGTAAGTGACTTGCTTGTAGGTTCTCCCGAAGTATCCTAAAACTCTTTATTTCCAACCGCGACTTGCCCCATTGAAGTTAACGGCGATTCGCGCCTGTGTATCCACACTGCACGCGTCCCCCGTGGGTCCTTTACTTACCTGCCTTGGGTGGTTTCGTGAGGCCCCAGCACTTCTGAAGGCCCTAGGCCTTGTCTCCTTGCAAGTCGTTGTTTCTAAGTCTCTTACTTAGTATATGGTCTGGTACGCCCCTAGGGCCCCAGCCATATTGTGTGCTTAACTTATTGTGAAACGTTGATTTGTGCATATGTTTGTCTTCTAATCTCATAAAGAGATTAGTAGAGAGTTATTTAGAAATAAATACATATATATTTGATATATATACCTGTGTGGTGTCTTTTCATTTGGTGATTCAAGAGATTATATGGTAAAACAAGCTGCTTTACATTCCTCCGAGACTTAGCCTGAAGGCTGCTCTCCACAGCTACCACTAGGATAGCTTTCTTTAAAAGGTTGTCTTAAACCTATCTACCATAAGAGTCGATTTGCCCTGGTGCAAGGTGTCCACTTTAATTAGTGAACAGCATATACCAGGCCAACTTCTCACAGAAGTGCAGAAAGAAGCAAAAGTAATGTAGAAAGGGGCAAGAGAAGTGCACAAAGAGTCAAGAGAAGTGCCATAAGAAGCAAGAGAAATGCAGAAAAAAGCAACAGACGTGCAGAAAAAGGCAAGAGAACTGCAGAAAGAGGCAATAAAGGTGCAGAAAGAGGCAAAAGGAATGTAGAAAGAGGCAAGAGAAGTGCACAAAGAGTCAAGAGAAGTGCAGAAAGCGGCAAGTGAGGTGAAGAAAGAGGGAAGTGAGGTGCAGAAAGAGGCAAGTGAGGAGCAGAAAGAGGCCAGCGAGGTACAGAAACAGGCTAGAGAAGTGCAGAAAGAGGCAAGTGAGGTACAGAAAGAGGCAAGTGATGTGCTAAAAGAGGCAAGAGAGGTACAGAAAGAAGCAAGAGAAGTGCAGAAAAAGGCAAGAAAAGTGCCGAAAGTAGCAAGAGAAGTGCAGAAAGAAGCAACAGAAGTGCAAAAACAGACAAGAGAACCGCAGAAAGAAACAAGAGTAGAGCAGAAAGATGCAAGAGAACCACAGAAAGAAGCAAGAGAAGTGCAGAAACAGGCAAGAGAAGTGCAGAAAGAAGCAAGAAAAGTGCAGAAAGAAGCAAGGGAAGCACTGAAATAGTAAAGAGAAGCGCAGAAAGAAGAAAGAGAGGTGCAGAAAGAAGCAAGAGAAGTACCAAAAGAAGCAATAGAAGTGCAGCAAGAGTCAAGAGAACTGCAGAAAGACGCAAGAGAGCGGCAGAAAGAGGCAAGAGAGGTGGAGAAACAGGCAAGAGGGGTGCAGAAAGAGGCAAGAGAGGTGCAGAAAGAAGCAGGAGAGGTACTGAAAAAGCAAGAGAAGTGCAGAAAGTAGCAACAGAGGTACAGAAAGAGGCAAGAGAAGTGCAGAAAGAGGCAAGAGAGATACAGAAAGCGGCAAGAGAGGTGCAGAAACAGGGAAGAGGGTGCAGAAAGAGGTGAGGGGTGCATAAAGAAGCAACAGAGGTGCAGAAACATGCAAGAGAACTGCAGAAAGAAAAAACAGAGGTTCAGAAAGAGGCAACAGAAGTGCAGAAAGATGCAAGAGAGGTGCAGAAAGAGGCAAGAGAAGTGCAGAAACAGAAAAGAGGGGTGCAGAAAGAGGCAAGAGAGGTGCAGAAAGAAGAGACTGAGGTACAGAAACAGGCAAGAGAAGTGCAGAAAGAGGCAAGAGAGGTGCAGAAAGAGGTAGGAGAAGTGCAGAAAGAAGCAAGAGAACTGCAGAAAGAAGCAATAAGTATAGAAAGAAGCAACAAACGAACAGAAAGAGGCTGGAGAAGTACAGAAAAAAGCAAAAGTAATGTAGAAAGGAGCAAGAGAAGTGCACAAAGAGTCAAGAGAAGTGCCATAAGAAGCAAGAGAAGTGCAGGAAGAAGCAACAGACGTGCAGAAAAAGGCAAGAGAACTGCAGAAAGAGGCAAGAAAGGTGCAGAAAGAGGCAAAAGGAATGTAGAATGAGGCAAGAGAAGTGCACAAAGAGTCAAGAGAAGTGCAGAAAGAGGAAAGTGAGGTGCAGAAAGAAGCAAGTGAGGTACAGAAAGAGGCAAGTGATGTGCTGAAAGAGGCAAGAGAGGTACAGAAAGAAGGAAGAGAAGTGCAGAAAAAGGCAAGAGAAGCGCAGAAAGAGGCAAGAGAGGTGCAGAAATAGGCAACAGAGAGGCGAAAGGAGGCAAGAAAGATGCAGAAAGAAGAGAGTGAGGCACAGAAAGAGGCAAGGGAAGTATAGAAAGAGGCAAGAGAAGTGCAGAAAGAGGCAAGAGAGATGCAGAAGGAAGCAAGGGAAGTGCAGAAAGAAGCAACAAATGAGCAGAAAGAGGCAGGAGAAGTGCAGAAAAAGCAAGAGAGGTGCAGAAAGAAGCAAGTGAGTTGCAGAAAGAAGACAGTGAAGTGCAAAAGAGGCAGGTGAGGCACAGAAAGAGGCAAGAGAGGTGCAGAAACAGGCAAGAGAAATGCGGAAACAAGCAAGAGAGGTGCAAAAACAAGCAAGAGAGGTACAGAAAGAGGCAAGTAAAGTGCAGAACGAAGAGAGTGAGGTGCAGAAAGAGGCAAGAGAAGTGCAGAAAGAGGCATGTGAGGTGCAGAAAGAGGCAATAGAGGTACAGAAAGAGGCAAGAGAAGTGCAGACAGAGGCAAAAGAAGTGCAGAAAGAGGCAAGAATGGTGCAGAAAGAAGAGAGTGTGGTGCAGAAAGAGGCAAGTAAGGTGCAGAACGAAGAGAGTGAGGTGCAGAAAGAGGCAAGACAAGTGCAGAAAGGTGCAGAAAGAGGCAAGAGAGGTGCAGAAAGAGGCAAGAGAAGTGTAGAAAGAAGCAAGAGAGGTGCAGAAAGAAGCAAGAGATGTGTAGAAAGAAACAAGAGAAGTGCAGAAAGAGGCAAGAGAAGTGCAGAAAGAGGCAAGAGAAGTGCAGAAAGAGGCAAGCAAGGTGGAGAAACAGGCAAGAGGGGTGCAGAAAGAGGCAAGAGGGGTGCAGAAACAGGGAAGAGGGTGCAGAAAAAGGTGAGGGGTACAGAAAGAAGCAACAGAGGTACAGAAAGAGGCAAGAGAAGTGCAGAAAGAGGCAAGAGAGATACAGAAAGCGGCAAGAGAGGTGCAGAAACAGGGAAGAGGGTGCAGAAAGAGGCAAGAGGGGTGCAGAAACAGGGAAGAGGGTGCAGAAAAAGGTGAGGGGTACAGAAAGAAGCAACAGAGGTACAGAAAGAGGCAAGAGAAGTGCAGAAAGAGGCAAGAGAGATACAGAAAGCGGCAAGAGAGGTGCAGAAACAGGGAAGAGGGTGCAGAAAGAGGCGAGGGGTGCAGAAAGAAGCAACAGAGGTGCAGAAAGATTCAAGAGAACTGCAGAAAGAGGAAAGAGAGGTGCAGAAAGAGTCAAGAGAAGTGTAGAAAGAGGCAAGAGAGCAACAGAAAGAGGCAAGCGAGGTGGAGAAACAGGCAAGAGGGGGGCAGAAAGAGGCAAGAGGGGTGCAGAAACAGGGAAGAGGGTGCAGAAAAAGGTGAGGGGTACAGAAAGAAGCAACAGAGGTACAGAAAGAGGCAAGAGAAGTGCAGAAAGAGGCAAGAGAGATACAGAAAGCGGCAAGAGAGGTGCAGAAACAGGGAAGATGGTGCAGAAAGAGGCGAGGGGTACAGAAAGAAGCAACAGAGGTGCAGAAAGATTCAAGAGAACTGCAGAAAGAGGAAAGAGAGGTGCAGAAAGAGGCAAGAGAAGTGCAGAAACAGAAAAGAGGGGAGCAGAAAGAGGCAAGAGGGGTGCAGAAAAGAGCAAGAAAAATGCCGAAAGAAGCAAGAGAAGTGCAGAAAGAGGCAACAGAGGTGCAGAAATAGGCAAGAGAACTGCAGAAATAGGCAAGAGAGGTGCACAAAGATTCAAGAGAAGTGCAGAAAGAGGCAAGTGAGGTGAAGAAAAAGGCAAGTGAGGTGTAGCAAGAGGCAAGTGAGGAGCACAGAGAGAGGTTCGCGAGGTACAGAAAGAGGCAAGAGAAGTGCAGAAAGAGGCAAGTGAGGTGCAGAAAGAGGCAAGTGAGGTGCTGAAAGAGGCAAGAGAGGTACAGAAAGAGCCAAGAGAAGTGCAGAAAGAGGCAAGAGAAGTGCAGAGAGAGGCAGGATAGGTGCAGAAATAGGCAATAGAGAGGCAGAAAGAGGTAAGAGAGGTGCACAAAGAAGAGACTGAGGTACAGAAAGAGGCAAGAGAAGTGCAGAAAGAGGCAAGAGAGTTGCAGAAAGAGGCAGGAGAAGAGCAGAAAGAAGCAAGAGAACTGCAGAAAGAAGCAATAAGTACAGAAAGAAGCAACAAACGAGCAGAAAGAGGCTAGAGAAGTGCAGAAAGAAGCAAAAGTAATGTAGAAAGGGGCAAGAGAAGTGCACAAAGAGTCAAGAAAAGTGCCATAAGAAGCAAGAGAAATGCAGAAAGAAGCAACAGACATGCAGAAAAAGGCAAGAGAACTGCAGAAAGAGGCAAGAAAGGTGCAGAAAGAGGCAAAAGGAATGTAGAAAGAGGCAAGAGAGGTGCACAAAGAGTCAAGAGAAGTGCAGAAAGAGGCAAGTGAGGTGCAGAAAGAGGCAAGTGAGGTGCAGAAAGAGGCAAGTGAGGAGCAGAAAGAGGCCAGCGAGGTACAGAAACAGGCTAGAGAAGTGCAGAAAGAGGCAAGTGAGGTACAGAAAGCTGCAAGTGATATGCTAAAAGAGGCAAGAGAGGTACAGAAGGAAGCAAGAGAAGTGCAGAAAAAGGCAAGAAAAGTGCAGAAAGAGGCAAGAGAGGTGCAGAAATAGGCAACAGAGAGGTGGAAGGCGGCAAGAGAGGTGCAGAAAGAAGAGAGTGAGGCAAAGAAAGTGGCAAGGGAAGTATAGAAAGAGGCAATAGAAGTGCAGAAAGAAGCAAGAGAGGTGCAGAAAGAGGCAGGAGAAGTGCAGAAAGAAGCAAGAGAACTGCAGAAAGAAGCAAGGGAAGTGAAGAAAGAAGATACAAATGAGCAGAAAAAGGCAAGGGAAGTGCAGAAAAAGCAATAGAGGTGCAAAAAGAAGCAAGTGAGGTGCAGAAAGAAGAGAGTGAGGTACAGAAAGAGGCAAGTGAGATGCAGAAAGAGGCAAGAGAACTGCAGAAAGAAGCAAGAGAAGAGCAGAAAGAGGCAAGAGAACCGCAGAAAGAAGCAAGAGAAGTGCAGAAAGAAGCAAAAGAAGTGCAGAAAGAAGCCGGGAAGCGCTGAGAGTAAAGAAAAGTGCTGAAAAAAAGCAAGAGAGGAGCAGAAAGAAGCAAGAGAAGTGCAGAAAGCACAAACAGAGGTGCAGAAAGAGGAAAGAGGGGTACAGAAATAGACAAGAGAAGTACAGAAAGAAGCAATAGAAGTGCAGCAAGAGTCAAGAGAACTGCAGAAAGATGCAAGAGAGCGGCAGAAAGAGGCAAGAGAGGTGGAGAAACAGGGAAGAGGGGTACAGAAAGAAGCAGGAGAGGTACTGAAAGAAGCAGGAGAAGAGCAGAAAGAAGCAACAGGGGTACAGAAAGAGGCACAAGAAGTGCAGAAAGAGGCAAGAGAAGTGCAGAAAGAAGCAAGAAAAGAGCCGAAAGAAGCAAGAGAAGTGCAGAAAGTAGCAACAGAGGTACAGAAATAGGCAAGAGAACTACAGAAAAAGGCAAGAGAGTTGCAGAAAGAGGCAAAAGCAATGTAGAAAGAGGCAAGAGAAGTGCACAAAGAGTCAAGAGAAGTGCAGAAAGAGGCAAGTGAGGTGAAGAAAGAGGCAAGTGAGGTGCAGCAAGAGGCGAGTGGTACATAAAGAGGCAAGAGAAGTGCAGAAAGAGGGAAGAGAAGTGCAGAAAGAAGCAGGGTGGGTACTGAAAGAAGCAAGAGAAGTGCAGAAAGAAGGAACAGAGGTACAGAAAGAAGCATAAGAAGTGCAGAAAGAGGCAAGAGAAGTTCAGAAACAGAAAAGAGGGGGTGCAGAAAGAGGCAACAGGGGTGCAGAAAAAGCAAGAAAAATGCCGAAAGAAGAAAGAGAAGTGCAGAAAGAAGCAACAGAGGTGTAGAAATAGGCAAGAGAACTGCTGAAGGAGGCAAGAGAGGTGCAGAAAGAGGCAAACAGAAGGTAGAAAGCGGCAAGAGAAGTGCACAAAGAGTCAAGAGAAGTGCAGAAAGAGGCAAGTGAGGTGAAGAAAAAGGCAAGTGAGGTGTAGCACGAGGCAAGTGAGGAGCAGAGAGAGGTTTGCGAGGTACAGCGAGAGACAAGAGAAGTGCAGAAAGAGGCAAGTGAGGTGCAGAAAGAGACAAGTGAGGTGCTGAAAGAGGCAAGAGAGGTACAGAAAGAGGCATGAGAAGTGCAGAAAGAGGCAAGAGAAGTGCAGAAAGAGGCAAGAGAGGTACAGAAATAGACAACAGAGAGGCGGAAAGAGGCACGAGAGGTGCAGAAAGAAGAGAGTGAGGTACAGAAAGAGGTAAGAGAAGTGCAGAAAGAGGCAAGAGAAGTGCAGAAAGAGGCAGGAGAAGTGCAGAAAGAAGCAAGAGAACTGCAGAAAGAAGCAATAAGTACAGAAAGAAGCAACAAACGAGCAGAAAGAGGCAAGAGAAGTGCAGAAAGAAGCAAAAGTAATGCAGAAAGGGGCAAGAGAAGTGCATAAAGAGTCAAAAGAAGTGCCGTAAGAAGCAAGAAAAGTGCAGAAAGAAGCAACAGATGTGCAGAAAATGGCAACAGAACTGCAGAAAGAGGCAAGAAAGGTGCAGAAAGAGGCAAAAGGAATATAGAAAGCAGCAAGAGAAGTGCACAAAGAGTCAAGAGAAGTGCAGAAAGAGGCAAGAGAGCAGCAGAAAGAGGCAAGCGAGGTGTAGAAACAGGCAAGAGGGGTGCAGAAAGAGGCAAGAGGGGTGCAGAAAGAAGCAGGAGAGGTACTGAAAGAAGCAAGAGAAGTGCAGAAAGTAGCAACAGAGGTACAGAAAGAGGCAAGAGAAGTGAAGAAAGAGGCAAGAGAGATGCAGAAAGCGGCAAGAGAGGTGCAGAAACAGGGAAGAGGGTGCAGAAAGAGGTGAGAGGTACAGAAAGAAGCAACAGAGGTGCAAGATGCAAGAGAACTGCAGAAAGAGGAAAGAGGTACAGAAAGAGGCAACAGAAGTGCAGAAAGACACAAGAGAGGTGCAGAAAGAGGCAAGAGAAGTGCAGAAACAGAAAAGAGGGGTGAAGAGAGGCAAGAGGGGTGCAGAAAAAAGCAAGAAAAATGCCAAAGAAAGCAAGAGAAGTGCAGAAAGAAGCAACAGAGGTGCAGAAATAGGCAAGAGAACTGCAGAAATAGGCAAGAGAAGTGCACAAAGAGTTAAGAGAAGTGCAGAAAGAGGCAAGTGAGGTGAAGAAAAAGGCAAGTGAGGTGTAGCAAGAGGCAAGTGAGGAGCACAGAGAGAGGTTCACAAGGTACAGAAAGAGACAATAGAAGTGCAGAAAGAGGCAAGTGAGGTGCAGAAAGAGGCAAGTGAGGTGCTGAAAGAGGCAAGAGAGGTACAGAAAGAGCCAAGAGAAGTACAGAAAGAGGCAACAGAAGTGCAGAAAGAGGCAGGATAGGTGCAGAAATGGGCAATAGAGAGGCAGAAAGAGGCAAGAGAGGTGCAGAAAGAAGAGACTGAGGTACAGAAAGAGGCAACAGAAGTACAGAAAGAGGCAAGAGAGGTGCAGAAAGAGGCAGGAGAAGTGCAGAAAGAAGCAAGAGAACTGCAGAAAGAAGCAATAAGTACAGAAAGAAGCAACAAACGAGCAGAAAGATGCTAGAGAAGTGCAGAAAGAAGCAAAAGTAATGTAGAAAGGGGCAAGAGAAGTGCACAAAGAGTCAAGAGAAGTGCCATAAGAAGCAAGAGAAATGCAGAAAAAAGCAACAGACGTGCAGAAAAAGGCAAGAGAACTGCAGAAAGAGGCAATAAAGGTGCAGAAAGAGGCAAAAGGAATGTAGAAAGAGGCAAGAGAAGTGCACAAAGAGTCAAGAGAAGTGCAGAAAGCGGCAAGTGAGGTGAAGAAAGAGGGAAGTGAGGTGCAGAAAGAGGGAAGTGAGGAGCAGAAAGAGGCCAGCAAGGTACAGAAACAGGCTAGAGAAGTGCAGAAAGAGGCAAGTGAGGTACAGAAAGAGGCAAGTGATGTGCTAAAAGAGGCAAGAGAGGTACAGAAAGAAGCAAGAGAAGTGCAGAAAAAGGCAAGAAAAGTGCCGAAAGTAGCAAGAGAAGTGCAGAAAGAAGCAACAGAAGTGCAAAAACAGACAAGAGAACCGCAGAAAGAAACAAGAGTAGAGCAGAAAGATGCAAGAGAACCACAGAAAGAAGCAAGAGAAGTGCAGAAACAGGCAAGAGAAGTGCAGAAAGAAGCAAGAAAAGTGCAGAAAGAAGCAAGGGAAGCACTGAAATAGTAAAGAGAAGCGAGAAAGAAGAAAGAGAGGTGCAGAAAGAAGCAAGAGAAGTACCAAAAGAAGCAATAGAAGTGCAGCAAGAGTCAAGAGAACTGCAGAAAGACGCAAGAGAGC